>VZQC01001732.1:453108-585040 GCA_009823505.1 Rhizomys pruinosus | reverse complement strand
AATACTTCAAAAACCTATACTCTACCAAGTTTGAAAACCTAGAAGAAATGGATGAATATCTGAAATCCTGGGAATCACCAAAGCTCAACCAAGAAGAGATTGACAGCTTAAACAGACCCATAATATATGAAGAAATTGAAGATGTAATAAGAAACCTCCTAACTAAAAAAAATCCCAGGCCCAGACGGTTTTATGGCAGAATTCTATAAAATTTTTCAAAAAAACTTACAACCATTATTACTGAAATTGAATAGAAGGATACCAACAGAGGGAATTCTCCCAAATTCCTTCTATGAAGCCAGTATCACTCTGTTACCAAAATCAGGCAAAGATACAACCAAAAAGGAGAACTATAGACCTGTCTCACAAATGAACACAGATGCCAAAATTCTAAACAGGATACTGGCAAATCACATACAGACCCACATCAAGAAGACCACCCATCCCCAAGACTCATCTACCACAGAGATACATGCACGGCCATGTTTATTGCAGCTCCCTTCACAATAGCAAGGACCTGGAACCAACCCAAGTACCCCTCAACTGACAAGTGGATAGAGAAAATGTGGTACATCTACACAATGGAATTCTATGCAGTGGTAAAGAAAGATGAGATCATGAGCTTTGCAGGTAAATGGCTGGAGCTAGAAGATATCATGCTGAGTGAGGTAACACAGTTCCAGAATAACAAATGATGAATGGTAACCCTCATCTGTGGATGCTAGCACCAATTACCTAATTGTATGGCAAACTGAGCAATGTCAATGTGATCCAAAAACAACTGTGCTCTTATATTGTGAATCCCTTAAAATATAATAAACAAATAAAAAAGAAAAAAATTATCATAGTTGTATTAGATAAAACCTAATGTACATAAGCTTTTGATGTGACCTGTTGTCTTGAGCATAAGTTTGGAGACTTGGAATATATCCTTTGTGGATAAGGAGAGAATATTGAATGTAGCATCCTTAATGACAATCAAGATCCCTCAGCTGGGCTCCCACACATGGTAAGAGAACAGTGGAACTGAGTTTGGTTCTGTGATTTCCTCATTCTGTGAGCTTGAATAAATCATTTAACATTTCTCAGATAGATCACTGAAAACATTTGACGATATGAGTAAAATAAATACTATGAGTGCATTTATTGGATTCTTCATGTTAAATTAAGGCTAATAAGTTGATTGAAATTAGTGAGTACCTCTATAAACTCATAACAAGAATGAAATTTTGTTTCTTCCTCATTTTGATTTATCTTATTTCTACTGCTATTAGCTAAGTGCCTTATGTTGGACATCGTTTGGAAACAATTTTCAGGCATAATCAAATCTATTGAATCTATTTTTTCTCACTCTGTGTGTGTGTGTGTGTGTGTGTGTCCAGACTTTGCTTACCCTATAATAATAGTACAGAGGTCAGAAGACATCCTCAGGTGTTGACTAGTTCTCCCCTTCACCCCTTTTTGAAAGAAGGTGTTTTGTTTTTAACTCTGAGAATGGCAGGTGAGATGGCCTACTAGCTTGTGGGGAGTTGACTCTCTCTGCCTCTCATCTCCACATAGGAGAACTGAGATTACAGACTCCTGCCTCGGGAATTATGGGAGTTCTGGACTTCACATGTGTTCCTTTTATGTCTTCATTGTCTATGCTTTCTCATAGGCTCTAAAATTATTTTGAGCTGTATCTTTTACTTTTCTTAACTGACATTTACTTTGCTTTGACAATCATTGCGACATGAATTATTACTAATCTAGGTCTTAGCATCCTTCAAATTGAGGCTTTAGAAGATGTAATTTTAGGTCCTGTCCTAATACTGCACTGCTTTTGAAGATCCACCTGTGCTCTCTTAGCTCCATGATCTTATCCACTAAAAGGTGATTGTACTGATGCCATAACCATTATTTGTATCAAATGAACCCGGAGCCATGAAGTAAAATTTTTGAATGTATATTTTATTTTATTTTTCACTATGGATATCTCTGTACAGAAGTCTTTAGATAGTAAGTTTGGACAGGAAACATACTTTGGATTTGACTTGGGAAGCAAAACACAGTGTTTATATTGAGGGATAACAAAGGGTAAAAGTGTATAAATTTTAAAAATATTTTAATTATTAACTTTATGTTCTGCTGTAAGTGCACCCATGTCATGCAGTGCTCATGGAGGTCAGAAGAGGGCATCGGATCCCCTAGACCTGGACTTGGACTTGTTTACCACCATCTGGGTGCTGGGAACTGAACCCAAGTCCCCTGCAAGAGCAGCCAGTGCTCTCAGCTGCTGAGCCATCTCTCCAGCCCCCATAAAAGTAGATGTTTAAAAAATGATTTAAAGATGACTATTGAATCAAAGAATCAGGGAATGCAATTAAAACTCAGGACTGGAAGCTGAGCACAGGTGGTGCTATCATAAACAGAGGAAAAAGACTTCTTCTTTGAAGGTCATTTGTAAACGGTGATTTTTTTTAAAATATAATGCCAGTAAAAACAGAAAAAAAAAACCCACTAGACTTTGTTTTCTTCATTGTGCATTGTTACATTCCTGATCAACTGCCTTTTCTCCACTGTCAAAGATCCATTGGTGACATCTATGTGGCTCTATTTCTGAGATGTTTATTATGGTTAATTTGTATGTGTAGTCTCTTAAGTTCATTCATTTTATCATACTCAATTATGTCCAGGCTATTAGTGAACCTCTCAAAAGTAATTTCCTTTCTCAGTTTTAAATAATGTGAATTATTTATTAAAGATCCTGACTTTATTTCCCCACCGCCCTTCTGTCCTGATATAGTGCCACTTTTAATCATAGTTATTTTAAATTAACAATTCTGGAATTCTATTCTGGATATCTGCTTTATGTGAGAATACTTCTGCTGTTTGGGTTGATTCTTTAGACAATTTGTGCTCTTATAGAAGGATTTGTAAATTTTGCTTGGGAGCCAGACAACACATATCAGGTAAAACCATAGTAAATAGTCCATCTAGGAATTTGGTTGTGCCTCCTATATGCTGTAGTGGCCTTAGGGTAGAGAATAAAATTCCCTCCAGTGTTTTTGGTTTTGTGCATCCCACTGACATATTTTTTCCAGGAGAAGGCTCTTAGATGAGATCAGAGGTCTGCTGTTTGTTCCTCTTTCTGTCCTGTTTCTGTGGTGGGATGGGTGGGCTTTGAACAGTGCAGCTCCACTAGTTGATTGATGATATTGCAGGGTTTTAGTGTCACAGGACTTCTTGGGTGTGATCTTCAAAAGGGCTATAGAAGGGGGTGAAGTTGGCCATTTCTCTCTTCTACTTCCCACTCTATTCCCGTGGAAGCTGCAGAGAACTGGTAGTGAATACTTCTTCCAGAGAGTGGTTAGGCTTTGGTGAAACTTGGGTGCATTGCACCCTATGAAACTAATTTCATTGAGCGTAAAATTTTGTAGGGAATCATAAAGATTCAGGGAATATTTTTGAACTCTTGATTTTCCAGATGGAATGGGGGATTTTTCTTCCATCTTTACTCAGAGAACACAGAGTCTCCTAAAGTCAAAGCAATGGAAGTTTGGGCCACTTGTCAAGGCTTGTCACTGAGGATTTTTCTCTCAAATCTCTACACTCTTTTGCAGTCATTTCATTACTTTGAAGTTTTTCTGCCAGTGGATGGCTCAGTGCTGTAGCTCGTGGTGCTTCCTTCTTGGTATGGGCCTGTCCATCGGGTACTGAGCTTTATGACATGAATTATCTGAAGAATCTAAGAATTGCCAATTTTCAATGTGGTCAACATTTTCTTGTGACAATACAAGCTATGAGTTCCAAGCTCTTCATGGGGTTGGTTATAAACTGAAAAAAAAAAGAAGCTAGTAATAACTAGCTACCATCTCATTTGTATGGAAGGGTTGACTTTTAGAAACTCAATTTTATCAAGTCTATTACCTACTTGTTCATAAAAAATATCTGTGAAGGAAAGGATTTTCTATGTAGTGAATATATATTAATGGAATATTCAAAGGGACATTTTGTGTAAAAAGTGTCAAAGGAGGTAGTTGCTTTCATGTGAAAATTTAAATTTTGTATTAACTTTGTGTTCCTAGAGAAAAGAAACTTCGAAATACCAGCCACTATTTATTTCAAAATTTCTCATTTAGCCCTGCATTCAGAAAGATCATCATAAATGTGCATTAGTAAATACAAGCCCACAGGGAGTTTCTTATGGCACAACAGAGAACTAAGTTACTCTTCATCAAATACTGCAGCCAACACAGGATACGGATACAACAGCTTCCTAGTAAAGGTCAGAAGCATATAAACAGGCATGCCAGTCACTTTTAAGAACTGGAAAGTTCTGAGAATAAGGACCACAGGATCATGGTTAGCACAGCACCATGATTAGCACATTCCATAGTTAGCACAGGACATGTTTAGCATGAGACTGTGGTTAACACAGGACCATGATTATCACAAGACCATGGTTAGCACTAGACTTGGTTAACACAGGATCATTACTACCCCAGGACTTTGATTAGATTTCATGGAGATATGGAAAATATGAATCCCAGGCTCTGAGAATGGAAAAATATTATAATAAACAAAGATGGTTTTCCTAAGTTATTTTAATGGCATGTTGTTTTCAGTAAGAAAAATAACTATAATGTGTGTCTGATACCAGAAAATTCACTTGTTAGCTACATTGAAGTATACACTGTCACACTTCAGTAAGTATCATGCTATTGTTAAATAATCAACTCTGGGGGCTGGAGAAATGGCTCAGAGGTTAAGAGCACCAACTGCTCTTGCAGAGGATCCAGGTTCAATTCCCAGCACCCACATGGCAGCTGAGAACCATCTTCAACTCCAGTTCCAGGGGAATCCAACACCCTCTTCTGACCTCCATGGCATTGCACGACACGGGTGCACCAACCTACATGCAGACAGTACATTCATACACATAAAAAAATAAATTTATAAGCCGGGTGTGGTGGTGCACACCTTTAATCCTAACACTTGGGAGGCAGAGGCAGGCGGATCTTTGTGAGTTCAAGGCCAGCCTGGTCTACAGAGTGAGTTCCAGGACAGCTGGGGCTACAGGGAGACCCTGTCTCGAAAAAGACAATAAATAAATAAATAAATAAATAAATAAATAAATTTATAAAAAATAATCAACTCTGGTGTTAAATATTAGTATTTAAGTCTTTATTTATTTATTTTTTTTATTGATGCTTTATGTATTTCATACATCATTATCCAATTCAGTTCAGGCATATTTCCCCTTCCCTTCCCCCCATCCCACCCCACCCCATCCCAGATCATGCAATCTACCATGACTGTCCTGCATCTTTCAGGTTTTTTTTCCCATTTTTTAGCAATAGGTGTTAATTTATGAGTACAAGCATCCTTCATGCAAAACCAATCTGCAAGCAGCTGTGCCCAAACCCACACAGCTCCTTGGTCCCACCATCCAGCAGGGGGGGGGGCTTGTATGTTCAATCAAGTTGATCAAATGAGTGTCCAGGCTACATTGCTGTAGGCTCACCGTTCACCCCAATCACAGCCCTTACATTCTACCACGCCCCCTCTTCCGCAGATTTTTCCCTAGGCTTAGACAAGGGGCACAGGTGGATGAGAAGCAAAACAATCTACTTTCTCTGGAGCTGCTGTCATGGGCTCTGGTCACTTCTGGCTGTTTTTTTTTTGTTTTTTTTTTTTTTTCATGGGCTGACAGTTTGTCCAGAATAACCTTTCGATCCTACCAATGAAGCACAAGCAATTAGATATATAGGTATTTAAACAGTATTGATTGTGATCATAGGTTACTTTGGTATAGACACAGATATTTGGATGGTATGTTAATCCAATGAATTACATTTTTTTCTGTTGAATATGACAGGGTCTTACTGTGGCTTATAACATCTCCTGACCACTGGAGGGTGCAAGCTTGTGGCATCGGCTGTGGGTTATTCCTCCAAGGAGAGAGCCAATAGCCAACTAGATTTGGGATATACAGGCATATGGCTGCCTCTGCTGCACAGTATTTCCAGGCAGGTGAGGTGTAGCTGGTGCTGATGGAGGAGTCTTGCTTGACTCAAGGAGACCCATATTTGTTTTAATGGTATAGTGGCCTTTGGTAACACTCTCTGTTATTCCAGAGACCACCTGTACACTTGCATGTGTGGTCTCGATAGATCTTTCCCATGTTAACATCAGGTCTTCGACAGCAGGGCCTTATCGCCTCTCTTCTTGCAGGTATCCCAGTTTAGAGGCAAGGAGCCTTTACCTTTTGTGGGGGCTTGGATCCCCTGGCCAACATCTCCTTGGTGGAATAATCCATTGCTGATGTCAGAGCTCCTGCATTAATATAGTTTGCTTAAGTGCATAGATTAAGGAGACTTTAGTATTATCTTTGGTTCTGAATAGAGAATAATCCTTTCACATTTCCTATATCTATTAGTCAATTCAAGAAGGCAGTTTTACCGGTTTTATAAGAGATTACCTCTATAATAGATGTCTCCTCTATAGTAGTTGTCAACTGTAAGTTGGAGGACGATATCATCATCATATTTCTCCTTGTTCTATGGAGGGGGGGTAAGAAAGTCTCTCATATTAAAACCTTTGCGGCTCCTGGAAGGTAAGTTTCGTTAGAGCTCATTATACATAGTTGTTGCAAGTAGGATCCACAGAGGGGTTTGATGTTTGTAGCAATCTGAGGCTTTTCTTCCTTTCAATGTTCGGTGGGCCAACCTTTCTGTTGGCACTTTCTGGTATATCCTACTCGTTGTAAAGCTGTATCTTTTCTTTCTCAGCTGTTAAGTTGTTGACATTTTGACCTGTTGGAACATACAAATCTTTTCCCATAGTTAGTTTTAAGATTTGGCTTGCAAGGTTTTTGACAGAGAGGTTTCATTTCTATCTGTACCCCCCCATTTTTTTTCTTTTTTTGGGGGGGTTGTTTTTTGACCCATGAGACTCCAGAGGCAGTTGTAATATACATACCTATAGGGTGGAATCAAGGCACAGCTTTCATCAAATTCACCCATGCTGTTTTGGGTGACTGTATGTGATTAACTTGGGGAGCAAACAATTTTTTTTTTGTTAAGTCATCTTATAGGTGAAAGAGAATGCTACGAGGTGATACCATACAACAACAACAAAAAATTATAGAGAACATTTGTATGTGCCAATCGCAAAGCTATTGTTATACAGATTTTATGTAGAACAAACGTGGACAACAGCAGTTTATATCTCCATTTAACTCAGATGCATTACCGTTTTTATCAGAGCCTGTAAGCCAATGTTGTTTAATATACACAAATTTACTTTTATTGAGTCCTAAGCCACCATATAACCTGTATACAGTGTCTGAGCAAAACTGGATACTTGTTGAACTCATGTCAATTAAATATCAAGACAGAACTCATACTAGAAAGGGTGTGAACATCAGGGATAGTACTACATAAGTCTTAAAATATTAAGGTGTCTAGTAGTAATTTTTTTGAAATAAGCTTTCTCAAGCATTCTTCTCATAAAGTCTTGCAACCTGAGATGTGACAGTTATTCATATTCAGTCATCAAGCTTCGCACTGAGATTTCATGCACAAACTATGGGATATGCGTCTGTTCCACCAGAAGTAACCTTTACACTGAATTCCTTCTCTACAAAAAAGAAACCAAGAATGTGTGTTAGAGAGAAAGATGAGTTTTGCTGGAATGAGTCTTAAAGACTTTTAATTTTATTGTATAAGTAAGTTTAATGATTTATTTTTATTCACGTGTGTGGAAGGATGTGTCTGCATGAGTTTATATGCACCATGTGCTTGTAAGAACACAGGGAGTCTAAAAAGGAAGCCTCAGCTCGAGTGGAAATATCCCTCCTGTACCCATTTAGTAAGTTATGTGGAAAATAGCACTATAAGAGTTAATGTATAATATAAATATAAATCAGAAAGCATTTAAATTTAATTCAAGGAGTAATAATTATAAAATTCTAAAACGTATCTTTGAGATGTATTTAAAACTAAGAGTTGTCCAGTAAGAGGATCTTTTATTCTCTTTCATTTATCAATTGTCAAATTCAGTCACCCAAGCCACATGAGGTTCGTCAGCCTAAGATCTGTGGCTGTTATGATTGAGAGTCGGCTTTGCAGTTTCACTTATACTGTGATTATCTTAAGTTGATTGGTGTGCCTGTGCACTGTGGGGAATGGGCCAAAGCTTCCTTCATGTTAATTTTCAGTCATCTGGAAATTTCCTATTTAGGCAGAATCTCATATTTCTGAAAAATCATTAATAGTGACAGAATTTCTACATTTGTGTTTTCATAAAAAGCTACTTTTTCATAGCTCCCACATCTCTGTTGAGGCAGCTGTTGTGACAAAATTTAACATGGTAAATATCAAATATGCAATACTGAAAACTGCTATGTTAACACAAATTTATTTCAACACAAATAGTGTTTGTGTTGCTAATAAAAGGATAAGTTGGGTAAGCTTTGTCATTGATCGTACATGTATATTGATACTTTCTGGGTTTTATTTGAACAAATCTCAAGAAATCTCTTAAACCAAAGATTTTCTTTTTCTCCTCACAAAGCAAGAATCCTTCCAATGAATTCTGAACTCATTATAGTTATGGGAGAGGAAGCAATGTCAGCCTATGTATCTGACTCGTAAGTTCTTCTAGAACCATTGTACACTAACATTTAGTCAATTAATAGGACTATCAGTAACACCATTATTTTCAGCTCTACTGGTAAATCAATATCCTCACCTGGATTAAGCCATGCATTCCTAACTTGTTGAAATCAACCCAAAACTTGTTTCCCCAGGCTGGCTCCATGAGGGTTGGGCCAGCCACAGATTCACTGTGCATCTCTTCATTTGGTTAATGTCAACCATGCAAACAATTTTCAGAGCTAACAACCCTTTCCTCTCAGTGGTTCAATAAAACACAAACATCTGTGATGGTAAGTAGCCTCCCAAATCATCACATCAGAAAATGTTCCTTGTGTTTACTTTGTGCATTCATCTTTCAGCTTGCTTCTACATAGTACCATTAGCTGGGTCAATGTTTTTTTTTTTTCCTCATCATTCTGGAGTCTATAAATTCTAGATAAATTTTCGGGCAGATTCAGTGTCTGGTAAGGGTTTATTCTACACACACACACACACACACACACACACACACACACACAAATCTTTATAGTCTCAAGTGGTGAATGAAGCTTTGAATCCACATTAGGTATCTTTTGTAAATGTATTGATCCTATTCACATAGGCTCCACTCTTAAGACCCAATCACCTCCCAAAGGTCACACCTTTTAATACTATTTTTATTTCTTTTTTAAAAATATTTTATTTATTTTTGTACGTGTATGAATGTACTGTCTGCATGTAGGTTTGTGCACCCGTGTCATGCAGTGCTGCTGAGGTCAGAAGAGGGCATCGGATTTCCCTGGAACCGGAGCCAAAGACTGTTCTCAGCCTCCATGTGGGTGCTGGGGATCGAACCCAGGTCCTCTGCAAGAGCGGTCGGTGCTCTTAACCGCTAGGCGATCTCTCCAGTCCCATTTTTTAATACTATTTCATTGAGTACTGTGATGGATAGCTTTAGTGGCAACTTGATACACCTGGGTTGGGGACCCTCAACTGAGGAATTGCCTCCATTGGACTGGTCTATGGTCAAGTCTGTGGAGTACTGTCTTGATTATGTGAGAGGGCCCAGCCCACTGTGGGTGGTGCGCTCCCCCCCCCCACCCCGCAGGTTGTTATATATAGTATAAAAGCAGGCTGGCCATGGGCCGGGACAGCAAACCTGTAAGAAGCATTCCTCCATGGCCTGTGACTCAGCTCCTGCCTCCAGGTTCCTGCCCTGAGTTCTTATGCTGGGCTCCCTCACTGATGAAACTGTGACCCAGGAGATGTGAGCCAAATAAATCCTTTCCTCCGCATGTTCATTTTGGTCAGTGTTTTGTGGTAGCAATTGAAGAGAAAGTAGAATAAGGACCGCGTATCAATCTATGCTTTATAGGAGGTTGCAAACATTCCGACAATTCATTTTATTCTTGAAATGCATTCCCTTTGTCTTTTAATTCCTCCATCCTTTCTTTGTTGTGTCTGTTTATTTTTATTTTCTCTCTAATAAATTCCTTCTGTGAATGCATTCTCTCATTTCATCTTCAAATATATCAAGTAAGAGACATTTACAGGCCATCTGTTGGATCATTGAAAATTGTTAGATGTTTAATGCTTCTAATTGACTTTGAACAAACTAATTGATATAAAGTTATAAGTCTAAAGAGCAGGAAACTAACATCAAATATTAAACACATATTAGACATTTCAAACATGTAGATAATATTTTTACATTAACACCCATGGCCAACTTTCAAGGATATCTTTTCTATTCCTTGTAAAATTGTTTCATTGTATCACAAATCTCCAATGTGTTCCATAAATTATGGGCTTAGTCTCATTGTTTGTTCTTTTGTAATTTTATTATATTGTGTTCTAGTAATGAGATGGAAAGGAAAATAAAAGACAAGTTTTAAATAGTGGACAAAACTCAAAAAATGCATCACTACTGTGTTAGTTTCCTATAGCTATTATAAGTGAGATAAGCTATTATTATATTAAGGAACGTTGGTTTGGTGGTATTGGTCTAGATAGAGTCACTTAGCCTTGACAACATGGATCTAGGGTGGTGCAGAAGATCATTGCAGGAACATGTGGTAGAGAACATTCCATCTCATACTGTCAGGGAACCAGGGAAAGAAAAGAGCCCAGCATCCCAACATCCCCATCATAAGCATCTCATAATAAACTAATTTCATTTTACTAGACCCTGTCTCCTAAGGTAAAACTATCATCCATGAGCTAGGACCCAAGCCTTCATATGGACCCTTGTACACAGTGAGTGAAATAGTAATCTAGCCTATTTAACACTAGCCAAGTGAAAGGGCAATTGGTGCTGAATATTCTCTTCATTTAATAATGCAGCCTACAATGTCTGATTGGCTCACGAACAAGGGCGGTCAGGGAACTGTTAATAGCTGGTATAAAACTGAAGTCTGTCTTCCTGTAAGTACTAGGAAAAGAAGAATCCTCAAGCTCTATCTTGCAAACTTCCACTGATATTTGTTCTAAGTGAAAAATATCTACACAAACTTAAAAGCTCCAAGAAAGGCCAAAATTGGCTCCAGAATCTTTCTGGAAACTTCCTTGAAGAGAACAACCTCTTTTCCTCTGAGTGTACCAAGATGATTTGGAAGGAGTGGTACCTGAGTCTCAGCACAAGATTTCAGTTCTGTTGTCATACCTCATCCATCTGTCAAGGTTCCTTCTTGGTTAATGCCCTCCTTTGAACAGCCAGGCAGACACTGGTACTTTCTCCTACACCATCTCTATGTCTCACTCAGCAAGACCCTTCCTCCTTGAATTTTAATCCACCATAAATTTTGAAACAGGCAAATTTTTCTTTACATGGTTCATATTTGTTATTTCCTTCTGAATCTTCTATTAAGTCCCATATTTAATTGATTAAGAACCTATTTTTCAATGTATATTTTTATTTAATTTCTGTGCATCTCATACATCTTAATCATGATTGTACATCTCTCTGCACCCCTGATAGCTCACCCACAAGGCTTTGTGTATCCATGCATTCTATTACATATGGTAATACCTAATGAGTCACGTGCTCATACTCAGATACCCCTCATTCTGAGTTCCCTGGAGCTTCTTCACATCACTCACTTAAAGAAGATCGACTCTTCTTCACTCAACAGCGATCCACTGCCAAAGCTCCTTGGCTAACGCTGTGGCCTCCTGCCTATTTCTCCAGCTCTGTGCTTCTTTCTGTCTGTTTAATTTTGCAGGGGTCTTGTGTATTTGTCACCATTGCAGTAAGTTCACATGAACAAGTTCCCAGAAACCCATAAGACTGTTTCTTTGTGAGCATGTGCCACCCCTGGCTCTTACAATTTCTCTGCCTCCTCTTCTGCAAGGTCCTGATCCTAGAATAGCTGAGATTTAATACAATTCCTGTCCAGGGACTCATACTCTATAGTATCTTATTCTCTACACTTTAGTCAGTTGTGGTCTTCTGTGTCCATTGCCCTATGTTATATGAGGTGGTTTCACTTGTGAGAGTTGATAGATTCATTAGTATTCTCTTTATGTCCTGTTATGCTAGGTTTCATGAGTTTTAGGTGTAGACGTTCCATTGTAGTTAAGTCCCTTCAGGCTGGGAATCTCATAACACTTATTCCTGTGTGTGACCAGTTGTAAAATACTGTAAAAGCCTCCATCTGTTGCATAAAGAAGCTTCTTTGATTAGTGGTGACTGGTATACTTGTCATAAATATAAGGATAAATATTTAGCATTCAGGAAGGAATTATGTTTGTTTAGGGATGTGACAGATGTATTTTCTCTAAGTTCTATGACCTCACCAGAGAATCTAATATAAAAAGAAAGATTGAGCTGGGCGTGGTGGTGCACGCCTTTAATCCTAGCACTCGGGAGGCAGAGGCAGGCAGATCTTTGTGAGTTCAAGGCCAGCCTGGTCTACAGATGAATTCCAGGACAGCTGGGGCTACAGGGAGACCCTGTCTCGAAAAAGACCAAAAAAAAAAAAAAAAAAAAAGATTGAATAATACATTTCTTATAAAATAAGGATTAATATTATTTAAAATTTTTTTTATTTATTTCCATATGTGTATGAATGTACTGACTGCATGCAGGTTTGTGCACACTTGTTGTACAATGCCACAGAGGTCAGAAGAAGGTGTCAGATTCCCCTGGAACTGGAGCCAAAGACGGTTTTCAGCTGCCATGTGGGTGCTGGGGATCTAACCTGGGTCCTTTGTAAGAGCAGTTGGTGCTCTTAACCTCTAGGCCATCTCTCCAGCCCCAAGGATTAATATTCTTAAGCATTCGAGAATTAACATCTTGGACAATTCATAAAGTACAGCTTTGGTTTTGAAAATTGAGGTTGACTTTTGAAGGAGAGGCATAGAAGCTGGTACATATTTGCCATTTCATACAGTGACTAGTAAACATAGAGTGACATTTTTATTATGTATACATCAGCAGCTATGATTTATAACACCTGTTTGTATCTGTTCCATGACTGATAGGTTTGTGAGCCAAAAATGAACAGAGTGTCTTACTCCTGAGTGCTGAAAGGAGAGAGTTTTAGTAAAAACAACAGGAGGGGAGTACTTTGCCAACACCAAGGGGATGCATACAATAAGAACACCTTATCTCTTTGCCTAAGACCTTATCAGTTGCCACCCTGTGTTATTTAATCTTGACATCAATGATTCCCCTCACGCAGAGGGAGTCTTTGTGCACCGCCATAGCATCTTCACTGTGAAGTCATGTCTAGTGGAAACAGTCAACACACTAAGTGTTCATGAAGCACTTAGTACCTATAAATGTCAACAGAATCAAGAAGATTTTTTAACAGTTCTCTTTTGAAAACTCTTTCTGAAGGTTAAAAGCTTTAAAAATGATCAAAATAATTATATTAATTAATACATATTAATGAGCTCCTCAGCCTAAAATATTAAAGTGCCATTTCCAGGAATTATATTAGTGTATATTGAAATCTCAGGTTTATACTCTCTAGTCTTTAAGAAAAGATAAAGCTTATTTCATTCAGATTCCTTGGTTAATTTATTGATATTTGAGATAGAAAATAGATTTCAGAAGCATAAAGGTTTGAAAACACCATGAGAATTAAATAGCTTTTATGAAATTCTCAGAGGATTCTTTTCTGTGTACTAACATATAGCCTCCATCATAGTTGTAAACATAATTTGTCATTTATATGAGAAATATAATGAGATTTCATCTGTGGAGACAAAGATAAGGTTACGTTGTACGGATCAAACTCTTTCTGTATTCTGGAACCAATGTTGGAGAGTCATAATATAATTCCTTACTTTTAAGCCATGCAATTGTGATTCCAAGTCCATAAAGCTTTAGTTACATCCTTGGCAAGTTTTGGCAGGGCAGGCTATGTTTCTGACCTCCTTTTTCTCTGTTCATTCTATACTGTGTCCTTATAAAAAAGGCAGTTGGAGATCTACTAATACACTGTAATAGCTTGTGTTGATAACAGAAAGATCTAAAAAGAAGAAACAAGATGTTCTTCACTATTTGTTATTATTTTAATTTTTATTTTATTTTATTTGTTTTTATTTATTGATAATTTGTACAACTCATGCAATGGTTCTCAATCAAACCCAGTCCCCTCCATGTCCCAACACCTCCAATTGGAACTCATGCATCACAACATCCAAGCTAAGCCCTATCCAGTCAATCTCCCAAACCCAGATATCCCTCTGTGCAAATAGATCTGCCGGAGTCTAGTCAGCATATCTGGGAATCCTAGGTAAGGTATATTCTTCCTCACCCAACAGTACTGAGTGTCTTATGCTTTTCAGTCCAGGGTCAGTCTCCCACCTGTTTCTCTTGCTCTGCTTTGATACCTTGTCCACATTGGTATGGGTCCCATGTCTGATTCCTACATTACCACAGGTTTACAGGTAAAAAGTTACAGTTGATTCTCTATGTTCATACCCCAGCCCTGGTTCTTACAATGTTTCCACCCTCTTTTCCACAGTGATCCCTGAGCAATGGGTAGGTGAGGTTTACTATAGAGGCCCCATCCAGGGATATACATCTGGGGCTTCTATTTTGGGAGGTTGACTAGTTGTGGCCTTCTGTTTGTATCAAACTCTATCATGTGCAGAATCATTGCTGGTGAGAATTGAGAGGTGAGTTCATTTTCTCTTTGCCCCTCGTTCTATGTGTAGAGGTTCAACTGTGGATGTGTCTCCTAGGAACGGGGATTTTTCAGCTGTTCTGTGTCTGAGCAGTTGTCAGATTCTGCTGTGGCCTCCATCTTCTGCATCGAGTAGCTTTATTAATGAGTAGCTTCATTGATGAGTAACATACGATATGCTTGTCTGTAAATATAAGATTCCATAGTTAGCATATGGTAAGGAATTTCATTTGTCTAGAGATATGACCCCGACAGGCTTTTCTCTAGGCTCTGTGTCCTCTCCAGCCCTGTGCACTTGGCTGAGTTTGTAGTGGCTCTCATGTGTTCACTCCTGTCGAGAGGGTTCCAAGTCCAATTAGACAGCTGTTGACCATCCCCAGACAACAGTGCCTGCACTGCACCAATACAGGCAGTTTCCTGGGCAGCTCATCATGCTCGTCAGGGTTTGGGGCTGGGTTGTACCATTGATTGATTTTCTCTTGTAGCAGTGTGCACATTGTCTACCATTATGAGTGCTTAACTTCAGATGGAAAGGTTGCAGGTCAGTTCCTGTCCATTAATCTAAGTCCTACCCCTGAAACATGTTCTCTTCTGAACAGTAGGGTCTTATTTCTCTTTCTTGTAGATAATTAAGAGCTTTGGAGATAGCCTGCTTTGTTTTGGGAGTCACTTGGATTGCTCTCACCAACCGTTCAAAGGGAGGTGTCCTCTGTCTTGCACTGTGTTCCTTGCCACACAGCCACCAGGTGTCACAACCCACACACTAATGTTCAGACAGTGTATGTGAATTTCTCATGGGGTCTTGGGCATCATGTTACACTCTGTGTTTCCTGACCTTCCAAGTTCCAATCATCTCTATTTTTTCTTCTTCCCTTACCAATTTTCTCCTCCCTCCCCAACCCCAGGACCCCCATCAGCCCCATCCTCCCACTCTACTGGCCTCCTCAACCTCTCATCATACCCCACATTTATCTCCCCCCCCTTCCCTCCCAATCTAACACTCCCTCCCTCCGGACCTCCCCCCTGGTATCATCTGCTCCTTACCTTTCCCCTGTTTGGGGTTTTTTACCTCCATGTATCCTTTCAAATTTCCTGGCTCCTGGTGTTATATCAGGATATATACTCATTTAACAGTATTGGTGCTACAATCCACACATGAGGCAGAACATACATCATCGGGTTTTCTGCCTTTGTGTTATTTCACTAAGAATAACTTTCTCTAGTTCCATCCACTTACCTGTGACTCTCATAATTCATCTTTGTTTACTGCCGCCGAGTAGTACTCCATTGTGTAGATGTAGTACATTTTCATTACCCATTCAACTTTTGTGGAACATTTAGGTTGTTTCCATTTCTTTGCTATTGTGAAGAGAGCAGCAACAAACATGGATGTACAGTATTTTTACAGTATGATGAATCCTTTGGGTATATGCCAAGAAGCAATAAAACTGGGTTGTATGGTGGGTTCATTTTTCCTTTTTGAGAGTTCCCCACACTGCCTTCCATAGTTGCTGCACTAGTCTGCATTCCCACCAACAGTGAGTATTTCCTTTTCTCCACACCCTGTCCAGCATCTTGTGCCTTTCATTTTCATGATCTTAGCCAGTCTTATTGGGGGGAAAATGGAATCTTAGAGTGGTTTTTATCTGCCTCAAATTACTAAGGATATTGAGCAGTTTTTAAATTGTTCTTAGCCATTTTTATTTCTTCATTTGAGAATTATCTGTACTTATCTATATCCCATCTTATAACTGGGTCATTTATTTTATTGCTACTGTGTTTTCTGAGTTCTTTGTATACTCTGGATATTAATCCTATGTCATATGTGTAGCTGGTAAAGATTTTCTCCCACTCAGCAGATTTCCTCTTCACTTCCTTGGCTGTTTCTTTTGCTGTACAGAAGGTTTGTAGCTTAATGAGTTCCCACTTACTGATTGCTGCCCTTAATGCCTGAGCAGCTGATGTCACTCTAAGAAAGTATTTTCCTATGCCTACATCTTATAGAGTACTGCTTATGTGTTCTTTTAGCAGTTTCAGAATTTCAGATTATTTATTGAGGTCTTGGATGCACTTGGGGTTGACTTTCATACAGGGAGAAAGATAAGGATCGAATTTCATTCTTGTACAGGTGGAGATCCACTTCCACGAGCACCATTTGTTGAAGATGCTGTTTTCCTCCCCCTGTATATTCTTGGCACCTTTGTCAAATGTCAAGTAGCTGAAATTGTATGTATTAATGTCTGGGTCTTCTGTTCTGTTCCATTGATCTATTTGTCTATTTCGTACCAGTACCAGGCTGTTTTTACAACTACAGCTCTGTAATATAACCTGAGATCTGGTATGGTGCTGCCCCCTGTATTGCACATTTGCTCAACATTTTTTGTTTATCCAGGGTCTTTTGTGGTTCCATATGAAATTTTTGATGACTCTTTCTAGTACTCTGAAGAATGTCATGGGTATTTTGATTGGCATTGCATTGAATCTATAGATTGCTTTTGGTAAGATGTGATTTTCACAATATTGATTCCACCAATCCAAAAGCATGGTAGATTTTTTTTTCAATTTCTCAATGTCCTCCTCTATCTTTCTTTAAAGTTTTGAAATTTTCATTGCAGAGATCTTTAATTTTGGGGGTTAGGTTTATTCCTAAGAATTTTGTCTGTTTTTTTTGGGGGGTAGTTAATGTGAATGGGAGGATATCCTTGTATGCTTTTTCTGATTTTTGTAAGTTGATTTTGTAACCTACCTCTTTACAAGTATTAATAATTTTTCATAGTATTCTGGTAGAATTTTCTGGGTCTCTTATGCATAATATCATCTGCAAATAGGGATAATTGGGATTCTTATTTTCCAATTAGTACTCCTATAATTTCCTTCTCTTCTCTTGTTGCTCTTGCAAGGGTTTCAAACATTGCATCGAAAAGGAGTGGAGATAGAGGGAAACCCTGACTAGGTCCTGGTTTTAATGAAAATGTTTCCAGTTTTTCTCCATTTAGAATGATATTGGCTGTGGGTTTGTTATACATAGCTTCAGTGATAATGAGGTATATTTCCTCCAGAACTATTCCTTCTAGGATTTTTAACATGAATGAATGTAGGATTTTGTCAAAGGCCTATTCTGCCTCTATTGAATGAAATAGAAGACAGAATATCAAGACTGGATAAAGAAACTGAAGATCTGTAGTCCTTAAGCAAAGATATGTAAAATTAAAAAAAAAATCACAAGAATACAATAAGAAGAAATGTGAGGACACAGGAAGACCAAATTTAAGAATTATAGGCATACAGGAAAGAGAAGAATCTCAGGCCAATGTTGCTGAACAGATCTTCATCATGAATATAAAAGAAAACTTTGCAAAATTAAGAAAAGAATTACCTATAGAGATTTAAGAAGCATGTTTCTACGTGCACCAACTAGACATGACTAGAATAGAATATAACCATGGCAAAACAACAAGTTACATATAAATGAAAACCCAGCAGAATGACAGCTGACTTCTCAATGCAAACTATGAAAGCCAGAAGAGCCTGGACCAAAGTGTTCTCAGCTCTAAACCACCTTGGATGCCAACCCCGAATACTCTGTCCAGCAGAACTATCAGTTTGAAGGAGAACAGAAAAGTTTTCATGACATGAATAGGCTGACAGAATCCATGTCTACCAAACCAGCCCTACAGAGAATACTTGAAACAATGCAAAGGATTGAAGACATGAGTGAGCATACTCAAGAAGTTACAGAAATAAATCAAAGGAGGGTATAATAATTGAAACTCAAAATAGATCCACAAACTTAAACTAAATTTAAGCCATCTAGTACATGGATTTCAATATTATCATTAAATATCAGTGAGCTCAACTTCCCTGTCAAAAGACACAGACTAACAGAATGGATCAAAAAAGAAAACCCAATTTTTGTTGTCTTCAAGAAACTCATCTCAACTTCAAAGATGAATACTATCTTAGAGTGAAAAGATGGAAAAATATTCCAGGTAAATGCCTCTAAAACACAAGCAAGTGCTGCAATCCTAATATCGGACAACAGACTTCAAGTTAAAACTAGTCAGAAGAGATGGAGTTGGTCAATTCATTCTAATCAAAGGAATAATTGACTGAGAAGATTTTACAGTCATGACTATATATAAAATTCTGGCACACCCAAATTCATAAAAACAGTACTCCAGGACTATAAAACACAGATTAAGCCCAATTTAATAAAAGTAGGTGATTTCAATAGGCAGATCACTCTCTTCAATAGACAGATCAGCTGGACAAAGAATAAACAGAGAGGCACCTGAATTAAATAACACCTTACAAGAAATGGACTTAATGGTCATGTACCAAATAGTCCACCTACGCACCAAAGAATTCACTTTCTATTCAACAGCATATGCAAGCTTTTCTAAAATTGATCACATTCTGGGATGCAAAAAAAAAAAACTCAACAAATTAAAAAAATCAGAATAATCCCATGCATTCTATCAGACCACAGTGTATTAATGCTTATAATCAATAGCAAAAGGAAGTGCCAAAACCCACAGGAACTCATGGAGATTAAAGAGCACACTCTGGAACGATCAATGGGTTAAAGAAGATATTAAGAAAGAAATAAAAGTATTCCTGCTACTAAAGGAAAACGAGAATACAACGCAACAAAACCTCTGGGACATCTGAAATGCAGTTCTAAAAGGGAAGTTTATAGCTCTTAGTGCCTACATTAAATAATCAGAAAGAGAATCATATAAAAGACTTTTTTAAATTTATTTTTATTTTTTTAACAAATCTAGACCTATGTCTCCCCGATTTGCCCACCCAACCAGAGCTCATGCATTCTGCAAAATGTGCTTTTCATCTCTTTCTCAGTCTTTCTCAATATTCTCCATGAGGAATTTGACTGTTTTGAGCAGAAATATAAAAGACTTAGCACCACAGCTCAATACTTTGGAAAGGCAAGGAGGAACAAACTCCAAACCTAGTAGACAAGAAGAAATAACAAAAATCAGAAGAGAAATTAAGGAAACAGAAACGAAGGAAACAATAGGAAGAAAATCAAGGTAATCGGATTTTTAAGAGTACTTCAGTGTGGTATTGAGATTCAAAACACAGCACCTGCCGCATGAACAGAAGCTGTCTCAGATACAGTTATGTCTGATTCAGCTAGTCAGTCAGTAGGAAACAAAATCGTCGAATTGGTCAGAAAAATCACCTGGCTAAAAAGCAGAGCAGTATTTTTTAAGGAGTATCTTGGTAGCAATGCATAAGTCTGATTTTCAGTGGCCCCAGCCATGATGTCTCAGCCTGTGTTCTCAGCCTCTCCATATTAAGAAGAGAAATTAGGGCTGGAGAGATGGCCTAGCGGTTAAGAGCGCTGACTGCTCTTACAGAGGACCCGGGTTCGATCCCCAGCACCCACATGGCGGCCGAGAACCGTCTGAAACTCCAATTCCAGGAGAACTCCAGTTCCAGGGGAATCCGAAAACCCTCTTCTGACCTCCGCGGCATTGCACGACACGGGTGCACAAACTTGCATGCAGACAGTACATTCATACACATATGGAAATAAATAAAATTAATTTAAAAAAAAAAAAAAAGAAGAGAAATTGTGTCATAGTAGAATGAAGCCACATAAGAGACAGTGGACCTGAGATTGATTTGGTAGCAAAAGGATTTGGCTTGAATTGAGTAGCTTGGATAGTTCAGATATAAAAGAGAGCCAGAGGGGAAAGAAAAATTTGAATGTGCTTCCTCTATTCATGATCCAAGAGTTTATAGCCATCAGTTTTAGAAAACACAGCCTACCTCTTAATATCAAGAGCTCAAAACAGTAATGAAAGTCAACATTTTGTTGGAGAAACCCAATGTTTTCACAACCTACTGGCAGCTAAGAAGAATTAGGCTGGCAAGAAGGAGTGAGCTTGGAAAGAGGTGATCTGACCCAGGGCCAAGCACAAAGACAAGAACTGGACAGAGACACATGGGAAGTGGGACTCAGAGTCGGCATTAAGTATAGAAGGATGCAGCTGCACAGGAAGGGATGGAAGGGTTCCTACGGGTTAAAGCCTGGATTGGGAGCTAGTGAGGACAGGCAGGATACACCATGAAACCTCAGAGCCACCAGTCTGCCGGACAAAGGAGAAGTAGTATACATGGCTCAAAGCAGGTTAAATGTTTTGGGTTGGAAGTGGGTTACTCTTCTTAAAAGTAGGATGTCTGTAGACAAATGCTAAAGATCAAAATACAAGCAACTTAATTCTTCACTAACACTGGTCACTCCCTCCTCTGTCAGATTACAACTAGTATTTCAAATCAGGACTAGCTTTCCCAGAAGCCAAGAGACTATCCACAAAGAAAATTCAGTGTGGTCCCCTCTTTCTAGATTTGATATTGTTTCTTATACTTTTGTTACATTTATTTATACCAGAGAAATGAGATATGGACACATAACAAATATATCACTTACAAGGGGTACTTGAGGCATTTTCCTGAGGTTTACCTTTGACACTGGTAAACCTCTTCTGCTTTTACTTCTCTTTTCTACTTCCCTCTTTGATTTTGGCCAGTTATACAGAACATGAATTTTATAGTTAGTGCCATGCAGAGCCCCTGGACAAGGAAACACTGCGTAGCTGCACCACACCATCATTAACAAGGATCAGTTACTACTTACTAACTTTTGGAGCTATGTGGCAAGACTTCAGGATAAGAGTCTAATACCCCAGGGCTCCTCAGTCATGTGGATCTGGTTTTGGTATGAGGAATGATTGGTAGAGTTAGAATACACTGCCCCCTTTGCGGATAACAAAGCAATGCTCACAAACCAAAGTTCAAGTATGCACCTGGTACTTGAGATCTATAGTTCAAAAGCTTCCACTTAACCTGGAGCCTCCTTTAGCACCTCAGGTACTGAAAAGAATGAAGAAGTTAGCATGAAAATACTAACTCTGATTAAAAGCACATCTCAGGTGTCCTAGGGAGCTTTGAGAGTTCATGGGGCAAGGGGGAATGTGACCAAAATACATTGTAAACATGTATGATATTTTCCAAGAATAAAAAAATGACAATTGGGATAATAGAAACTCACTGAAACGCAAGACATAAATAAAAATGTAAAAAAAAATATTTACAATTTAGAGCATATATGGGGCTTGGAATGTAGCTCATTTGTGGAGCTTACTTTGCATGTTCAAGACCCTGGGTCTCCACAGGACTAAATAAGTATAGATAGATAGATAGATAGATAGATAGATAGATGATAGATAGATACCAAAAATAACAAAACTGAAAAATTTAAATGTCATTAGTAAATGGAAAAGAAGAAAAACTTGATATCAAAGTATACAGATTTCAATTTAGAGAATAATTTAGTGGTATTTTATTAGACTTTGATGAATAGTTTTTTTTTTTCCCTGAAGCTGTGAGAACAGTGGGAGGGATGGGAACAATTATCAAACATTGTCTCTAAAGGCATATTAATACTTGACAGTCTCCTGGGTCACGTGAGTGCCTATTGGCTTTCTTTAAAAAAAAACAAACAAATCAGTCCCCAGCTTGAGAATTCTCATCATCTTTCTCTTCTGATTTTTTTTCAATTCAAGATAAAATAAATCATCAAACATCTCCAACATTTTGGGCCTGAAGCATTTTCTAAGCACATTTTAGAAATCACGCCTTGGTTTTTAAACTGAGTTTTGAGACTTACCTCTCTTCTTTAAGTTAATTCAGAAGTTTTCCTCATGATGTTACAACCATAGATTTTGGATGGTCTTGCTTGTAATTTTTCTCATGTTATTTTTGGCATGTGCATACACACACCAGTGTAACACTTGATATTAGCTTACCTAGGCTGACCTGTGTCTCTCACTTCAACTCATTGTCAGAGTTGAAACGCCCTTGATACCCTTTCCTGTTACCTGCTTTTCTAAAACATTTCACTTGATTTACAGTACTAAAGCTACGGAGAAATCTCAGACATTCAGAAGGTATCATAAAATTTTCGTGATGCACTATGGGAGAGAAGAATGTATGAAGCCAATTACACACAACAGGATACAGTATAAAATACCCAAAGAATTAACAGGAGAAAAGGAAGCATTAAACTCACATTAAACAAAGCTTTGAACATTAAAGCCAATGCAAGTGAGGGGGAGAAATCTATATGGAAGGCAAACAATAGCCGCTTCCTGACAGCCGCAGTTATTAATTAGTGCTCCATCATTTGCACTAACTGATCAATCGATACTTTTGCTTCTCTGGAAGGCCATTTGCCTTGTAGTTTGCTTCTTAATGGGCAGTGACTCAGCTTGCCCTATCTTTGGCATTCTGCTCATAACACTAGCCTGGTGGAGAGGGCAGGGACTGTGCTGGCTCTAAATGAAGTTGAGCAATTGTCCTGATCTGAGTTGTCTTCCATATAACCATCCCAACAGCAACTATTGTTCACACCATTGAGCACCTGTT
Source organism: Rhizomys pruinosus (assembly GCA_009823505.1). Taxonomy (NCBI): domain Eukaryota; kingdom Metazoa; phylum Chordata; class Mammalia; order Rodentia; family Spalacidae; genus Rhizomys; species Rhizomys pruinosus. Next base: position 561,828 of record VZQC01001732.1, on the reverse strand, counting down.
GATGCTTTGTACACAAAGTGCTTGAATAGACAGTTCTGTGTTGTTTCTGAAGTATGACAGATTCATGTACCAGGTTGCAGACTACATTTCAACATCCTCTCCCTTTCCTATGCTTGCTTATTATATATGTCAACTTCAGTCTATTCAGAAGAACTTTTTGAGAACTCATGCTTTATCTTTAGATACATGTTAATTTTGGTTCTAGCTACCAACTGGTGTGTGGAATGGCATGTAACTTCATATCTCTACATTTCCTTTCTTGTTCACAGAACTAATTCTTATGTCAGAGCTAGTGTAAGAAGAAAAGGATCTAGCCTAGTTTGAAACTAGTTTGATCATTTCCGTTGGGCCTGAAAGATGTTCAAATGACATGAGTAGATGATGAACAACCATGGCTGCCTGGGATTCTTTTATTCTCATTTAAGCCTTCTGTTTCCTGAAATGTACTTGTCTATCTGACTCTTCTTAAAGGTCTAATTTACAGGCAAGCTCTGCACAAAGCCTTCCTTGATCTGCAGTCAGAACTATTCATTCCTCTGTTCTATCCTTTTTTTTACTTTTTAAAAAAAGTTTATTTAATTTTTATGTGTATGAATGTACTGTCTGCACACAGGTCCACGCACCCGTGCTGTGCAATGCCGAGTAGGTCAGAAGAGGGTGTCTGACTCCCCTGGAACTGGAGTTAAAGACGGCTCTCAGCTGCCATGTGGGCGCTGGGGATCGAACCCGGGTCCTCTGCAAGAGCGGTCGGCGCTCCCAACCACTAGGCCATCCCTCCAGCCCCCTCTGTTCTATCTTAATGCATGGTACAAACCTCATTATGGTTCTCATTACACTGTATCTAAGAATACTACCCACCTACTCATTTGCTAGACTGCAAATCAGTATGTGTAGAATATATTTGTTCATATCCTGGATTTCCTCTGCCACCATATTCCTAGGATTTGTTTAACAAATCCAGTTTTCTTTGAGTAGCTAGGACCTGGAAATATCTAATAGTATGCAATGAATAGCTCATTACAAACAGGAGTTAGGACACAAATATTAAACAATTTAAAACTGAGAATCATTTTGATGTTGACACTAAAATAGCTTCATAGAGATAATACCTGATTATTAGGTTTAAGGTTCAAAGATTCCTTAAAAGGACTGTGCTGAGGATGGATTGTTCAGGACTTATGTGTTGAAGTAGGTACTTATAGGATATAGACATACACATGGTTGTCTGGCCATTTTCCAGTGGGTAGCCACACACACACAAGTATATTGTCAGCACAATTGGATTTGATGGGTATAAAATAAGCAAGGGGGGCAGAGAATTTGGTAGGTAAAGAAGGAGAGTGGGATTCAGAGAAGAAGAAGGAGGAATGAGTGTGATCAAAATACACTGTACGAGTATCTCAAAGAATAACAAGGGTAGAAATATAGTTACAAAGGATGCCTGTACTCATGGATTATCACTTATAGCTAAAAAAATGAAAAAAAAACAAAAAAAAACAAACCAGAAAGATGCAAGACAGTTACGGCAGAATACATGATCTGGGATAGGGTGGGAGTGGGGGGGAAGGGAAAGGGAAATATGCCTGATCTGAATTGAAAAATGATGTATGAAATGCACGAAGCATCAATAAAAATTAAATTTAAAAAATCAAAGCAAAGCAAAACAAAACAAAACAAACAAACAAAAAAACAAAACAAAACAAAACAAAAAAAACAAAAACAAACAAACAAACAAAAAAAAAGGTACGCTAGAGGGCTGGAGAGATGGCCTAGCAGTTAAGAGCGCCAACAACTCTTACAGAGGACCCGGGTTCTATCCCCAGCACCCACATGGCGGCTGAGAACCGTCTGAAACTCCAATTCCAGGAGAACTCCAGTTCCAGGGGAATCCGACACCCTCTTCTGACCTCTGCAGCATTGCACGATACGGGTGCACAAACTTGCATGCAGACAGTACATTCATACACATACAGAAATAAATAAAATTAATAAAAAATATTTAATCAAAGGTATGCTAGAATGGCTAATTGGTAATTTCACAGAGATGGAAGAGTCATAAAACATTTCTGGAAGTTTATGCAGCTAGGGAAAACAGATTCAGACTTACAGAGAAAATTGATTGTTGCAGCAAACACCATGCATTTTGAATCAGTGACTTCTCGAGAGTTCTAGATTCCAAGCCTGTGACTCTATCTGTTTTATGAGAGTCAAGCATCTTGACCCTTTGCTTGTCAGTGATCATGGTATTCTTATCTACTCCAACTGGGTCAGAAAAGTCAGAAGATGCAACCCTAAGGTTTGTGTGTACTCTAAACTCCATTCCACAGCAGATACCATGAAAGACATGATAGGCCTGCCTTTGGGAGTCTGTGCAGCAAATCTCTTCTGTCCAGACCTCATCCTTTAACTGGTTTGCTGTTCACCATCCTGTCCGTCTTTGCTGGAGCTAACCTGGCTTAAATCTTGCTATCTAGGCATTGTAACTGCAAAGAGCTTCAGCAGCAAATTCCCTCATACAATCTGACAGGCATCCCCTTGCACTAGGTAAAAAAAAGGAGAAAAGGAAATCTCAACAACCAAGTCAATGAGCAGTAAAATATTGGAGTTAGTGAATTAACGTGACAATTTTCCGAGATCATAGCGGTTATCATTCAGTAATACACTATTGGTGCACACAAGATTATTAACTTAGATACACTTATAGTTCAGTAATACAATTCAGTCTAGTGGAAATTAATGGATAAATATTTAAAGAACTTTGTGGAAAAATGTAAGACACAGTCTTTGAGGCATGTGATCCTTGGGTATATAGGAGCCTACTGGCCACTCCATTTATCATCGTTCCCCATTATGGTCTCCTAGGCCACATTTACATATTTAGCAATGTTTAACCTATTGTTAATGACATTCACAGCATTGTGTCCAGTTGGCATTAACTTCCCTATGCTCTCCCCATAAATTAGAATCACCGCCATCCGCCATTAGCTCATTCTTTGCATCATTTACCTAGCTGCAAAACAGAGGTAGAACCAGATGGAAAGTACATGTGTCTTTTGGCCCAGAGGAAAGAGTAGCTAGAATTTAGTATATAACTGGTAAACAATGCCCTGCAGCTTGGCTGAGTTCCCTGCCTTAAGTGCTGCTATACATGCATTTTGGCAAGAAAGGTTAAATCTGAAGAATAAAGGTTTAGTATGAGATCCTTCTATGCTGCAGGGAGGACAGAGTATCAAGTTTGTGAATATGTTCTTATGGTTTACTTTCCTCTGGCTCAAAGAAGGCAAATGAACTCATAGTAATTGCAATGAAAAAACAAGTTCATTCAACAAGATTTAGCCTTAACAGGTATTTTGCTTTTCAATATCCTAAGATTACCCCCACAAAGTGTTTCTTAAAGGCACTATCACCATGATAATACTATGTTTGGCACAATGGTAACACCTTCGCTTTGAATGGATTAAAAGGAGCCTTGTATATTCATTTATGTTGTGTTTGCCCTGTGCACATTGCTCTAACTACTTCAGACCAGATAAACGCGTAATCAATCTATGAAGCATCTGAGCTATTCAGGAGAAATAACAATGCTCTCAAGTGCCTGTTTTCTCATTTTAACTAGGAGGGTAATTTTCAAACCTGCCTCCCTACAGCAGAGGTTATTAGGAACAAAAGAGATCAATACGTGAGTACATGTTTCAGTCTTAAACAGGAAGAACTATCCTCATGAGTGAGGAAGGATAAATCTTGGTTAGAAGTTCAGGCCAAGTAACTGCCAGATAAGGTTATTATACCTATGCTATGTGGTAACTGGATTTAATAATAAAATGTCTCCCACAATGCAGAAAAATAAAATATATAGGGACCCATGGTACATATGGAAAGAAGGTAAACCTTATGAATGATTACTACAAGAGGCTTGACAACTTCAAGACAGATTTAACCATACTGGTTGTGAAACCATCTTTCTTAGCCAATGAGCAGATTCCCAACTAAAAGGATTTCCTTAGCACATCCACACAAGGACAGATCATTATATCCACTCAGAAAATTACTTAGAAAAGGCATAGTCCACCTGAAATTGGCAAGGAGAAAATTCCAAGAGATGCAGAGAGATATGAATGAGGGGATTTTTTAAATATTTATTTTTATTTTTTGATGTGTATGAATGTACTGTCTGCATGTAGGTTTGTGCACCCGTGTCGTGCAGTGCACAGAGATCAGAAGAGGACGTCAGATTCCCCTGGGAGTGGAGCCAAAGGCAGTTCTCAGATGCAATGTGGGTGCTGGGGATCAAACCTGGGTCCTCTGCAAGAGCAGTCAGTACTCTTAACCCGCTAGGCCTTCCCCCCCAGTCCCCGGGGAATTTTTTTTTTTTTTTTTTGGTGCTTATGAGAAAGGGTCTCCCTATAGCCCCAGCTGGCCTGGAACTCACTCTGTAGACCAAGCTGGCCTTGAACTCACAGAGAGATCTGCCTGCCTCTGCCTCCATAATGCTGGAATTAAAGACATGTGCCACCATGCCTGGTATGAATGAATTTTTAAGATAAATTGTTAGCTCTGAATACATGCTTCTATTTAACTTGTTTTTACCTAGCTCACCTTGATTTCTAGTCACTGATGCTGGTGATGACATGGATAGGGACACAATTGGAACTAATATTATTGAAGTGCTTTTTGGTGCCAGGTACTCTGCACAGCTCTTTTATATTTCATAAATTACCCCAGTGATGCTAGAAGCTCAGGAAAGCATCATCCCCACTTCACAGATAATTAAACTGAGGTAATGATACATCATTCATTCAAAGTCACAGATGATCATTGGCCTGTTCAAAATGGGAATGAGATACCTTGCCATAATGGAGCAATTCATTTGAAATTATTCTCTGATGTTTATTTTACACATTTAACTAGTCCATGATGGTAAACACATTTTTGTTAACATCCCGTTAACCTCTGTCTAGTAACAACTGCAATCCTGATTTGATGGCAAGTCCTCTTATTTCCATTGGCATTTTAATATTCCATATGCTGGTCAATTTTGTTTACCATCTTCCTTGCAGTCAGCATATGTTGAATGCACTAAATATTCACTCTTTCATGAAGACCTCAGTGCTTTCCATCCAGTTCTAGGAGGGTGAGTTAGTTACAGATTCACTAATACAAATAAACTGAATTCCTACTTTTTTTTTTTCTGCTTTGAGGTTAAGCTAACTTTTATATCAAAAAGAATGTTCTTGAATGTGAAAAATGAGACAGAGGATTCTGTGGCTTGTCTGAGGCCCTCCTGATAGACAAAATCATCTCTGCTGAGGGGAGCTATACACATGAGTGGAGACGACTGTGAGGAGAGTGGTAGATGAGTGAGGGACAGACATTCGACAACTTGAAAATCTATTCAACTATTTCTGCTTAAGGACAATGGAGGAAGCTGCATTTTATACCCACTTAAATCACAATAAAATTATTGAAAGTAGCAAGTTGTAACTTTATAATTACATTATGTACAAGCTATAATACATAATAAATATATATTATAATTTTTTTCCCTGGTTGACAGTCTTGGCTATCATTTAACTTAATACTGTAGCCAGGGGTGGTGGTGACACACATTTTTAATTCCAGCCCTTGGAATGCAGAGACAAGCTATGAGATGGAGGCCAGTCAGGCCACATAGTGAGTTCTAGGCCAGTTTTGGGTATGAGGATACCTTGTCTCAAAAAGACCAAAACAAAGAAAAAAAGAAACAAACAAAATACTACTTAATACTGTGATTGCTACAGCTTGGCATAGGACATGTGACTTTCTTCCTTCTCAGTATTAGTTCTTTGGTTATATAGTTAATTATCAACTAACATGATTCTCTCCTCTATCATGAAATCATAAATATAGAAATAAAACAGCTTCTTTCTCCAAGGACCTTACTTCTGTCTCATCATTTTCTGCTTTCACAGAAACAAGGATACTATTCAGTGGTAGAATGTTCCCTTAGAAGAAATATATCATCTGGGAATTTGGTGTTAGCATTCACAAATGAGGGAGACCATTCCCCTCTTGTTTTTCTGGGACTGTATTACTTCACTCAGCATAACGGCTTCAAGTTCTATCCATTTACCTACAAAGTCCATGATGTCGTCTTTCTTTACCACTGCATAGAACTTCATTGTGTAGATGTACCACATTTTGTTTATCCAATCATCAGTTGAGGGGCATTTGGGTTGGTTCCAGCTCTTGGCTATTGTGAAGAGAGCTGCAATAATCATAGATGTGCACATATCTTTGCAGTAGGATGAGTCTTGTGGGTATATGCCCCGGAGTGGTATGACTGGGTCTGGTGGTAGACTCACTTTGGGTCCTTGAAGGGTTCTCCACAATGAACTGACTAATACAGTTAAATTCTGCTCCATGAGGCCAAATAAATAAACATTTATCTGAAATAAAGGGAAACAGAAGAGCTTATCCCTGATTTCATAATTAGGTTTCATAGTTTATAAATAACAAGAAAGTTGAGTTTGTGTTCCTCTGAGTTTATGACATTCATATAAAACTTTTTTCTAGCTATTTTACAAGGAAGGAATATTTTGTCCACAAGGAGCTCCTGCCTCTGATTGGGTGCATGGTTCTAGTGTTGGTGGTTCGTATCCCTATTGTTTATTGCAAAACGCTGTCAGCACAGTTTCTCCAGCCCCATTTATCATCCTTGAGAGTCAGACCTCTTTCCTAACTCACTTTAAAATACCTGAGTTTGCTAATGTTGCAGCTTTCCGCACTACAAAAGACCCCAGTCGTCTCTCTAGAGAAGGCAATTATCTGTTATGCTTAAGGGACACAAAAATCAGCTCATGCAGGGAAGTGCCTACAGATTCTGTTCATGCTGGGGCTGACCTGAATCAATTTCAGTGGTTTATAAATACAAATTGAGTTCTGGATATAACATTAAAACTCCAGTATTTTTATTAAAGAAATTTCCTTCTAGGGTAACTGCAAATGTTGAGTAATTGTCATGGTGATTACTCATGTCCAAAATAACTCAAAATAAAAATCAAAGTGACAGCTATTCTGGAGTGCCTTATTTTCATTTTTATTCACTATGTGTTAAATATTCATTTCTTTTTGTAGAATATATATTTTCCTTTGATTCAATTATTTGGAACTTCTGCCCTGTCATGTTTTGATGAACTACTATAGAATGTGTATATGGAATGGTCATGAATTACAGCAAACAAAATGTAACAGGAACATTTTAAATGGCATAATTTATACCAATATATCAAATTATAGGATGCCCACTCTCTTCTGAATTGTATAACATAAAAAATTCCTGATAAGAGTGGTCTGTATCTTATATTAGGGACCATGAACAATTTGTATCCTAGGTTGTATAGGACACAGTATTTATATGCTATACACTTGCTGGCTAGGATCTCATGGAAGAAATAGGTAAGTGATTGCACTGATGTGCCAAAATGCTGCAAGAGTGCTTTGTTCCACTTGTTGAGATTCAAAGCCTAGATGTTAATGTAATGCTTTACCAGCTATAGTCATTTATAGTCTTTCTCAGAGCCGTATAGTACAGGGATTTTCATTGTGGTGCTGTTTGATGAGATGAAATGATGTGGTTGTGCATTCAGTCTATGGGTTTAAGGATTTGGTATATTTATTTTGAAAATTCTGACTGACATTGTTCAGGAATGGAGCATTATGCTAAAATTACATCGGTTATAATGGGTTAGCGTTATGAGATGAATTGTGTCTGTAAAAAGAATATATTGGTGTTCTAGGCCCTTGAAGATTAAGTCAAGTTGAAATTTAGCCTTAATTAGTATGGATACTCACTGAATCAACACTGGTACAGTACCCATGGGAAGATGACATCAGAGACTGAGGGACGCAGTCTAGGAAACAACTGGAGGGCCAGAAGCTGGAGGAAGTGAGGATGGAGATGAAGGAATACAATACCTTCACTTTATAAGCTTCAGGCTTCTAGTTTCCAGCATATGAGAAAATAAAATTCTGTTGTTTTTGAGCAATGCAAGGTAGTACATTGTTACTTCAAATGTAAGAAACCAATGCAGTTGTTAAGCATAGTGGTATCATTTCAACTTACTGATAAACTATTACAAAATGGCCTTAAATTAAATCAGATTGAAACAAGGATTATCATACAACAAAGGGAAGAGTTATCAATGACTGACCTGGAAAGACGATGATGGCGTTCTTTGTACTTAGAGAGTTTCAATTCATTTGATAACATTTCTTGAGTTCATTATATCTCAGATTCTTTGGGAAAATGATGATGCAATGATAAATGAGTTTGTGTATAAAATCAGGCTCTGCAGGTAATGGTGGCCAGGTATTTTCACTTAAAATATGTGCAGCTTCAGAATTCTGTATAGGCTGATGCATTTTGTTCCTCAACCTGCAAAGGTTTCTAGAAAAATTACAAGCTCAGTTAAATGTATACGCATTGAACATATTTTTAATGTAAATATGTCCTATACAATCCTTGAGACACAGATATAATCGTTTGCTCTTTATTGTATATTATTATTTGGTAAACATGGAAAATAAGAGTAACAAAAACAATACTGTTAGAATTAGATACCAGGAAATAGTAAAAGTCATGCCCCTGAGACAGAGGATAAGGAAGCACAAAATCATTGCCTGGAAGTGGTTACATTCCTGTCACCCCTGTCAGGTATTGTCAATTTGCCACCACAATGGGTCCATAACAACCTTCAATGTCATCTGTGGTACTTAAGTCCTAGGGTCATGAGGAAATAAGAACATGCATTTTGCATGTTAGAGTGGCTAATATTGAATGGCTGCGACCCTGTAAAGTGCTTAAGATTTTTTAAAAAAGCAAAAGTATTTGATGGGTTTGCAGAATGGTTCTGTGGATAAAAGCAGCTGCTTCCAAGCCTGATGCTCTAAACTTCATCCAGGCAACACATGTAATGGAAGGAGAGAGCTCAGTCTCAAACATGGTCCTCTGACCTGGACTTAGGCCCTGTGGAACACACATAGACACACACTTCCATGTATTTTTTTAAAAATCTAGAAAAGTCTCTAGCAGAGGATTTTCTCATGTTTTGAAAGAGGATACATTAGATAACTGCATTCATTCAAATGCTGACCATGTTTAATCAATTTCTAATACCAAACATAGAGCTTTGGATCAAAGTGTGATTGTCTTTGTTCTGTTGTCACTTGCTAAGAGTCTAGTTCATGGCCTGATGAAGCAGCTGACTTTGGAAGTATCAGAATGGCCAGCTGCTAACCTTGAACTTCTGTGTGCCTAGGGTATTAATTTGCTATACCTACTGTAACCCAGTGTCCTAGTCCAAGTGGCTTTCATTGTTTTGTTTTGTTTTTCACAGAGTCATCCACATGTGAACTGGTATTACCTTTAGGGGTATTCTGCAATCACTGGTTGACATTGTCAATGATCTTTGATGGTACTTGGTTTGTTAAGAAGCCTTTGCACCCTGGAATACTAGCCATGCAGAATTAGGGCCCACACTGATCCTGTGTGACCTCATCATACTTTGCTTACAGCCTTCAATGGAACTATTTGCAAGCTTGTAATAAAGTTTAATGAATAGATATTAGGAGCTAGAATTTCAACATATTTTCTAACAAACAACTACATATTTTAAAGATGATTGGGAGGCCTTCCACAACTCTATTAAACAATCAGGACATGATCTTTTTAGAACATTTGTGTATCCAGTACAGTGTATGGTTGGCATGGAGAACTGAAAACATTTGCTATGAAAATCATAACACTTTCCTGAACAACTTGATACCCAAATGCAAAAACTTTTAAGGAAACAGTGTCTAGGTAGACATACATGCATTCTACAGTTTAACAGTTTATGACTTAATTACAAAATAACTTTGGACTCTAGAATTCCCAATGTGCTAAGGAAGAAATGAGGTGGGAAAAAGTACTAATGGATTTTTTTTTTTATTCTTTTAAGCTCCCTTCTTTGTGGACCTTCATCTCTGCATTTTGAACTACATTAATATTCAGTTTTCAATTGTCTAAACGACATTTGCTAAGCAGTTATGCAAGTTTCATTTTATGAAGGGGACATTAGACTGGAATAATGCTAAAATATCTTAAACTCCTATTCTTACAAGAAAACCTAGTTCTTTTCATTAAAAACATCATCCAAATACTTAAATAAATATCACTATATAGATTATAGCTATCTTCAAAACTGCAACTTTTGCTAACAAGCAATTCCAGATTGTGCAAGACATCCTATTTGAGATTATTAAACTACAAAGGAAATATGGAAACTCCACATTAGTAAGGTGCTTGTACCATATTTAGACACCATGCATAATATTTTCCTTTGTTCTCCATTACCCTTCAGAAATGACACTGAAAGTTAACCAGGCACCTCTTACTGTCTTGGTTTTGTCTTTGCTTTTTTCTTTTATGATGAATCACAGAGGTCAAGGAAAGGTTGTTTGACTTTTTCATTATGTTTTTCCTGCTAAAGTTATAAGGGATAGAATTTGGGGTTACTTTGCAATTCTAGTTGATACATGAAGAAGCAATTACTAGAAGAAACATCTGGCTCTACAAACCACAATCAGCACTTTTCAGCTAATCAATAAAATAAATATGAGAAACACCCATGATACTGCTCATGTCCAATAACTGATTACTTTCTATACAATGTCCTTTGAATTGTAAAGGATAAAAAGACAAATTACATACACCCATTTCAGTTATTTCCAGGAAACAACTAACTGTATGAAGCCAAGGTGGTGTATTTGGAATATAAAATTCAGCCACTAATGGAGCTGATTTTATCACCCTTAAAGCATAATCAGGGTCAATAACTTACTACCACCCAAAAGCATGCCATCTTAGATCCAGGCCACTTGCCACAGGAAGGGTTCAGAGATGAGGTAATCTGTGAGCCTCATCCACATGATTGGTCAGACAATACTGCATTCTTCACAGAAGAAGTTTAAGATTCATTCTTTCTATCTATTTTGTACCTTAATAATTTTAATAGACTGATTCTCATTTTGACTTTGGCAAATATTTCCCAGCCGCCCCCTATTTTCGTTTTTATGCTAATAAACTCAGATCTTTGACAAATAGTCTTACTTTTTTTCGAGATAGGATTTTTTGCATGATATACAAAGATCTTCAAATCCATAAAGCCAAGGTAAATTTATTTAGTATTTAGTTAGTAGAAAACTTATCTAGTTTCAACTTTAATATCCCTGCTAATGTATAAGCCAGCATCTCAAGAAAATGCCCATTGAAAACAGCATTTATTTTTGAAAAGGAAGTTAGGAAGGAAGTGATTTGTCTCTAAATGTCTGTTGAAGAACTCACAGGGTCATCTAGCATTTTGCTGAGTATAATGTATGTCAGAAAAGACAAAGCACTTACTTTTTTGCTGCTTGTGAGAGAGAGATGAAGTCCACAGTAAACATAAAATTATAGAAACATAGTGACCAACAGTATCACAAGAAAACTTGAGAAGCCTGAGAGAGAGGGGTGCCCAACCAATGGACTTGTACAGACAGGTAAACTTCTTGGCAGATGATAGCTAAATTGAATTTCCCAGGATTAATATAATTGAGCTTGGTACACTTAAGGTAAATGTAATGTTTTAAGAGCATACATGCCATAACAATATGTATATAAGAAAGAAATAAAAATGATACAGTTCAATTAGCCAGGCACAGGTAAGAAGATGCACAGTGAGGAAATGGAGATGCCATAGACATCTTGCATGTCTTGTGGGTGTCACCTTTAGCCAATATGCAAGAGATAGTGCTCAATGTACTGCAAACAAGGTACACCAATACAGCCATTACAACTCATTGCCTCTTTATATTTTTGTCTGGAGATAACTGTATGTCTCAAAAAGCTGTAAATAATAGCATGGGTTCTTTAATTAATGAGTGTGTAATCATTTCATAATGTAGACATGCATGGAAATACTGTGTCAATTTTACCTCAAAAGAAGTAGAGGGAAAATAAACAGCTTTGTTCTTAATGCTGCTACATGTTAATTAATACACAATGACTATCAGGACAAAAGGCAGTCATACAATCTGTTCCGTGAATTAAATGAAATCCATACTTTTTTCCCTTCTTGGCATTCTAAAGAGATAATAAATAAAAGGCCTTTGTGCAGATATGAGAAGATTCTAGAAGAATCTGACTATATCGTGAGCAGAATCTACCTGCACAATCCTCTTTGGCAGGTGACAGGCTGGTTTCTTGGGGCCAGGTCTCCGTTATCATCATATATATATATATATATATATATATATAATTTCTATATATATATAATTTCTATATATATATATATATACATATACATATATGTGTGTGTGTGTGTGTGTGTGTGTGTCTTGCTTTCTTAAAACCTGCTAGGGAAAGGGTAGTGATGTCTACTCAGTGCAGCAAGCCTATCCACATGTGCTGATGAAAAATCCACTTCCAACTGGCACTATATAGTTGGACTCTTCTGGTGCTGATCATTGAAGCTCTTTCTGTTCTCAAGCAAGGATTTTGGCTCCTCTTCCAATAGTTAGAAACATTCAGCACAGTGGACAGTTTCACCATCAGGGCTGTTCATGGGCAATCCTTTTCTTTGCCCCCAGGGAATATACCCAAATGCATACACACAGAGACAGAATTTTTTTTAATTAATTTATTTATGTATGTGTATGAATGTACTGTCTGCATGCAAGTTTGTGCACCTGTGTCATGCAATGCTGCAGAGGCCAGAAGAGGGTGTCTGATTCCCCTGGAACTGGAGTTCTCCTGGAATTGGAGTTTCAGATGGTTCTCGGCCGCCATGTGGGTGCTGGGGATGGATCCGGGGTCGTATGCAAGAGCAGTCAGTGCTCTTAACCGCTAGGCCATCTCTCCAGCCCAGAGAAAGAATGTTTTTAAGACAAAAGTATTTTGTATTCAAATGGAGGCATTCAAAAAGTGCCTTTGAAACTGTGAAGGGAGAATGGAAACCTCCATCTAGAGGTAAGAATCTGCAAAGAAGCCAGATCTGGGCAGTTGGAACAGCGAGTGCAAATCTGCATCTACTGAGATAAAAGAGGAAGCTCAGAGAAATGCATGCTTTCAATGTTGTAATGGATTCCAGATTTAAATGCAACTCATAATGAGTGATTGCTAACATGGACCTGTAATTATAAATATGCCTGCATATATATGTATTTATGAACATATACACTTATTAATTTTTATGTTTTTAACATCCAATATTCTTTTTTTTCTTTCTTTCTTTCTTTCTTTCTTTCTTTCTTTCTTTCTCTTTTTTTTCTTTTTTTATTTTTTTTAATTTAATTTTTATTGATGCTTTGTGCATTTCATACATTTTTTCCAATTCAGTTCAGGCTTATTTTATTCTTATATAACTTTTTCTTCTCTACATTTATATCTCTATATTTCTATTGATATTGACCTCAAAACAAAAGGGACAGGGTTATATCACTACATTGTTATCTCTTACACTGTCCTCATCTGTTTACCATTTACATTAATTCTCTCTTCAAAATTCGAGTGGAATTGCCTCCCCAAAACTTTTGAAAGAATCTTCATGTTGAAAATGAAGATTGGATAGCTTATTGTCAATCTAATCAAAGTTCTAACATATTTTGACCAGTTACATAGCTTAGAAAAGGTGAGAGGTAGTAAAGCTAATTTGAAATGCTGAGAAGTTGGTAGTTAATCAATTTTCCCAATTAGATGATTAATAGCTGGGGAGTTAATCATCACCCGTCAGGGAAGAACGACCTCACTCCTCCTTCAACACAATTAATTGTAAGCCAGCAACATCTCACAATTGCCTGGTGCCTCTAAGGAGACATTACATTTACGTTTCCTTTATCATCTGAGGATTTAATTTGATTATTTCCCAAACAAGACCTTCATAGCCAAGAAAGAAAAGTATCATTCTGAGCAACTGTGAAAATAACACCAATGACTCTACAATGGGGTTACATGCAAAAACAACTCTTCTCTGACAATATCACGTAATGAAAATGTCTGTGGTACTCCTAAATGACCAAATATAAGAGCTTACATAATGTTTCCTGTCTTGAGGGTGTTGAGAGCAGTTACATGAGCTGGGAAAACCATCCAACACAAAGATGTTATGTCATGCTGTAAAACAACAGATAGCTCAACCAATTTGTTCAAATGATCAAAATGAAAAATTTGAAGTTTTACTTCAACTGGGTGCAAATCATATTTTCCCTGTCGTAAATTTGAGTTATCATAACTAATGCATCATAGATGTGGGGGGTGGGGAAATCTACCTATATCTGTATGCCATGTAAAAACAAATGTTCTCCCTGTCTTCTTGGAGATGGTTAGTGACAATTACTACCAGTTGCTCTTTATACTTACATAAAGATTATTGACTATGTAAGAATCTTGATATTTACTTTTATATTCAAGTTGTTTTCCCTTTATTCCTCAGTACCCTCATTTTGTCCAATAATTTTTTTAAAAAACCTTGTGCCTTTACATTTTCTATAAGCCTTCTTCCTGTGTCATAACATGATAATATCACCTCAGTAAATGTTTATAATTATTAGAAGGTAATAGATTATATTTCATCCTGGGAATGTGATGGATTGGGTAGCAATTAAACACTGTTCCCTACCATGCCTGCATATCACAGCTCTACTGTCTTTATTTCTGCCAGTGAATCCATAGTGAAACTCTGAAAGGGATACAAGGAGTGATGGAAAATTCTGATCACAACAAGCTGGGCAGGTATCCTTCTAAGATGCATATTTATTTGCTTTGGTACCAAGGAAAAGTAGCTACAAAAGTTGACTTCAATTATTTATTAGAGTTTTGTGAATTTCATACAATATTTCTTAGTCAAATTTTGACCCACTCCCACTTCCTTGCCCCCACCCCGCCAGAGTTCATGCATTCTTTTTTTTTTAAATTTGTTTCTATTTATTATTTTCTTACGTGTACGAATGTACGGTCTGTACGTAGGATGGTGCACCTGTGTCGTGCAATGCCATGGAGGGTGTCAGATTCCCCTGGAACTGGAGTTAAAGATGGTTCTTAGTCACCATGTGAGTGCTGGGAATTGAACCCGGGTCCTCTGAAAGAGCAGTCAGTGCTCTTAACTGCTAAGCCATCTCTCCAGCCCAAAAAGCTCATGCATTCTGCCATGCATTCTGCCCTACATGTCTTTCATCCTTTTCTCAGTCTTTTCTAAAATTTTTCAACTCAGTAGTGTAGGAAGCTTTCTTTTTATGCTGAACAGAGACTACTTGGCCCTGCTAAGGGGAATGGGAACATAGTGCCCACTTTGCAGACACTGTGGGGAGCTGACCCCTCTACACAGGGCGCAGGGGCCAGCTGACTACTTCCAGTAGCCCAGCCTGAGTGCTACTTCCAACTTGGGCCCTTAGCCTTGAGACCCATGAGACATGTGTTTCACTCTTGGCCATGGCTTCTCACCTGCCCAGAGCCTGGACAGGAGTTTCAGGCTGATGGCTGATCGCATCCCCTCAGCCAATACCCACTCACAACACCAGCTACCTAGATTGGTGGTCCACGAAGGGGAGCCTTTTTCCAACCCACTGCCCACCTGAACGAAATGCAGGCCTACCTTAGCCTGTATGCGTGCAATAATCAATGAAAAATTATGTCTGAGAATTCCGAGATGATGTTACTATGAAATTCAAATTTATTCCTTGCTACAGCCTGCTTTTATAAACTAAATGACATCAGTTCCCAGGACCACTCATAAGTCCCCCAGCTCCATGCCACTGTATACCATTGCCCCACCCAGCACACCGGGCCACATTGCTCGCTCCTCCTTGGGGCAGAGCCAGACCCTCAGAGACACTGTGCCCTGAGGCATGCTAGTTGGAAAGCCAGCCTGCAATTGGAGCTGGATTTCCCTACACAGAAGTTTACTGATTTCAGTTCTTTGAGTTGGTCTTTTGGCTGCTTTTGTTCCTTCCAACATAAATCACTATTAAGGATTCACATTTTGACAGTAGGGTTGTATGCAGGTAAAGAAAGAATATTACTTTACATTCCTACACTACATAGCAAGTTGAAGCATAACACCAGGTATAATATTTACTGAAAATGAAAGAAAAAGAATTAGTCAGTTTGCCTTCCAAATAGAGATTTGGTGCTAGGATCCACAAATGAGGGACACCATATGCTATTAGGTAAAAGAGATAGTTTGATCTCCTCTTTTCCCAATAGTACTCCTTTAATTTCCTTTTCTTGTCTTATTGCTCTAGCAAGTATTTCAAGCACTATATTGAAGAGGAGTGGATATAGGGGGCAGCCTTGCCAGGTTCCTGACTTTAAGAGGAATGCTTCTAATTTTTCCCCATTTAGGATGATGTTGTCTGTGGGTTTGTTGTATATGGCCTTGTTTACATTGAGGAATGTTCCCTCCATTCCAATTACCTCTAGGACATTAAACATGAAGGCATGCTGGATTTTGACATAGACTTTTTATGCATTGATTGAGATGACCAGGTTGTTTTTGTCTTTCAATCCATTTATCTTCTTCATGATATTTACTGATTTACATATGTTGAACCATCCCTGCATCTCTAATATAAATCCGACATGGCCATGATGGATGATCTTTTTAATTTGGGTCTGTACACAGTTTGCAAGTATTTGGTTGGGAATTTTTACATTTATGCTCATTAATGAAATAGCTCTATAGTTTTCTTTTTTGGTTGTATCTTTGCCTAGTTTTGGTAGTAAAGTGACTTTGTCTTCATAGAAGGAATTTAGGAGATTTCTTTCTGCTTCCATCATTTTGAACAATTTGAGTAATAATGGTTGTAAGTCCTCTTTAAATGGTTTATAGAATTCTGCTGTAAATCCATCTGGGCCTGGGCTATTTTAGCTGGGAGGTTTTGAATTACTGTTTTGATTTCCTCATATGTTGTGGGTCTGTTTAAACTGTCAGTCTCTTCTTGGTTAAGGTTTGGTGATTTCCAGGATTTTAGACATTTATACATTTATATTTTCAAATTTAGAAGAGTATAAGTTTATAAAGTATTCCCATATGATTGTCTGGATCTTTTCTTTATCTGTTGTGATTTTTTCCTTTTCTGTTCTAATTTTGTTGATTTGGAGTTGCTCTTTCTTTCTTTTGGTTAACTGGGCTAGAGCTCTATCTATCTTGTTTATCTTTTCAAAGAACCAGCTTTTGGATTCGTTGAGTCTTTATATTGTTTTCTTTGCTTTTATTTCATTGATCTCTGGTCTGATTTTTGTTATTTTATCATGTCTGTTGTGTTTAGTATTCATTTGTTGTTGTCTCTCAAGTCGTTTTAGCTGCAGTGTTAGATCATTTATTTGTGCTGTTTTTTTAAAAAAATAAGCACTTAAGGCTATAAATTTCTTTCTTAGGAGTGCTTTTAAAGTATCCCATAGCTTTTGTTGTGTTGCATTGTCCTTTTCATTTAGTTCCAAGAATGTTTTTATTTCTTCCTTGACCCATTCATTATTCAGGAGTGTGTTGTTTAGTCTCCATGTGTCTTTGTAGCTAGAAGGTTTTTTTTTCTGTTATATATATTAAGCTTTATTGCACTGTGGTCTGATAGAATTCATGGAATTATTTCAATACTTTTATATTTGTTGAGTTTTTTTTTTTTTTCTGTGTCCCAGTATGTGGTCAGTTTTGGAGATTGTTCCACGGAGTGCAGAATAGAAAGTATATCCTTTCATGTTTGGCTGCAATATTTGGTAGATGTCTGTAGGTCCATTCAGTGTATCATATTGTTTAGTTTCTCTTTTTATTCTTTGTCCAGTTGACCTGGCCAAAGGGCTCAACGTGGAATTAATGTCCCCCACTATTAGTTTTCTGGGATTAGTCTGTGCTTTGAGGTCCTACAGAATTGTGTTTTTAAAGTTTGGTGCATAGGAGTTTGGTGTATATATATTCATGATCCTGAAATCTCCATGGTTAATTGTTCCTTCAATAAGAATGTAGTGACCCTCTTTGTCCCCTGTGATTAGTTTTACTTTGAAGTCTATTTTGTCTGATATTACAATATCAAAACACCTGCTTCATTTCTGGCACCATTTGCTTGGAATATTTTTTTTCTATCCTTTCATCTTAAGCTGGTCCCTGTCCTTGAAGGTAAGATAGGTTTCTCTTAGACAGCACAAAGATGGATTCAGTTTCTTAATCCATTCTTGCAGTCTGTATCTCTTCATTGGGGAGTTCAGATCATTAATATTTAAACTTGTTATTGAGATATGTATATTTCTTCCTTTCAATTTATTTTCTGTTTCCATTCTTGGTCTAGGTTTAAATTTTCACAGTTTTACTTTCATTAATTACTCTCTCTTGGAGCTTGGGGATAGTAGCTTCTTGCCTCTGTCCTTTGAAGTGCTTCAAGTATTTTACGAAGGGTTGGTTTTATGGACATGTATTCTTTCATCTTGCTTATGTCATGGAAGGTTTTTCTTTCTCCTTCAACTATAATTGACATTTTTGCTGCGTCTAGTAATCTGGGTTGGCATCTATAATCATTTAGTACTGGAAATACTTTGGTCAATGTTCTTCTGGCCTTCATAGTTTGCACTGAAAAGTCAGCTGTAATTCTGATGGCTTTCCTTTTATATGTAACTTGTTATTTTTCTCTTGTGGCTTTCAGTATTTCTGTCTTTGTTATGAGTGTCTAGTGTTTTAACTATGATATCATATGGAGAATTTCTTTTCTGATCTTGTCTATTTGGTGTTCTATGTGCTTCTTGTATTGTATGTCTTTTTGTCAATTTGGGGAAATTTTATTCTATAATTCTGTTGAAGATCTGGTGAATGACCTTATTTTGTGATTCTTCTCCTTCCTCTATCTCTATGATGCAGAGGTTCGCTCACTGCATGGTATGCTACATTTCCTGATTATTCCAGTCATGTTTTTTTTTTTTTATAATTGCTTGAGCATCTAGATCTCCCATGTTATTTTCCAGTCTTCATAGTCTATTTTATGCTTCACCCATTCTGCAACTGAGGCTTTCTCCCTTCCTGTCCTGTTGACTGGATGATTGTTCAATTTTCTTTCACATTTCATTTTCACTTCCTTCTGGAGTTTGTCATTCTCTCCATTACTTTAACTAGCTTGTCTGTTTGGTCAGTTTCCTTTTTCATTTCAGGTTGGGGGTCTCTTCACTATTTCCACTTCCTTCTGGAGTTTATCATTTTCTCCTTCTATTTCCTTCCAGAGTTTGTCATTTTTCTCCCTTTAATTCCTCGATTTGTTTGTCTGTGTTTTCTTTATATTCCTTTATTACTTTGAGCATGTCTATGATTGCTCTTTTAAGATCTGTGTCCTGCATTACCTTCAGGGAGATCTCATTGTAGGATTCTTCTAAAGGACTGGTAGAATTTGGTCGAGATTTATTATTTGATTTTCCCATTTTGTGGGTGTTGTTGTTGTTGTGATTTTTGGCATGTGGATTTGTTTTGTTGTTAGTATTCTTAAACAATGTTGTATCAGTAGCCTTCAAGGCTTACTTTGCTTATTTTCTTCAGATGCCTTTGTTGTCTTCTTATTGGCTATGAAAGGCTGGCTGGTCTAGGTTTCAGGTTTTTACTTTTGGTTATATATTGGAAGGACCAGATAACTCCTGACCTTCTGATCTGGAGCTTCTCTAGGAATCCGGATAGTTAAGAATCAGGTCTGCTTGAGTCTTGGAGCATCCTATATGGGTCTACCAGATTTCCTGGTCTGGCTGTAACCTTCTGCAGTGCTCTTCCTTGCTCAGGCCTGCTTGGAACAGGCCACTCTCTTGGGTGCTCTGCTGCATGGCCTCAGAGCTCCACCTGGTTCAGCTAGTCTGTGCTGACTTTCCTGGACAATGTCACTCAGGTGGCTGGTCCCAAATCTCTGGTTGGTTCTGCTTACCTGTGTGGACATGTCTAAGCTGGGCTGCTTTGTTATAGGAGTAGGAACTGGGGCTGCTGGGTATGTGTCAGATCTGCTAGGAGCTGATCTATGTTTGCTGGGACAGAGCCCTGTGCACCCCTTGATCACTCTCCTGCCAGAGGGCTGGCCGATTACAATTTTTAAAACTTATTTGAAAGAAAATGTAGTACACCTACACAATGGAGTTCTATGTGACAGGCAAGAAAGATGACATCATGAACTTTTCAGGCGAATAGATGGAACAGTAGCCATTATGCTAATTGAAATAAACAACAAATGGTATCTCTCATATATCAGGATGCTAGCACCAAATCCCCAGACGTAAGGCAAACTGAGCAACATTAATGTTATATTTCTTTTTATCCGAAAGCAACTGAGCTGTTATAAGGTGAATCCCTTACATGCTCTAAAATTAACCTACCATTTATTTTCAGACTTTGTAATTATGATATATGGGTTGAGGCATATTTTAGAGTAATATAAAGTTAAAGGGAAAAAGGTGAATTCCTATACATGTTTTGGAATTAACATACAGTTTATTTTAGATGTCATAATTTTGGTATATGGGTGAATTACATATAGGCATATTTTGGAGCAATACATTTTGGAGGGAGCAACAGCAACAACAAAAGGACTTAGTCAAGGAACTGACTGAAATAATAAACTTCTGCCCAAAACAATAAACCCCTGCACAGAAAAACTTTCAAAAGACTAAGAAAAGTATGCAAGACATGTATGGCAGAATGCATGAACTTGGGTGGGGTGGGGTATACAAAGGGGAATGTGTCTAAATTCAACTGAGAAATGTTGTATCAAATGCACATAACTTCAATAAAATATTTTTAAATTAAAAATTAAATAAAAAAACTTATTTAAGCAGATCTTGGGAATTGTTTTGGAGTCACCAATTTCCCCCCAATGTCTTTTCTGACTTGAATTAAAAAGAGGAACATATGGATACATGCTCTTTGTGGTCATTGCTACTGCCTCTCTGACCACTACAGACTGAAGGTAATGGCTCACAGCCTTCAGGGGGCTGCTATGGCAAACTGACCCAGCGTGATACTGCTGCTTCTGTGGAAAATGGAGTACTTCTAGTTTAGGTCCAATATCACACACACCACACACCACAGAAACACACACACACACACATGTGCATGCAAACAAACATGCACAGACACACATGCAGAAGATTATATGCACTATTAAATGGTAGATTAGTGCAAGTCACTCCCCCAATACAAAGATTCACATATGAGTGAATATGTACTTTTCTCCTTCCTTCCTCTGGCACATTCCAGTTGAATTAAACAGTATTGATTGAAAATTATTATGAAATTCTCAATTATTATACACATTGCTAAATTTTCCTAGATTTTTTTCCCATAGTACCAAAATATTAACATATCCTTAAACATATTTGTTTCTGCCATTTCACCTCCATTTAAGTGCCAAACATATGTTTTTAAAGGTAAATTAGTACATCTTTCTTGAAAACGTTAAAAGTTGGCTTGAAATTCCTTGTTCCACTGAAATGCAGCAACCTTCCATATTCCTACCATCCTTAGTGGCCTGGATTCTGGTACCACCTGCCCTCATGTCCCCAGGCTTCCCCTATGTATGCAGTATTGCCTTACCACCTTCACTGTTCGCTTTATTTTTTTTTTAATTTTTTTTATTTATTTCTGTATGTGTATGAATGTACTGTCTGCATGCAAGTCTGCGCACCCATGTCGTGCAATGCCGCGGAGGTCAGAAGAGGGTCTCAGATTCCCCTGGAACTGGAGTTTCAGACGGTTCTCGGCTGCCATGTGGGCGCTGGGGATCGAACCCGGGTCCTCTGCAAGAGCGGTCGGCACTCTTAACCACTAGGCCACTGAATTTTTAAGCTTCTCAGAGTTNGTCTGCGCACCCATGTCGTGCAATGCCGCGGAGGTCAGAAGAGGGTCTCAGATTCCCCTGGAACTGGAGTTCTCCTGGAATTGGAGTTACAGACGGTTCTTAGCCGCCACGTGGGTGCTGGGGATTGAACCCGGGTCCTCTGCAAGAGCAGTCGGTGCTCTTAACCGCTAGGCCATCTCTCCAGCCCCACTGTTCACTTTAAATGATGAACAGTGCCCCCTATTAGGTAACCTAGTACTCTCCAGGATTGGCATGCCTTCTTTCTCAGAGATTCCTATCCTAGAAAATCAGATGGGCAGACTTGTGTCATCACTACAGTCTCCACATTCACCCTAATTCATCAAGGTCCCTGCAGGGCCCCCCTACATGTTTAGCACAGCCTTCCACTCTGTGCTCCTGTCTCTGATTTACTTCGTTTGCCCCTTATTCAAAACTGCCCAGCTACTGCTTCCTTCAATTAGATCACTTGTTTCTTAGAATCCCCATTCTCATTGATCCCGGCTAGTGTCTGTCTATGAATATAAAGAACTGGCCTTTTTACAGTTGTCTGCTCTGAGCCAAGAAGCATACCTGGCATTTATTTCATCAATAATGACCTTCATGAATGGTTGCCTAAACAGCTTCATTGACTAATTCAGCTCAGTCTTCCTTGCCTGTCCTTGTCAACATTGGTTTACATTCCTAATGTTAACACCCACACCTTGTTGGCGAATAAGAAACTTTCTTTAAAATTGTCAATGAATGGATAAAATGCTAGTTTATTTTCAAAGAAATTTTCTGTCCACAAATACCAAAACATTATTGTGCTAAAAATGTTTGAGACATGTATTTATTCTGCCCAAAGACTTAGGACACTTTACTTGAATCGTCTTAACAGACTACATGGTACACATTATATTTTATAGGTTAGAAAACTGAGTATTAGGCAGGATGGATGATTTGTTAAAGGACAAAGTGCCACTGAATGGCATCTGAGACTGGGATTAAACTTTGCTTGGCACTACTGTGTCTATGTTCTACAAGGAACCTGATAGTGTCTGAGATACAGTGTCATGGGAGGGGAGTGGGTGTCATGGGAGGGGAGTGGCAGCTAGATAGGATGAAGGTACTAGTGTCCTCAGACTTTGGAATAGATGTATAGGAGCATGGAATGAAAAAATGGTAATAGCAATTTCTTTAATTAGAGGATTTCATAAATGAGTGCACGGTATTAGCATCATTTCCACCAGCCTCTCCCCCTCAAATTCCTCCTTTCCCCCTCCCCCTCTTGAATTCATGATCTCTCTCTCTCTCTCTCTCTCTCTCTCTCTCTCTCTCTCTCCCCTCTTTTTTTTCAATTTTATTTATTTCTGTATGTTTATGAATGTACTGTCTGCATGCAAGTTTGTGCACCCGTGTCGTGCAATGCCGCGGAGGTCAGAATAGGGTGTCAGATTCCCCTGGAACTGGAGTTCTCCTGGCATTGGAGTTTCAGACGGTTCTTGGCCACCATGTGGGTGCTGGGGATCGAACCCGGGTCCTCTGCAAGAGCGGTCGGTGCTCTTAACTGCTAGGCCATCTCTCCAGCCCCCTCTCCCCTCTTTCTATCTCACTCATACACATAAATACAACCTACTGAGTCCAATTACTATTGTCATTATTTTATTGTTGAGAGTTCATGAAAATAATATCCCTGTCCTTCTAGAAGAGATGATCACGCAGCAGTCAGCCCAGTCCCCAAGCACTTACAAGGTTTAAAAAAATATTACAGAACACAACCCAGATTTCTGGATTCAAATACCTCACCATTTTAGTGAGAGAGAACCAAGAAACCATTGAAGGTTCTATAGCACTGCAAGCTTTTGGTGTAATTCACAGTCTCAGACTGGCAGCTTGAAAATAAGTATCTTCAGTTAAGGAATGTGTGAAAAGTCTTTCAGTTAGGAACTTTCAAGAAGCTTAAGCTGCACAACACAGGCAGAAGTGGATTACCACTGGTGCCTGGCATTTCAGATCTGTAACACTTCTTCCAACAGTTCCTTTAGGGAAGAGGTTCTCTTCTGCAATATGTCACAAATCTTAATGTCCAGAACCCTGAAACCATCTGGAATGTACTGGATTTGGATGAATGTAAATATCTTCATTTTCATTTTCCAGTTTCTATTTGGTACTCAAAAGAATCACATTCTTATTTTTGTTTGTTTCTTCTTAGATACACCCCTTAGTCTTCAATTATTTTAGGTACTACAGTGATATTCAGCGCCACCCCCCCCCATTGCAAATAAGTACTAGTGAATTCACCTGTCATACCCCAGGAAATTATAGATTCAGTTACAGCATGCTGGCTAAATACCTGATACAAGTCCTAGGATTTTTTTTTTCCTTTATAAGCAGTTGACATCAGCATTTGAACATCATGAGGGCTTCAAAAGCAGATTGACAGCACTTGCATCAAATTTGTTTCAATAGACTTTCAGCAACATAAATTTGATTATTTTGATCCTGCAAAGCAGGTGTCCTTTATTTGTAGCTCCAATATCACTCACTATGAAAACACATTCCTCTCACACTCCAAGGCCTGTTTTCCTTCATATGTTATGACTTTGTTTTAATTTGAGTTCGCCCTCTATTCTAAAACTCAGAATATATCATGTAGTGCAGACTGCTAACCAAGAACTCGGTGAAGAAAACAATGTGTCCCCTGCTTTTTCTAACCGCATTCTTCTCTCTTGCTGGAATTATCTTCTCTGATATTTCTGAATCTGCATGAAATTCTGTGAGTTATGATTTTAGTGCATTTACAAACTTTCCCAGTGTAAAGCTAGACTTCAAACTACTATTCAAAACTGACTTGATTATCATAACAAAATTTTTTTAAAAAGTTTTGTGATATATAAAAGAGAAAGTTACATTTTCAAAAGTGAATGATCTAGCTTAGAAAACTGCAGTATGCTAAGACATATGCACTGGCTGTCTCACAGGATCTTACCTGAGAAAAGAACTGGGTTGATCAAAGAGAGGAGGGGGTAGCATAAAAATAAATAACATTAAAGCAGTTTTCCAAAAGCTTATGGGGAGCAGAGTACAGTGTTGCATACTCTGCATCTCACCACATAAAAGTTGAAGGATGGGAGATTCCTGAGTTTAAGGACAGCCAGGGCTATGTAATGAGAGCTTGCTTCAAACAAACAAACAAAAAAAGCAAACAAACAAACAAACAAACAACAAATAATATATGAGTAGTTAAGCCAAAATTAATGGTTATATAAAACACAGACCTATGAATGTCAGGAAATAACACTAGATAAAGCACAGTTACATATCCAAAAAAATGTTCATCTCCTCAGATGAAATAGAAAATTAATGAGACCACATTTTACTTTATTGGAGATTCTAGAGCCAATTGATTATAATTTAAATAAGCTTACACATATTGTGTATAAATCAGCATATACAATGCTAAAAGAATAGATTCAAATGTGTCAAGGCACAACCATAAGAACTCTGGATTGGTATTTGATACATAAGACATGAAAAACATATTAGCTAATAAGTAAGACTAAATATTGATGTTACTTGAAAATAAGCAAACTAATTTCAGAGGCACTCCATAATTCCCAACATCTGCCTTTACATGGTGATGTTAAAATATGCAAAATTTCCTCCCTTTAAGAGATCTTACTGTGTTTTCCAACATTAAAACTAAGTGAGCCCAAAGCAATTCTCCCAAGTTCCTCAATTTTGTGTAATGCAGTTATCATTCACCTCTCTTTATATAGAATCTATTTTCATTTTCTGAAGGAGTAGAGGGTGTAATTAAATGCAGCTAAATGGACCAAGAAACAGATCCAGATGTTTAACCATGAAATCTACATTTGAAACAGTCTTTT
This sequence comes from Rhizomys pruinosus, assembly GCA_009823505.1. Lineage (NCBI taxonomy): Eukaryota > Metazoa > Chordata > Mammalia > Rodentia > Spalacidae > Rhizomys > Rhizomys pruinosus. The sequence continues at coordinate 536,104 of VZQC01001732.1, read as the reverse complement.
GGAAATATGTTGAAATGTTTCCAAAATATCATAAAGAGCAAAACAAATTTCTATTGAAGTGACCTTCCACTGCAAGAAATATTAAGTGTAGAATCATGTGAGAAGTATGTATCTTGATTTTCATTTTTTTTATCATTATGAGAGACAAATATAACTTTCTAGACTATTATTCATGGTAAAAAAGTAGGCCAATATACTTTGATGTTAAAGGTTAAAAAATTAATTTGAAAATTATAAACATATTTAAACAAGCATTGTATCAATGTGACAATATTTTCTCATATATATATATATATATATATATATATTATAATATACAGAGAGAGAGAGAGAGAGAGAGTAAGGCTTATATTGGGTCTAAATGATATTTCAACAGTCTCATTATGTGAAAAATAAAAATAATAACACCTGTTAATGCCCATTTTATAGTTGAGTCACAAGATAGATAATTTTATCAAGGACAAACAGGTTATAGAACCAGATTTTCAGTCTGCCAGATTCAGTATACTTTGCATCCATAAGTACAGCCACCACAGACTAGTTCTGTGAAACACCTGTTCAGTAACTTCAATAAAATGTAACACAACTGGTGTAATAAAACCAAACTCTAATGATCAAGTCTGTGCTCACCTAACTTAGATTTCTCTCAAAGAATATACTAGTTACTTTTATATAATCAGCCATTTTGGTGATATCTACCAATTAAATGGAAAAGAACTTAAAATATATTCAGGACAACTGAAAGAGTGTGACTGGAGAAAACACTGGGATGGATGTAAAGACACTTGCAGTCAAATAACAGTCAGGTTGAGAGAGTTAAAAATAGTCTAAGACCATGAGATAAAGGATAGAGAAGGGTGCTCGGGGCCTGCTCTTGAGGGCTCTGAGACATGACCCTGTATATGAACTGGACACTGACTTGCGCTGAGGGTTTTACCTGAACTGCTGCAATTCCCACATCTTTCATGAGGATTGGAGACAAGCAAATGCTATATATAACTTGATCCTGGTCATTATTTGCTGCTACAAAAGGGTAAAAATAGTGTTGAGCAAGGCAGCCTGGCTTCAGGGTTTTATCTGTCAAAGATTGTGCTGCATGGCTTCCCAGAATGCACTAGGGTCACAGCATGGGGAGCAGGGGTGAGCATTCAGGGTACATCCTAGCAGAATTTTGAGATTAAGAAAACAATGTTTCCTTTGAAGAAATAATGTATTCGGAATGTTAGTAACATAAAGAAAATGTATTATATGAGGACAATCACAGAGGAATTATTTTGCTAATAACATCAATAAATTTCATCAATTTTAAATGATGTCTTCCTAGAAAATAAGTATTAGAGAATATATATGTTTCTCTTTAGGGATGTTAAAAGAAACCAGCAGAGGGAGCTTTTAACTGTAAGTTTGTAGTCAATTAAAAGAATCAATCAAGTAATATGTATAGAAAGCAATACAAACTTAAGGGAGCTTTGTGTATGGAATTTTAATGGAAAAATAAATTAGGATTCTTGATTTTCCATGTCACTTTACAAATCAGAAATCAATTGCAAGGCATTTTTGACTACATAACAAGTATCCATTGCTGGGCTGGGTAATTAGGAGCTACAGGAGAATTGCAAAAATACGTGCTATTAGTTTTGGCTTCAAAAAATTATATTTAATTTCTGAAGAATTTTCAACCAGTTATAAACACAGTGGGTGATACATTACCTAGATAATGGTGGATTCACAATGGCAGAGCAATTAAGCACACAAGAGTTAGAAAGGACAGAGCCCCAAAATCTGGTAGCTAGACCCCTCAGGATGAAAGAATTGCTCCCATAGGGAAAGGTGTGAGAATGGTGAGAACTATGAAGCCAACATGAAGTTGAGAGGACAGAGGTCATCTATGTTTAACCTAAGTACAAGGTTCAACTGAGGAACATTAAAAAAATTAATAAAACAGTAATATTGTGTAAGACTGTGAACAGAAGAATGGAGCTATAAGTCACATAAAAAGTAGCCCGAACCCAGAGCTCTACACAGTGACATAACAAAGGGTCTAGGGAAAAGAAAGCTGAGGACAACTAAAACAGGAGCCATTAGAGTGAAGAAACCCTGCAAGTGGACGTTCTTCAAAACCTAAGTAAATACTATTAATCTCTCAAAAGCAGCAGCCATGTACTTGTAAAAGATGGCCAGTATAATTTGCCCTTATCCATCCTTGGTCATTTAGAAGCATTTTTCCATAATGTGCCCCCAACTACTGAACCCTATCAAGTTCATGAATCATGAAGAAATGGGGAAGGTTAATCAAATTATATAGTTCATGTAAGTAACTTAAGGGAAATCGTAAGGTTAAAAAGATAGTTTGGGTTCTTCAATGCCAGACCAAATTATAATAATAGCCAATGAAAACTTTTAAGTAGAAGGTGATGCTGTTAAGTCAACTCTTTAGAAAGATTAGTGTGGGTCGCTCTTGGAACAGGCTGAAGAGAGAATGAGCAGTAGACAGAGAAATCAGAAGGCTGTGCCCAGCACAAGTGTGAACTGATTTCAGTGGCAATGGAGAAGAGCAGTTAAGTAGGTAATGAGAGAGCAAAAATCGGTAATTACCAGAAGTAAGGATGTAAGAAAGGTTGTCCGTGATGACAGATACATGCAGTTTCAGTGGCTGGTGCAGTAATGAACACATTGAGGGGAAGAACTGACACTTGGATGGAAGTTGTGGATTTCCGTAGGCACGGTGACTCCCCGTACTCATAGCAGACATGAGGATATCTACAAATATTTAGAGGACAATTATTATATTCTTACAGTGTGATGATCTGAATCTCATAAAAAAGATTAACAACTAAAGACAACACCCTTTGTCTTTTTAAAATACAAAAGTCATTGCCAGAAAGGAGATCACTTTTTCAGGGAAGCATTTGGAAGAAAATAGTGAAGCTGTCTTTCTTTGGGATGTCGGCATTGCAAGCCTGAGAGCCAGCTCATGTCACCTCTCTCTTGTAATCTGAAATCCAGAATTAAGTTGGTACATCAGTCAATATGACACCGACTCTGACAGAGTGGAATTGATTAACAAAGAACAATGGTTGTGAATTTGAATTAAATTTCCCCTTCCTTATGATTATGGAGAATGTGCTTCAAAGTCCAGAGGAGATACAAATAGCTATTATATGACAAGGGACGTGACAGGTGTCACATTTCTACCCATTAGAATTAAGCCATCAAGACTTAAGAGCAAACTGGCAGGCACCTTGCTTTTCTGAAGCTAACCCCAGGGCTTTCTTCAACAGGGATATTTGTCATGCTTAGAATTTATTTTTAAATGTATCTTATTATATACCTTGGTGATTATATCAACTGATGCTTATATATTTTTACACTAAGCTAACATGTCAGTCTTTTTAGGAGGTCGAAATAATCATTTCTCTGCTTTCTTTTCTGACTTGATCCTCTATTAAACACCTGCCTTAGCATTTGTCTGAGACACATAAATGTGAATGGCCTACACCTCTAGGTAATGTCACATAACGAAAATTACATTAGGACAAAGTGTAGCATTCACTGAGTAGCATGAATGAATGAATTCCACCAAGAGACCACACATTTTCAATACGAAGCCACAGAGAAGAACAGCAAGGTTCCTACCCTGAGACAAGGTGCAAACAGATGCACTCTTGGAACTTGAATTCAACATCAGTTTAGGAGAGTAACAATGCAGATATTTTTAATTGCTAGTATCTTCTCTGTTTTTTTTTTTTTTCCTAAAGTATATGAGAAAGCTTGGAAACATTTTCTTCATGAACTAAGTAGGGTTTTCCATCAAAGACAGTGGATCTTGAATATCACGTCGTCAACAGAATCCAATAGCACGCACTTTTTAGAGCATGAAGTAACTAAATTTAGGTATGTTCTAATGGCTATGAATACAATAAAATTTATTTAATGGATACTTTCAAGAGTTCCCATCATCATATTGATATTTTGTATTATTAATTCAAAATATCAGTCCCAGTTCTGGTTAACCTGCCAGTATTTTTCAAGTAGATACTCCGTACTTACCACCATGCAAGAGAATTTATGAGGCCAACATTTCAAGGGACAAATTGCTACTGCAGTGTTTCTGGGGAAAGGAGATGTCAGGTCAAAACTTTAAAGAGGAAAGAGCTTCTCTCCAGCTGTGTGATGCAGTTTTTCTAAACCTTGGTGTTGGGACCACTTTTCATCCCATGTGATTTCAGTAGAATACACAAACCTTTTCAAGTTGAATGACAGTAAGCCCACGTCTAAAGGACCAGAGCGGTTTGACTGAGTTCTCTGGAATAAGGTAAGAGCTAGTGACCTTTCTTCGGGTGTGATTTTGTCAATAGAAAAGTCTCCACAAGAACTCTTAATGTAAGGCCTTGCCAGTCTTGTTTTCTTTACCTTTAAAATTTGAGGACGGAGGCAATAGGATGAAATACATCTTTCTTTAGAACACTGAAAATCAGAGTAACAGAATGAGTATTTGAAGAGCACAGCAACTCTCACAGACTCATGTGTCATATTATAAACAAGGAAATAAAAATTTCATTAATAATATTGTAAATCTAGTAACAATATTAAGATTTTAAACCGATTCAAGAATACTCACTTTATTTATAAACATGCAGTGCTAGATACTCAGAGTTCATCCCTTTCTATACCAGGTATTATTCCAGGAGCTTTTGATTTGCATCTCAGTTGATGGTCAACAACAATTTGGTATTGTTATATTTAATAGAAAAGGAAACTAAGCTGATGAAGGGTCCGGTGACCTGATCAAACACACAAAGCCAGAAGTGACTGATTCAAATGTTATGTGAAATATATGCCGTTCACCTTCTTAAAGTCTACTTGGCACAATGGCATTTGCTCTTGCTTCCTAAGGCGTCCCTTCACCAGTAACAGAAACCAAAGATCTTGAGCAGGCTGAGCATTCTGCAACCAAGTAATGGATAATATTTGGACTTTGGAGGAGAGTTGATAGTCAAACAGATATGGCTTCCGTAATTATGAAATTTCTTCATGAAGCACTGGCTGTCGGTCATTAACAGACCTGCTCCAGCCTTTGGGAATAGAGTAGCTTCTTGTTATGATAGTGGGGGTTAGTAAACTGATGATGTTCTACCATTTTCCATGTGGGAGCAGGGAGGAAGTTTATTAACAACAGTCATTGAATGATTCAGTGACTTTTATCCTTTATCTTTTTGGTTTTTATTAGTACATTATTAAACAAGGATAATTATTTACACATTTAGTCTTTAACTTTAACAAAATTCATTTGGCATAATAGTTAACTTTGCCATAAAAAGAACCATTTAAATTAGTGTTGGGAACATAATAAGTAGAAATAAGAAAAGCATTTTGTTTACTTGGATAGCTTGAATTATATACTTTAAATTCAGTGTAGGACACATTGACATACATTATTTACCTATGTTTTATGACAAGAATAAGAAAAATTATAAATATTGGAATATATACAATGCCATAATTTGTGAATAACTATTTAATTTTTTTGAAGTAGGGTCTCCTTGTAGCTCCACCTGACTAAAACTCACTACGTAGACCAGGCTGGCCTCGACTGCACAGAGATCCACCTGCATCTGCCATCCCAGTGTCAGTATTAAACACATGCACCACCATGCATACCCAAATGATAATATCACAGGATCATGTCTATATTAGTATGTAACAACTATTGTAGCAATAATAGATCTAACAAAATAGTATAAAGTATACAAGTGTGGATCCTCTTTTGAATTTTTAGTGAAAATTTACTAACCTAACAGGGTAATGATTAATAACTAGTGGATTTCTTTTCAGTATCTTTTAAAAGTATACATAATTTTCTTGCAGTTAACTATAGCTATGTATATTGATTATTTTCCTTACTGTTATATCATGAACACTTTCTAATCCCCAAATTTAAAAATCTCAATTTTTAGATCTTGTACATTTTAATGATAGAATTATGAAGTTTAACTATGTCTACAAGCCAAGTCCTATCAGGAAGCTCAAAACTGCCTATAATTGTAGTTCCAGGACATCTGGCATCCTCCTCTGGTCTTTGAGGGTTCCTGCACATATATACATGCTTAAAGCACACACACACACATAGACAAACACATACGTGCATAACAAAAGTAAAATAACAAAATAAATCTCAACTCAATGAAATAAAAACGCAGTAGGAAGAGAAACATTTTCAGTGGAATTTCTCAATAAAGAAGCATTGAAAGAAGGAAACTTTTGACTAAGTAGAGATTGACTGGCTATCTACCAAGAATTGTGAATAACTTCCACTCAAATTAGCAGTGAATATGAAAACTTCTAAGATATAATTAATGTGTTACTCAATTGATTCTTAAATGGATCTGCCTCTAGCTTGTAATCTTCATATTCCCCATTCAACAAGCCTACAGTTTAGCCATTTGACTCCAAAACACCAGTAGGTCATTCAAAGGATAATGAAGTTCTTTCAAATTTTATGATACTCACTTTCTAAAGCTATTATAGCCAGAAGGTTTTCAGCATATCAGGTATTATGAAAGATTACATGCCCTCAGAACATCCCATTAAACATAGATTAATCCTGTAAAAATATACAAGTAAATATATACATATGATTTTGGATATATTTAAATGTGCATTATTTAATAATACATAGAAAATGCATGTTCATACATATTTTGCATATATACACATATAAAATATGTACACACATGCATATATATGCATCATAACATACATGCATGTGTATATGTCTTAAGCCTAAGCAATCTTATGATGTGTGTTTGTAATTTATATCTTTTTAGTGAACATAAAAAAGCATTAAACAAAAAACATAGTCCAAGTATTAAGTTATAAAGGGGACTCAATCCAATATGGGACTGAGGTAAAAACCATATTTAATTGTTAAGATCTCCTGATGAAAATTCAGATATCTGTAAGCTTCAAATTTCTCTCACAAGATTCAATGATACTCAGAATGCTTATGATAGCAAGTAAAGAAACTGACCTGTATAAGACAACAAAGATGGCTAGTTATGAAGCTTGATGATTAGAAGGTTTAACAAACTTCACTCTGTTACTATATATTAGTTAAAACTATATGGAAAGAGAGCTAGAAACATGTGAAGACATGCTTCAGTCATTTCTCTGCCCTCTGTTCCACCTCACTCCAGGAGTTTAGGTATAGAAGTTTCATTGTAGAGAAGTCCCCTCATGCGACAGATAGCAATGAAGCCAGGGCTTAGGGACCATTATGGACTGTTATGGAATAGGGATGGAGGAGATTGTAAAAGCCAGGAGATGAGTGTCCTAGGACCCAGCTCATATGAACTTACAGCAATGGGGACAGCATGCACAAGACCCATGCAAACTCAAGCAGGCTAAACCTAGCATAGAACTGTGGAATAAGCAGCAGGTACCAATCTTATCTTAGCTGACAAACTATTGGACAACTGATTACTACTAGGTAAGGAAGAGCTAATCTTCTTCAAGGGAGTGACTCTCAATAAGCTGAGTAGGCCCCAGTGGATGAAAGTCCACTGAGGGATATCAGCCTGACGGCATCAGCCTTAACATAAAGGACAGAATGTGTGAATTCTAGTAGAGAGGGCATGAGAGGGTGTTAATGAGGAAGGAGGTGTAAAAAGGACTAAAATATTCTGTTGAAAATACACAAAATTTCAATAAAATATAATTTTTAACAATGAGAAAAATAGCCAGGCGTGGTGGTGCATGCCTTTAATCCCAGTACTTGGGAGGAAGAAGCAGGTGGATCTCCGTGATTTCAAGGCCAGCCTGATCTACATAGTGAACTCCAGTCCAGCTGGGACTAAAGAGAAACCCTGTCTCACAAAGACCTCCAAAATGAGAAAAATAACATGCAGAAAGGAAATTGTAAAGGAATCACTGTGTGAAATAGTAAAAGGAGAGGCAGAAGGCCTCTGAAGAAGTTAGGGCCTGCAATCTGCACTTGCAGAGGAACTAAGTGCTCTTAGCACACACATTGGGTGTATACGACCACATGCAACCCCAGGTCCAGGGGAGCAAATGCCTTTGGCCTCTCCAGGCACCTAAACTCATGTATACATGCAAACACACATAAATACACATGTGCTCACACACACACATGCTTAACTCATTTTTAAAAAGAAGATGATAAATAAGGAAAATACATATCACACTTGTGTGCATCCAGAACAAATAGACATTCATAAAGAATTCGAACAAGGTTGATAGCGTTTCTTATCCCCTTAGTATTTGGGTTCTGTTTGAATGTCATTTTCTGTCAGTGACAAAACTTGGGGCTAGAACTTTTCCTAATCCTGGATATATTTTTATGTCTCTACTGGGCAGAAGCCTGGGGATATCCTCAAAGTGAGACAAGAGCCTGTTCTTCAGGTGGTGATGAAAGTCAGTTTCTTGGTTCTTAAATTCAAATCGTAGGATTCTCTCACAGTTCCCCAAATACACTCCCAGGACTGTGAGGACCTGAAATTTAAAAAAAAAAAAAAGACTGACTTCATCAGTTGACATCATAATTCATCTAATAGCACAGGAAACAAAAATCCATTTCTTGGTCCAAACAACCCACATTTATCAGTGTGATTACAACTCTGACCAAAAGCTTCACACCTTGTTTTGGCCTGCACATCATTCCGTTTTTGTCAGATCATCCACTTTCCCTGTTTCCCTCCCTGCCTTCCTCTCTTCTGCTGATCTTCGCCACCTCTCCCTTGGGTTCATCTTATAATAACTTCTTTCAGGTTTAACCCCAGTCTTTCCCCATTTGTCTTTCCCTAAGCAAGTGAAAAGAACTGCCTGTATGATTTTGTATTGTGATTAAGCTCTCAGGCTTCCTGTCAGGCTTTGCAATGTGGCCCATTTGTGCTTTGATCAAAATCTAAAGCCATCCACTTGGCTTTGTAAGTAAGTTACCATTACTTGCCCATGAATATCTGTGGATCAATTGGTCTTGTCTGGGCCTAATGTGCCACAGTCTTTAAGATGACATGGATATCTCCTTGATCTTAATATTCAGTTCACTTTTCTGTTGAGTATAGAGCAGGATATTTGTGTAGTTGTTTCTTATATGCTGTTGCCTTCTATATCCCACCCTACTGAATGGTTGGCCACCAATGTATTAAGAGGGGGGAGCCATTATTTTCAAATGTGAAGCCTGCTTGTAAGCCCATTATAGTCCATTAGATGATACGACACCCTTGGGCACTTGAAAGGTCTTCCTTAAACTCAGTGGGTTATGACACAGAAAGACAGGAAGACAAGAAAGATACCTGCAGAGAATAAGGGGGAGATGGATGTACAGAGTGACAGAAAGGAACTAGAGAGGAGGCAGTGGGAGCAATCAGAACATATTACATATCTACCTGTAAGAAACTACCAAAATCAGATGTATTTAGTAAAAAAAGTTGAAAAAGGGGATTTTAGAAAAGAGAAGACTTAACTTCTGAATTATATTAAGAAATGAAGTCACAAGAATTTTGGGGTCATTTATTCATGAAAAGCTAATTTATGTAACAATGATGAGATGACTGTTCCAAGATCCAAAAATATAAATGCAGTCTTGATAAAACACACACACACACACACACACACACACACACACAGACACACAACTGTGTACTTTTATTCATCCACTTGATATTGTATACAGAGAGGATCAGGAGAGACGACTCAAGGCTTAGGAGCATTTGCTGCTCTTGGAGAGGGCATGGATTCAGTTCCCAGCACTCACATGACAACGAACAGTGTCTGAAACTCCATTTCAAAACAGTTGATACCCTCTCCTAACATATACAGGCACCAGATATGCACATGGTACACTTTCATGCATGTAGGCAAGACCTTCATGCATGTAAAATAAGAATAAATAGTAATATTGAAAAGAACATGTATTTAATGAGATAAAACTATTAAGTATTTGCATGTCTTATCTCAGAATTAATCGAAATAATTTTTATAATAATAAAATAGTGTTTATCTTAGTAATGTGGTATTATCTCAACATCAGCAGTGTGAAAAACTAGTTTTGTTGCCAATCTACATCAATAAAAATATATACAACCAGCATAAATTTTGAACATTAACATATTCAAATTAATAACAATCTTCTTCCCCTTATGCCCATGTATTTGAAAATAACATGATTAGCTCTCACAAACACTTTGTAAGCTATCTACTCCTTGTTGCTATCTGAATCCTTAGTTTGTTTGTGTCTTGTTTTGTTTTGTTTTATGAGAGAGTGTCTCACTTTGTAGCCCCAGCTAGTGTGAAACTTTCCACGCAGAACACTTGGTCTCACAGAGATCCCCCTGCCTCTGCCTCCTGAGTACTGGGATTAAAGGCCTGCACCACCCACCACGCCTTGCTGCTATGTGAACCATGTGTGTTAGAGTGAACAGAGCACAAAGGCATGCCTTGATTGACAAGATGAATCATAATTTTGCCTTTCATTTTCTTTGCAGCACTGACATTTTCCATTAAATTATTCCTAAGATTTGTTCCCTATGTATAACATTGACAAATGTTTCTAATTCTTTTTTTTTAATTTTTTTTTAATTTTATTTATTTTTGTATGTGTATGAATGTACTGTCTGCATGTAGGTTTGTGCGCCCATGTCGTGCAATGCCGTGGAAGTCAGAAGAGGGTGTCGGAATCTCCTGGAACTGGAGTTAAAGACAGTTCTCAGCCATCGTGTGGGTGCTGGGGATCAAACCTAGGTCCTCTGCAAGAGCAGTTGGTGCTCTTAACTTCTAGGCCATCTCTCCAGCCCCTGATGTTTCTAATTCTAAATGTGCTGCTGAACCTTATATTTGATCATTTTTCTATAATTTCTTTCATTGGATATTACCAGTCAGCCATGAAGTAAACCTTGATTCTTGATTCAATGTAGATGTTAACTGTTTTATCCTGAAGGCAACTGAAGAGTGAATTAAAAATGCAGTAAATATCTTTGGACTTCTGTCTTTACAACCAGAAATTAGCACAGGGTTCACAGAATCTGCCTTTCATACATGAACACTCTGCATACATTCTATGATCAAAATTATATCATGTATCCTTAGTACCTTTATCATTATGTAAATTTTATTGTTATTTAATTTAAATAATTCGGTAATTATAAGTAAATGATGAAATTCTCCATATACATATATATATACATATATATATATTTAAACAATTTTAGTACAGTACTAAATTTTTGGTCCTTTCAGGTAAGTCATAATTTAGGAATAAAGATTAAAGTAGGTTCCCTCATAAACCACTTATTTGCCAAGTCAAAATTATATCATTTTTTCCCTAAAATTTGAGTCACTTAAAATACTATAACTGTGTAGCAGAGCATGGTGGAGTACCCTTTAATCTTAGCACTCAGGAGGCAGAGGCAGGCTGATCTCTGCGAATTCCAGGCCAGCCTGGTCTACAGAGTGAGGTCCAGGCCAGCTGGGGCTACAGGGAAACCCCATCTCAAAAAGACCCCCCCAAAAAAATATTATAACTGTGGTCACTATCTAGATTCATTAGTTTTCTCCCAATGGCTACTGTTTTATATTGTATTGTACAGTGTATATTTCTGTTTATAAAAAGATGCATCAGAATATACAAACATATTAAGTCGGAAAGGAAAGAAGTATTAAAATTATATATAGGATTAAATTGCTTTTCACCATTCTCCCAACTACTGACAGTCTGTACAGTGAAAGTTAACAGGTAGGCTGAATTTTATGTGTTAAACATTACTAAAACAATACTAATTCCTTATAGGATATACAATTAGACACTGATTTCTTAAGAGTTCCTTGATACTCAAACTACTTTCATCTACATTGGCTGTCAAAGCATTGCATCTTTTAAAATAATTACTAATCAGCTTTTTTCTCATTGATCATTTTTTGTGTGGTATCAGGTTTGATTACCCATGCTACAGAGACTGTGCTTAGGCAAGGGAAGGACATAGGGTAAAATTCCTTATTGATAAAAAATTCTCAGTAATTTAGTTTTAAATATGCACATGAGAAAAACGCCAGCTACTACTACATTTATTCCTGACTTCTTTGTGGACATGCAGATAACCTCCTTACAGACATGTCTAGCACAAGCAAGGTACTGGTTCAGTACCACTTGCTTTCTCCCCGACAACCAAGACATAAACTTGATTTTCCCCACCTACAATGCCCGTTACTTAATGTTCCCTTCTGTTTGCCCCAACCTGTCCACTTTTGAAACCTAATGGAAAATATTATTCTCAGCATCTTGCTGCTCCTTTAAATGTGATTCTTCCCAGAGATATGTTAATATTAGTATCTACTTTGTAAGAACAAATGGATGAACCTGGATACAGATAGATGTATGACTATGTGGTTATACCTGTGATACACAGTAGAAAGAAACATAAGTTTAAACAATGTATTCTTCAAGGAGAAAACAATATCAGGCTCTTATATTTGGATTGATCTTTCATTGCAATTTTTGCCATCCATGGAACTAGAATAAAAATGTATGTCAGCTGACTTCCAGTTAGCTTGCATACACCTTATAGTTTTTATCCAATGGGATCGACAATGAAATAATGCTAGTGGTTTCTTCTTTTTGTGCTGAATCTAGCTCCCCACAATGGTAGCGCTGACCTTTACCATGACCTCTCTGTGTGAGAGCTCTATTTCTGTGTCATAGAGTCAAACAGTAGCTCTGCAGTTCTTTTCAAAATTCTTGGATAGAAAAATACATGGCAGGTGTAGGCAGGGGTTAGGAAAGAGGCTGTTTATTCTTCCCATGCAGTTTTCGATGGACAGAAATACTTCTTGGGTGATCTGCTTCTAAGAAGTGTAATTTTCAGGAAACTGCACACCACATTCTCAAAACTCTTTTCCGTTTGTGCCCTTTAAATTTTACTCTAATCATCTCAAAGTATGGGATCATTCTTAATAAAAGAGAGTGCGGACGCTCACATTAGATTTGCTTTAAGTCCAGAAGAAAATTGGCCTCAAGTTTCTCCAAGGATGTCAAACCTCCACTGTATTCGGGTTACATAGCCAATATATAATGGACTAAACCCTGTGTTTGAGAAAATTTTAGAGTAGTGTACTCCTTCACTGGAATGAGTACCAAGGCTTGGGGCAGGGTGGTATTTTGATAATAATATGGCTGTAGTTGTAGACCTATTAGCTCCTTCCTAAGAGACAAAAATAAATAGACATGTTTAATCAATACTTATATTTATATATATATAATAATATTATAGTATATATATATATATATATGGAGAGGGGAACATTATGTTGTGAGATACTTTACTAGCCTTAAGTACTTAAAGTAGGGGCTGGAGAGATGTATTAATTATTAAGAGCACTGGCTGCTCTTGCAGAGGACCTGGGTTCAATTCCTACCACCAACATGACAGGTAACAACAATCCATAACTCCTTTTCCAGGGGATCCAAAGATCTCTTCTGAGCTCTGCAGAAAATCCACAACTTGGTTGTGCTTACATACATGTAGTACTGCACTCATACACATCAAATAAAAATAATAAATACATATTTTTTAAAACCTAGAGATGAACTGGACACAATGGAACATAGTTGCAATCTACATGAAATTATATTCTCAGCCAAAATGGACTCAAGTTATATGTGTGAATATATGTGCTCTTTTAAATCCTGAAAAAAAATATTCTCTACATCTTAATTGTGTCACCAAATACCAAATTGTTTTTGTTGCACAGTGGCATTTAAAGTCATTAAAAACCCAAATCAAAGAAGCAACATCATTCTGCCATAAATAAATGATGTTCAACTTTTCATTGTAAAACTGCTGTGTCACCTCCAGGGTAACCTGTCAAGTACATTTTTATATAACATTTCAAATAACAGTAACCAGTAAGTAGAACTTAGAAAAATGCATCACTGTGTGTATTCTCAGGCTGGTGAGTGTTAGCTGGTGAACTAATAGCAAACAAATAACTTGAATCTTTTCAGGTTAGTTTGAGACAGAGTTAGAGAGAATATCAGGAAAAGGTATCATTGTGCAGAATGAGTCTGTAAACTGATTCACTGAAGCATTCATATAATACTGTGCTATTCACAGAGATTTATAGAGCTGCTTCTGGGGCTGCAGTAGAAGAAACTTGCCCTCTGTAGTCTCCATGTAGCCAATTCCTTGGTTCAGTTGCACCACACATGTTATCCCTGTGGGAGTGCATTTGTCACAGAATATATTTAACATGTAAAAAAGTGGCCATTAGAGTGAATAGAAGGTGGTTAGCCAGTGAATGAACTTCCTAACTTTTGCTGCTTGATATGTACTGTTGTCAACTTAAATATCGATACAATTCTAGAGTGGATGTGGATTTTCCTATGAAAATTGCAAACATACAACATACATCCCTTGAAGGAATATTCTTATTTATTCCGTTGACTTACAGAAGACTAAAGAAAAAAACAGTAGTTCAAAATATTGACAGATATGCCTGTACACACACACACACACACACACACACACTACATATATACATATAATTTAAAAATTAAAAATTTCTTCCGAGCTTAAAAAAACAAATCATGTCAGATGTGGTGGCACACACCTGTAATCCAAGCACTAGGGAAGGCAGAGGCAGATGGATCTCTGTGAGTTCAAGGCCAGTCTGGTCTACATAGNAGAAGGAACTAGAGAGGAGGCAGTGGGAGCAATCCAGAACGATATTACATATCTTCCTGTTAAGGAAACTACCAAATCAGAGTGTTATTATTAAAGGAAAAAGTTTGAAAAAGGGGATTTCCTTAAAAGGAGAAGCACAACTGCTGAGATTATATTAAGAATATGATCAGTCACAAGAGATGGGGCATTATTCATGAAAAGCTAATTTACTGTAACAATGATGAGATGACTGTTCCAAGATCCAAAAATATAAATGCAGTCTTGATAAACACACACACACACACACAACATCACACACAACCAGACACAAAACAACTGTGTACTTTTAATTCATCCACTTGAGTATTGTATACAGAGAGGATCAGGCAGAGACGACTCAAGGCTTGAGGAGCATTTGCTTGCTACTTGGAGAGGGCATGGATTCGAGTTCCCAGCACTCACCATACAACGCAACAGTGTCTGAAACTCCATTTCAAAAACAGTTGATACCCTCTCCTAACATATACAGGCACCAGATATGCACATGGTACACTTTCATGCATGTAGGCAAACCTTCATGCATCGTAATATAAATAATGTAAATAGTAATATTAAAAGAACATGTATTTAATGAGATAAAACTATTAAGTATTTGCATGTCTTATCTCAGGAATAATCGAAATAAGTTTATAATTAATAAAATAGTGTTTGATCTTTAGTAATGTGGTATTATCTCAAATCAGCATGTGTTGAAAAACTAGTTTTGTTGCCAATCTACATACAATAAAAATATATTAAAACCAGCAATAAATTGATTGAAACAGGTTAAACTATTCAGAATAATTGAGAACAATTTCTTTTCCCCTATGCCAAGTATTTGAAAATAGGACATTGATTAGCTCTCACAAACAGCTTGTAAAGCTTATCTACTCCTGTTGCTATCTTGAATCCTTAGTTTGTTTGTGTCTTGTTTGTGTTTGTTTTATGACGAGAGATGTCCACTTTTAGCACCCAGCGTAGTAAGTTGAAACTTTCCACGCAGAACACTTGTGTCATCACAGAGATCCCCCTCCTCTCCCCATGAGTCTGGGAATTAAAGCTGCAACCACCCACCACGCCTTGCTGCTATGTGAACCATGTGTGTTAGAGTGAACAGAGCACAAAGGCATGCCTTGATTGACAAGATGAATCATAATTTTGCCTTTCATTTTCTTTGCAGCACTGACATTTTCCATTAAATTATTCCTAAGATTTGTTCCCTATGTATAACATTGACAAATGTTTCTAATTCTTTTTTTTAATTTTTTTTTAATTATTTATTTTTTGTATGTGTTATGAATGTACTGTCTGCATGTAGTTTGTGCGCCCTGTCGTTGCAGCCGTCGGAGTTCAGAAAGACGGGTGTCGGAATCTCCTGGAACTGGGTTAAAGGACAGTTCTCAGCCATCGTGTGGGTGCTGGGGACAAACCTAGGCCTCTGCAGAGCAGTGGTGCTCTTAACTCAGCCATTCTAGGCCATCCTCCAGCCCCTGATGTTTCTATTTATGTGTGTGACCTTTATTATCACCCCCCTCCTCCTTTTTTTTTTTTTCATTTTATAATTTCTTTCATTGGATATTACCAGTCAGCCATGAAGTAAACCTTGATTCTTGATTCAATGTAGATGTTAACTGTTTTATCCTGAAGGCAACTGAAGAGTGAATTAAAAATGCAGTAAATATCTTTGGACTTCTGTCTTTACAACCAGAAATTAGCACAGGGTTCACAGAATCTGCCTTTCATACATGAACACTCTGCATACATTCTATGATCAAAATTATATCATGTATCCTTAGTACCTTTATCATTATGTAAATTTTATTGTTATTTAATTTAAATAATTCGGTAATTATAAGTAAATGATGAAATTCTCATATACTATATTATATACATATATATATATGTTAAAACAATTTAGTACAGTACTAAATTTTTGGTCCTTTCAGGTAAGTCATAATTTAGTATAAAGTTAAAGTGGGTTTCCCTCATTAAACCACTTATTGCCAAAGTCAAAATTATAATCATTTTTTCCCTAAAATTTAGTCACTTAAAACTATAACTGTGTAGCAGAGGCATGGTGCAGTACCTTTAATCTTAGCACTCAGGGAGGCAGAGGCAGGGCTGGATCTCTGCGAATTCCAGGCCAGCGACCCTGTCTACAAGAGCAAAAAGGCCAGCTGGGCTTTACAGGGAAACCCCATCTCAAAAAGACCCCCCACAAAAAATATTATAACTTGGTCACTATCTAGATTCATTAGTTTTCTCCCAATGGCTACTGTTTTATATTGTATTGTACAGTTATTTATTTTGTTTATAAAAAGATTGCATCAGAATATACAAACATATTCAAGTCGGAAAGGAAAGAAGTATTAAAATTATATATAGGATTAAATTGCTTTTCACCATTCTCCCAACTACTGACAGTCTGTACAGTGAAAGTTAACAGGTAGGCTGAATTTTATGTGTTAAACATTACTAAAACAATACTAATTCCTTATAGGATATACAATTAGACACTGATTTCTTAAGAGTTCCTTGATACTCAAACTACTTTCATCTACATTGGCTGTCAAAGCATTGCATCTTTTAAAATAATTACTAATCAGCTTTTTTCTCATTGATCATTTTTTGTGTGGTATCAGGTTTGATTACCCATGCTACAGAGACTGTGCTTAGGCAAGGGAAGGACATAGGGTAAAATTCCTTATTGATAAAAAATTCTCAGTAATTTAGTTTTAAATATGCACATGAGAAAAACGCCAGCTACTACTACATTTATTCCTGACTTCTTTGTGGACATGCAGATAACCTCCTTACAGACATGTCTAGCACAAGCAAGGTACTGGTTCAGTACCACTTGCTTTCTCCCCGACAACCAAGACATAAACTTGATTTTCCCCACCTACAATGCCCGTTACTTAATGTTCCCTTCTGTTTGCCCCAACCTGTCCACTTTTGAAACCTAATGGAAAATATTATTCTCAGCATCTTGCTGCTCCTTTAAATGTGATTCTTCCCAGAGATATGTTAATATTAGTATCTACTTTGTAAGAACAAATGGATGAACCTGGATACAGATAGATGTATGACTATGTGGTTATACCTGTGATACACAGTAGAAAGAAAAACATAATGTTTAAACAATGTATTTCTTCAAGGAAGAAAACAATATCAGGCTCTTATATTTGGATTGATCTTTCATTGCAATTTTTGCCATCCATGGAACTAGAATAAAAATGTATGTCAGCTGACTTCCAGTTAGCTTGCATACACCTTATAGTTTTTATCCAATGGGATCGACAATGAAATAATGCTAGTGGTTTCTTCTTTTTGTGCTGAATCTAGCTCCCCACAATGGTAGCGCTGACCTTTACCATGACCTCTCTGTGTGAGAGCTCTATTTCTGTGTCATAGAGTCAAACAGTAGCTCTGCAGTTCTTTTCAAAATTCTTGGATAGAAAAATACATGGCAGGTGTAGGCAGGGGTTAGGAAAGAGGCTGTTTATTCTTCCCATGCAGTTTTCGATGGACAGAAATACTTCTTGGGTGATCTGCTTCTAAGAAGTGTAATTTTCAGGAAACTGCACACCACATTCTCAAAACTCTTTTCCGTTTGTGCCCTTTAAATTTTACTCTAATCATCTCAAAGTATGGGATCATTCTTAATAAAAGAGAGTGCGGACGCTCACATTAGATTTGCTTTAAGTCCAGAAGAAAATTGGCCTCAAGTTTCTCCAAGGATGTCAAACCTCCACTGTATTCGGGTTACATAGCCAATATATAATGGACTAAACCCTGTGTTTGAGAAAATTTTAGAGTAGTGTACTCCTTCACTGGAATGAGTACCAAGGCTTGGGGCAGAGGTGTATTTTGATAATAAATGGCTTGTAGTTGAGACCTATTAGCTCCTTCCTAAGAACAAAAATAAATAAACATGTTATAATCATTATGATAATATATTATATATATATAGATGATATATAGTATATATAATATATATGGAGGAGGGGAACCATTATGTTGTGAGATACTTTAACTAGCCTTAAGTACTTAAAGAGGGGCTGGGAGAGATGAATATAGCATGTTGCAGTAAAGCGCTTGACTGCGTGAAGAGCAATCTGTGGCTAATCCAAACCAAAGCTGCGTTTGGCAGCTGTGAGGCTTACGCTGTTCCCCCCCGATTACCACACATGACTAATGATAACTCACAAACAGCCGCAAAAAACAAAAGTGCAAGTAAACAATACAAATCCATAACTCCTTTTCCAGGGGATCCAAAGATCTCTTCTGAGCTCTGCAGAAAATCCACAACTTGGTTGTGCTTACATACTGTAGTAACTGACTCATACAATCAAATAAAAATAATAAAATACATATTTTTTAAAACCTAGAGATGAACTGGACACAATGGAACATAGTTGCAATCTACATGAAATTATATTCTCAGCCAAAATGGACTCAAGTTATATGTGTGAATATTATGTGCTCTTTTAAATCCTGAAAAAAAATATTCTCTACATCTTAATTGTGTCACCAAATACCAAATTGTTTTTGTTGCACAGTGGCATTTAAAGTCATTAAAAACCCAAATCAAAGAAGCAACATCATTCTGGCCATAAATAATATGATGTTCAACTTTTCATTGTAAAACTGCTTGTTCACCGTCCAGGGTAACCTGTCAAGTACATTTTTATATAACATTTCAAATAACAGTAACCAGTAAGTAGAACTTAGAAAAATGCATCACTGTGTGTATTCTCAGGCTGGTGAGTGTTAGCTGGTGAACTAATAGCAAACAAATAACTTGAATCTTTTCAGGTTAGTTTGAGACAGAGTTAGAGAGAATATCAGGAAAAGGTATCATTGTGCAGAATGAGTCTGTAAACTGATTCACTGAAGCATTCATATAATACTGTGCTATTCACAGAGATTTATAGAGCTGCTTCTGGGGCTGCAGTAGAAGAAACTTGCCCTCTGTAGTCTCCATGTAGCCAATTCCTTGGTTCAGTTGCACCACACATGTTATCCCTGTGGGAGTGCATTTGTCACAGAATATATTTAACATGTAAAAAAGTGGCCATTAGAGTGAATAGAAGGTGGTTAGCCAGTGAATGAACTTCCTAACTTTTGCTGCTTGATATGTACTGTTGTCAACTTAAATATCGATACAATTCTAGAGTGGATGTGGATTTTCCTATGAAAATTGCAAACATACAACATACATCCCTTGAAGGAATATTCTTATTTATTCCGTTGACTTACAGAAGACTAAAGAAAAAAACAGTAGTTCAAAAATATTGACAGAATGCCTGTACACACACACACACACACACACACACACTACATATATATTAATATAATATAATATATATATATATATATATATATACATATATACAACATATCCAACAAGTGTGTGTGTCTCACATTTGGGGATACATAGTGTGAAAAAAATCTTAATATAACCGAAGCATTTAATTTTATTTTTTGCACTGCCAAATGCAATTAATATTGGTATATGACTATACTTTTTAAAGCATATAAATGCTCCATTAGTTTAGTAGTATTCTTGGTAATGTTATCATCTATGCAAAATCGATGTCATACCTGTTAGCACCCATAACACATTCTTGGGAATAATATTCCTTATAGCACTTAATGCCTTATGGTAGTTATTTTTCATGCTTTTATACTTCCTAAACTCTTATAGTCAAGCAATCTCAATATACAGTAATTTTACTTGAATCATTATGCATTGCAAATATTTACCAAGTAGGCCATACATATGTAACAATTTACATCATATGTATAAAATATACAGATGATAATATATATATACATATATATATATATATATATATATATATATATTCTCCAGAAAGAGATGCTTTTCTTAACCATACTTCATTTCCATGTCCCAAATTTCATCTGTAAACATAGGTCTCCTCTGGTCTTTAATAAGTCTCTATTAACTTTGATTCTGTTACTATTTTATCAAAGCTAACACTGGGTGCTATGGCATTAAGATACGTATCTGAGCATGCAGAATAATGAGAAGTGCACAAGGGGTATTTGCAGTCTTCTAACTCTAAAGGTCATGTCTGTCTCAACATTCTTCCCTATATGTTTTCCTGTTCTTAGCATGTTTGAAATTCGATTCTAAAGAAAAGTTTAATAAAGAATATGACATTTATATTTACATTTATTTAGTAACTAAACACATATTTTATAGTATATAAAATTGGTGTAATGTACAAACTCAATGAATATGCACATATTCATACATACACATACATAAGCACCTATACAAATACAGACACAGGATTCCTTAAAACTGCCTTCAAAACACAGGTCACGGGGCACTGCCTCATGTCTGTTTCTTATTTCATTCATGATTCATCTACTTAGAATTTAGAATGCATTTGAATAACATAACCATAAAGCAAAATCCTTTTCAAGGATAAGTAATAAAAAAAATCCCTTAATGTGAACATTTTGAGTCAGTAATTCAAGTCTCTTTGAATATCTGTTTCTTGTGAAAAAGAACAATTGCAATCCTATATTCAGACAATGAGCCACTTGTGATGTGAGGATGGAAGAAAATGGATGACAATTTCTTGGAAATCTAGCTACATTCAAGTGAGTAGAGATGGCAGTGTGTCCCAGGCTTTATTGACAAAGGAATGAGGTGTCATTATCTATTACTTTGATGGTTCATCAAATCACAATAAGCTATCCGGGCTGGAAGGAGGTAAAGCAGCTAAAGGATTTTTGTCACTGCTTTCGTGCAAACCCAGGCCAACATTCAGAAGCATTCTGTGACTTTCTAAACCTAAGTGTGGCATGTTACTCATAGTAAAACACTTGCCTAGAATGTACAATGCCATTTATTCAGTCCCCAGATTAACCAATTAATAAATAGTAACAATAATTAATTGGTACAAGAGATGTTTTGCTCTTTGTTATTTGGGGTAGTCAAGGATGGGCTAGGATCTTAATGTGGTACTCTCATGTGCATCTTATATTACTAAATCCAGGACTGTCAGGCAATGGAGGTTCTCTGATGATCTTCTAGTTTGCTCTCTGTGGTTGTAATAAAACACTGGCTTAAACCAACATGGAGGAGAAAAGGTTTACTTCATCTTACAGATTACAGGCCATCATTCAGGGAAGCTGAAGCAGGAACATAAGATAGGAACATGGAGGCAGCATCAACAGCAGAAGCCATGGAGGAACATTCTTACTGACTCCCCCCACCACCCTGGCTTAAAGCCCAGGCCCTCCTCCTCAGGGATGGTGCCACCCGCAGTGGACTGGACCTTTGCACATCAACCTTTCCAATCAAGATAATTGCTCCACTGTCATACCCACATGATGGAGGAAATTTCATCAGTTGAGGTTCCTTTTCCTAGTTGTGTCTATGTTTGTGTCAACTTGAAAATAACTAACCAACACAAATTCAGTGACCTGCTAGAGAGGTGAGGATGCAGCGACTCAGTCTGCATATATTCCTTACTCAAGACAATGACTAAGAACAAATCTGAGTTTCTCTTTCCAAAGTCAGACTCTGAGGCTTAGGGAACTATGTAGGGGTTTGGAAAGCAGAGCAGTTGTTTCCAGGAGACTGCGAGCCCTCTCTCTGATGGGGGGTCAGGGTCATGAATAGACATGTCTCATTTATCTGTCCTTCCTGTGGCTCTGGGTCTTACTGCAAGATGTAAAACTGGCAACATTGGCCTTCGCTTGGGAGTGGCACACAGGTTGAGACATCATCCTCATTGAATCAGCTAGGCTCTGTCTCCTTTCTCTGTCTGATTAGATCATTTCCCCCAGGATGCATGCTCGCTTCCCATCTGGAATTTGTTCTTTGGAAGTCTGTCTCTCTAAGGGAGCTTAAAATTCCAGACAGTGTTTATTTTTTATAACTTTGCTTTCACATTTACTCAGTAATTTCTCTGTTCAGATATTGCTAATTGTTCCCAATTGTCTTCTCAAGGAGATGGCAGACTCTCCACTTAGCTCTCCAGGCTCAGCAGGTTATTTACTTTCAACCTCACTTTGGTTTCCACTTCTCCATATCCACCTGGCAAATTAATCACAATCACGTTTCATAGCCCCTGATTAGCCTCATTTCTGTGTGTTTCATTGCTTATGTTTTCCTTTCGTTCATGACCACAGGAGGCACAAGGCCTCCTTTTTCACTATACAAACCGCCTGAATTATTTTGCTTCTCTTTCTGAGTATTCCTGGTTCTGTGAAAAGCCAAAAACACGGAAGATAAGGGCTGAGGGGTGGGACCTGTAGGATGAGGACTAATGGATAGATGTTGAGGGGATGGAGCTGTGTGGGTGAGGGCTCAGAGGGTCGGGGCTGAGATTCGACCTTCCACCCAAGGTTCCCATATCCTGGCTCCTGCCTCCTGCTGCCTGGCCAACAGCTGCCTTCCTTTCTGTTCTTTTCTTCCTGATCTGATCTTTCTGAATTTGCCTTTGCCCTGCCCTTGCCTCTAAGACAAGAATTTTACTTCCAATTCACCTGCTTATTTAAACTCTTTACCCTCAGAGGTATAAGCATCAGGACAGGCAATATGACATAGATAATTCAACCACTTTTCTTTTCTGATTTTAGTCTCAAAGAAGAGTTCACCTACAAGAGTGTGCTGGAGATAGCATTCTGATTCACCTTTCATATAGCCTACTATGGATTTTAACTTACCATAGGACCTCCTTATGGGAGTGGGGGGGCAGAGGCTTCATTTAAAATTTAAAGAGTATCTAAAACACATATCAAATAAGCAACTTTCTTTGGAATATAGTACATTCCCCCAAATCAATATGACATTTTTGAACATTTCTTCAGTTGTCAAACACAAGAAATATCACAGTATTTCTTCCTAATTTGAGGGGCGTGTGTGCGTGTGTGTGTGTGTGTGTGTGTGTGTGTGTGTGTGTGTGTGTGTGTACAGACAGAGGTTTCTGGAAGGGAAAGATCAAAACATTAAAATATAGTAATGAGCAAAGCGTCCAACAGAAATTGTGAAACATTCTGAGTAAACAGAATGCTGACTAATGGACACTGTGCAGTACCAAAGTGTGGAGGAGAGAGAGGCAACGTTGAACAATGCCACATATCGATGTCAAAATAAACAATGGATAGTCCTGTCTGCACAGAACTCAATGAGAATCATGAAGTTTTGCACCTCCAACAAGCTTTAATCACTATTCCTTAACTAGACAATCTAATATTTTGACAAATGAATTACACAACTGCTGACTTACAATTTTAGTGAAAAACATAAAATCAAAGGAGGATGTGGACATAATCTTAATGTGTGTTTTAAATAAGAAAAATATCTTGTTGTAATCAATAATCAAAGGAAATGAGTCCAATTACATATTTTATGTTTACTCCATAAAACCTCTACTCAGTTAACCAAAGAAGAAATCTCAGGAAGGCTGTATCCCTTCTATTAACTCCCACATGTGGGTGAAAACCAAGCTCAGGCAGCTTCCAACATGATAGATGTATGTCCCCTCCTGCCATCCCACTACTGTTCACACACACATACACACACACACACACACACTACATGTCACTTCTAATTTACATTGATGTCTAAGAGACTCCTGTTTCCAGACTGTATCTCCAACAAGGACTTTTCCACCCAGCTGTCAATTTTTCATTCTTTTAAAACACAGATTCAAACTGGATATGGTGGCGTCTGCCTACTATCCTGACACTTGGAAAACTGAGGCAGGAGATTGGGCTGCAGAGTGAGACCCAATTCCAAAAGTAAATTCGTAGCAACTCAAAAAGAGATATATCATCAGGACTCAACAAAGGAACACATTTCAATGTGTTCTAAGGGCTTACAAAACACAATGTGCATTTGTAATGTGGTATTTGGAGCCTTGTGAAGTTTTCAATACAGTTACCTAGTTCCATAGAGAGAATAAAGGAGGGCAAACAAACAGAAACATTGAGAATTCCGCTGGCACAGTGTAGCCTCAGCCACAGTTTTCAGAAAATCTCTTCTGTGAACTTAATCACGAACATGCTCACAGTGGCTTTCCATCCTGGATACTAGTTACTTGCTTCTGTGCAGAGCACATGGAAGCTAAAGACCAATCCTGCTACAAAGAATGGGTGTTTGTTCCCAGGGAGTTTTTTTTTTTTTTTTTTTTTTTTTTTTTCTTTTTAAGTCTACTATATTTTTATTTCTTCTTGAAGATGTCATATGATACCATATTCATTTCTTGTATTTCATTTGAATTGTCTGGAATAATTTTTGCTGCTGCTATTTTCCACGTGATGATTGAAAATATCAAAGCATCGCACTATACTGTCCTCACATTCCCTGTGTCAGATACAGCTCAGTTGTCACTCTCCACACCCTCAGCCAGGATAAGCTACAGATATGTCCTTCTCTGCCATAAGACGAGCTCTCTGGATACACCTCTTCCCGCGTGACCCACCCCTGGGGATCTGTGTTATGGAATCACCTCTGAGGGTTGATCATGTTGTATCCTTGGGAGACCCTGGGAGGGGGCACTTTCCAAATTTTTCAGTCAAAAGATAATATATGACTGAATATCTAAGTTGGTTCAGTCCTGACATGGGTATATGAATGAATGCTGGACTAAGTAAAATAGCGTAATGGTCTCTGATATAAATCTACAATTTTGACGTGAAGGGTATGTCAAAAAGACTAAAATTCACCCCCATTAATTTTTATCTCAATACATTGGAAACAGAACATTGCAAGATACTTATAATTGGAACCTTAGATGACAGAACTCATGGGGAACTTTAAGGAGAATTATATATAGAGACTGTTCTAGTTTTCTCTTTGATTGCTGTGACAAAACACACTGCCCATGACCAACTTGGGGAGGAAAGAGTTTATTCAGCTCACATCTCC
The DNA here is from genome assembly GCA_009823505.1 of Rhizomys pruinosus. Lineage (NCBI taxonomy): Eukaryota > Metazoa > Chordata > Mammalia > Rodentia > Spalacidae > Rhizomys > Rhizomys pruinosus. The sequence continues at coordinate 510,469 of VZQC01001732.1, read as the reverse complement.
TGGGTTACAGTTCATCACTTAGGGAGCCCAAGGTAGGAACTCAGGGCAGAAACCTGGAGGCAGGAGCTGAAGCACAGGCCATGGAGGAATTCTGCTTACTGGCTTGCTCCCCTGGCCCATGCTCAGCCTGCCCTCTTAAACTGTACACAACAACCTGCCGAGGGTGGCACCACCCACAGTGGGCTGGGTCCTCCCACATTGCTCAACAATCAAGACAATACTCCACACACGTAGCCACAGGTCAGTCCAATGGAGCCAAGTCCTCAAATGAAGCTCCCTCAACCCAGGTGTGTCAAATTGACACTAAAGCTATCCAGCACAGAGACTAAGCAACATTCTCATAAAACATCCCCTTCCTCTATAGTAAATGGAGCACAAAGTTTCATTTTCTCTTGAATCTCCTTCCCGGCTCTTGCCGTCACAAGTTCCGAGATCCTGTACGCATTTGTGGTGTGTGTGTGGGTTGAGTTTCCCTCCCAACTTGTTTGAGCCAGTCTTTTTTGGCTTTTCCTGCAATGTAGGGTAGGCTACCTGGGTGGTGAGTTTCAGAATTCCCCTGTAAATAACTCCCATTTTCCTGTGGAACTATGATTGGCTTTTCATGGATTTTGGAGTTCAAATTCGGATTCGCATGCTTGTGTGCTAAGACCCATCCCCCCAGCCCTAACCACAGAGTCTCTGCAAGACCTCAGATATTCCCATAAACTCCTGCTCCTCAGCCTTCTCATTCTGTAATGACATTTAGGTAGATACTGGCCTGCTCTGTAGCTGGCTTCTTGATGAAGTTTCTGCTGAAAAGATGTCTTATCCATGATGCAGTCTTGGACCTTTGAGAGGATACATATACCTTCAGCATCCTTGGTAATAGTTACCACTGTCTGAAATGCTACATAATTTTATTATTTATGATAAATGTTCACTGTTACTCTACTGCTTTTTACAGTCAATAAATAATCATCGAGGGCTAAATAAATGCATATGCTCTCTGTACTGAGTACCACTTGGAAGTTACTCTTCTTTATAATGCTTTTATTGATGTTTTGTGTATTTCAGACATCATTTTTCAGTTCAATTTAGACATATTCCCCCTACTCTTCCCCCCACCCCACCCCACTCAGATCATGCATTCGGCCATAACTGTCCTGGATCTTTCTCTCAGTGTTTTTTTTTTTTTTTGTATGTTTAGGGAATTCACGTTTCCTCCTTTATTTTTATAATACTCTCTAAAATATGAATACTATACTTTCTACCCATATAAAGTAATTAAAGAGTCTGAAATAAGTGGTAGGTCCATTACTAGAGCCTGTTAAGAGATTACATTATTAACAACATAGTTGGCTTTCAGATAAACAGAAATAACAATAATGTTGTAAGTTGCCTGTCATCTGGGATTTGGTATTAGCATCCCCAAATGAGGGAAAACATTCAACATTTGTTTTCATGGGACGTGTACTTTCACTTAGCATAATCCAAGACAGGCTTCTAGTTTCCATCCATTTCCCTGCCAAAGTCATGAATCATCTTTTTTTTTTTTTTTTTTTTTGGTCTTTTTCGAGACAGGGTCTTCCTGTAGCCCCAGCTGTCCTGGAACTCACTCTGTAGACGAGGCTGGCCTTGAACTCACAAAGATCCACCTGCCTCTGCCTCCCAATTGCTAGGATTAAAGGCGTGCACCACCACGCCCGGCTGATATCATCTTTCTTTACCTCTGAGTAGTACTCCATTGTGTAGATGTACCACATTTTTGTCATCCACTCTTCTGTTGAGGGGCATTTGCATTGATTCCAGCTCTTTGCTATTGTGAAGAAAGCTTCAATAAACATGGAAGTACATATATCTTTGTGGTAGGATGAGTCTTGTGGGTATATGCCCAGGAGTGGTATGAGTGGGTCAGGTGGTAGGCTCATTTTGAATCTTTTAAGGGTTCTCCACACTGCTTTCCATAATGGTTGTACGAGTTTACATTCCCACCAGCAGTGGATGAGTGTTCCCTTTTCCCCACAACCTCTCCAGCATTTGGTGTCTTTTGTTTTCTTGATCTTTGCCGGTCCTATCAGAATGAGATGATATCTGAGAGTGGGTTTAATTTGGATTTCCTTAATTATTAATGATGTTGACCACTTTTTAGGATGTTTCTCAGCCATCTTTCCTTCCTCACTGGTGAAGTCTCTGTTCAGCTCTTTGCTCCATCTTTTGGCTAGGTCATTTGTTTTCTTTTCATTTTTTTTTTTTTTGTTTGAGTAATCTATATATTCTTGATGTTAATGTTCTATCAGATGTATCAATGGTGAAGATTTCCTCCCACTCTGTGGATTTCCTCTTCACTTCTTTTATTGCTTCTTTAGCTGCACAGAAGCTTTTGAGTTTGATGAGGTCCAATGTGTCGACAGTTGACCTTATTTCCTGTGCAGCTGCTGTCTGATTTAGAAAGTATTTTCCTATGCCTATGTCTTGTATGTTGTTGCTAACTTTTTCTTCTATCACTTTTAGGGTTTTGGGCTTTACGTTGAGATCTTTGATCTACTTGGAGTTTATTTTTGTACAGGGTGAGAGGTGGGGGTTTAATTTTGTTCTTCTACAAAACATGATCCAGTTTTGTCAGCACCATTTGCTGAAGATGCTATCTTTCCTCCATTGAGGTTTATTTGCCCCTTTGTCAAATATGAGGTGGCTGAAATTGCATGAGCTCAAGTTTGGATCTTCAGTTTTGTTCCATTGGTCAACAGCTCTGTTTTTGTGCCAGTACCAGACTGTCTTTATGACTATGGCCCTGTAGTTTACCTTGAAGTCTGGTAGAGCAATCCCTCTGGTATTGCATTTTTCACTTGGGGTTGCTTTAGCTATTTGGGGTCTTTTATTTTTCCATATGAATTTAAGGATTTTTTTTTCCAAGTCTGTGAAGAAGCTCATGGGGATTTTCATTGGGATTGCCTTGAATATGAATATCAATTTGTATAAAATTGACATGTTCACAATATTAATTTTTCCAATCCACGAATATGGAAGGTCATCCATCTTTTTTTGGGGGAGGGTATTTTTGAGACAAGGTCTCACTTTAGTCCCAGCTGGCCTGGAGCTCACTCTGTAGACCAGGCTGTCCTTGAACTCACAGAGACACAGAGATCTGTCTGCCTCTGCCTCCCAGGATTAATCCCAAGGATTAAATGCAATCTTTCCATCTTTTGATGTGATTTTCAATCTCCTTCTTCAGGAGTTAAAAATTTTCCTTGTAGAGATCTTTGGTATCTCTGGTTAGGTTTATTCCCAGGTATTTTATTATTTTTGAGGCAACTGTGAGTGGGAAGGTTGTCTTATGTCTTATATTCCTTCTCCACTTGTTTATTATCGGCATAAAAAGAAAGGCTACTGATTTTTCCTGGTTAATTTTGTATCCCACCACTTTATTGAAACTCCTAATCATTTCTAGAAGTTTTCTGCTGGAGTTTTTAGCATAGGTAAATTATCACATCATCTGCAAGAAGGGATTCTTTACTTCCTCTTTTCTGATTAGTACTCCTTTAATTTCCTTCTCTTATCTTATTGCCCTATCAAGCATTTCAAGCACTATGTTGAAGAGGAGTGGTGATAAGGGGCAGCCTTGCAGGGTTCCTGCCTTTAAGGGACATGGTTTCAATTTTTCTCCATTTAGGATGATGTTGGCAGTCAGTTTGATATATATGGCTTTGATCATGTTGAAGTTACTCTTAATACCATATTGTATTGCATAAATATATTAATTGAAGTTTATTTCAAAATTGTCGACAGAGAAAAATAAAGACCTGGAACCATCTAACAATAGACCGTAATTTTTGCATTTTGGTGTACATATATGTAATTCTATTTTTTAGTCTAAAAATACACATTTTTATTAAATAATTTATTGATATTTTGTGTATTTCATACATCATTTCTCAGTCCAATATAGATACATTCCCTTTTCCATCTTCCCCACCCCACCCCAGTTCATGCATTCTGCCATACATGTCTTGTATCATTTTCTCAGTCTTTTTAAAGTTTTTCTCTGCAGAGTTTTATTGTTTGGGCAGAAGATAACTGTTCCAGTCAGTTTTTTGACCCAGTCCTTTTGTCATTGTGGTTCCCTCCCATTTGTTTTGCTCCAAAATATGCCTATATATATATCACATATATACCAAAATTATGACCTCTGAAAATATCCATATACCACAATTACAAAGTCTGAAAATAAGTGGTAAGTTAATTCTAGAACCCATTAAGGGATTTGCATTATAACAGCACAGTTGCTTTCAGATAAAAGGAAATATAGCATTAACTTTGATCAGCTTGCCTTTCACCTAGGGAATTCTGTGCAGCAGTAAAGAAAGATGACATCATGAATGGTAAATGGATGGAACTCAAAGCCATTATGCTAAGTGAAGTAACACAGTCCCCCAAAAACAAACGACGAATGATATCCCTCATTGTGGATGCTAACACCAAATCCCTAGTTGAAAAATAAACATTTTGAAGAATTAGTCTTACAGCTTATTTTTTTAGGTTTGCAGTTAACTAAACATTCTTCAAAAGTTTCACTCTTATTGACTGTAGAATTCTCCATTGTTTGCTTTTGTGTTAACTGAGTACATGGCCTAATAGGAATGAGAAGCCAGGGACCCTGGAGAATACTTAACATTAGCACTTCAATTAAAGATAAAATGGGGTAAGGCATTTAGGAAATACACATGTGTATCCATGAGAGCATGGCTTCATATTATTTAATACTCTTCTTTAATTAACCAAGTAAATAAGATAATGCATCAAAACTTTAAGTTATTCAGGTCCATTTTCACATATTCCAATTGATCTTGGCAGTGTTGAATAACTTGTTAATTAATACTGCTAGGTAGAGTTCAAGGAGGTGGCTTAGTGGGTAAAGCCCTGGCTACAGAAGTATGAGGAGATAAGTTCAAATCTCCTGACACCACATAAAGACGAGCTTTGTAGTGAACATGTGTACTCCCAACACTACAGGGAGAAGGGAGGGACACATGAAAGTCTCCAAACGCCTGTGAGCTTGTGAAATACAAACATGCAGCAACATACAAGAAACGTGGAAGGCAAGGACCAACATGACAAGCACATGTGCATGGTCTCACACACACACACACACACACACACACACACACACACACACACAGAGTTTTGAACAAATGAAGCAACCAAGTAATCGTACCTCCTTTGAGACTATAGTTTGAATTTTAAGCTCACTATTGTCACCAGCATTTTAGAGCTTACATATTCTTCCTGGCTTGTGAGTTTTTGTTTTACATTTGCATACATAAGAATTAGTATTTCAAAATCATTTTCAGATTATACAAATGAAAATTATTATCTTTATTATTTGTGTCATAGAATTTAGTTCTCTATGAAATTAGAATATCAATTTAAAGTATACAAAGGCTTAACTTATTTTTTAAGTCTCAAAATGCACTTCTTCTATAGTCTATAACAGTTGAGTAGATCATTTGAAATTGATTCATCTGTTAGACCATCTGTCAGAAACACACTGCAGCTGTTAAATGTCCAGCAAAATTTGAACTCCATCTCCAATAATTTGCCCTTGGTACATGCAGATCAGACAATTTTCTATTTGATTTACAATAGTGAATCTTGAAAATGGGCCTAACTTTCTAACAATGTGCTTGATCTTTTAACTGGACTATATTTTTATTTTCTTCTGACCAACATAAAAGTAGATAAACTGAGTGTAAACTAACCCAATTTGAAAGTAGTAATTTTTAAATTTTCCCTTGTCATAATCTATTGCACTGGTTACATTCAAACTCCTTCAACAAATATGAAAAACTCTTGTCATGTGTTCTAGTACCTGCATACTGAGATTATAAAGAAATCTTCTTTCCAGATGGAATCATTATACAGCAGAAAGTTCAACACATAAATAATTCTCACATGACAAGAGGCAATGCCAGCCACACAGAATGGAAAGGCTGCTTAGGAACATGAAGTCGTCCATTCTTTGAAGACCAGGAAGATTGAGACTGTGGATAGCCCATGTCTTTATTCAACTCAAACACAATTCATGTGCAACATCCATACCTTATGTTTCATATCTACATATGTGTGTATATGAATTATTTCTTATGTATATAAAACATTGTGTGACATGAACAAACTGTTATCTATGTAGTAAATGTACATTACCCTTTTCTCAACTGAAAAAGTTCAGAAAGGTGACTTTCCATATGGATTACATGGAGAGGAAAATGTATCCCTCCATCCATAGGTAAAAGGATGGATACAACTCAGCTTAAAAATGTATTGTCTCTAAAAACCCCCCTCATTAGAAGTTAAATGGAAAAAGTAAGTACATTTAAAAAGACCAAAGTAGGTAGTAATTGCTTTGGTCAATTTCAGATGGATTTATTGTTTGTCATTGCTAATGACTCATTAATTCAATAACTTTGCAGGCATGTTGCCTGCCAGATTCTAAGGCCCTGGCAAGTCAGTTACAGGCCCTACTTTTTTATGGCATTTATAGTCTGCTTAATGGTAAAATAAATATACAGTTTTCAAAACAAAGATAATTTCATGGCAGTTGGTGCTGTTAACAACCAAAGACAATGTAATCCAATAGGAAGTAATGTCTGGAAAACTTGAAAGCACAAATTGTATTGATGAATTAGATGAACAAGTCAGGGAGGAAGGTTGCTTGAATTGGAATGAGAAATGAACAGTCTATTTGAGATGCAGTGAAGAACTTTCGAGCTATAAAGGAGAGAGGGTCAGCTTAGGAACCCAGAAGATGAGGGAAACAGGATTTCTGGGAGACCTGGACCACCCAGGGTCCTGTGGAGACTACATTTCATACTCACTGAGAAACGAGGCCAGCAGGAGGTGGTCAGGGAAGAGCATAATCTCATCCTCATTTACAAAAGTCCATCTGGCAACTGTGAAGTAACACATTATCCAAAGATAAAGATCAGAGCAGGAAGTAAGTGCCCAATAAATATGTATTGAATGGATAAATGGGACAAAGTCCAAGTACCTTGCTGAGGATGACCAATGCAGTTGAGCTGTTGAATGACTGATTATGCATGGGTCCCTCTGAGAACACCTGCTTAAATTTCAGTTAAAAGCTGTAAGAATCTCTTTCAGTTGAAGAGATAAGTTTGATGTGACAGGGAAGATATTGAAATTCATGCAATGTGATTATAAAGGGTTTTATCTAAGGATCAAACTAGGATGTGGAGAGAAACTATATGTTAATTTTAGTGTGGTTATTAGATCAGCATAGGCTCCAAATCCACTGAAGCATGTGTGAAATTTTACTAAATTGTCCCTGGAGATGGCATGTCCTTGAAATGTTGACCTTAAAAAGCACAGAACTTATAATCAGATGTAACTCGGGTTTTATTCTGACTCTAATAGCCTACAGGAGTAAGAACTTTTTTTTTCTATAAAGCTATCAATACTTTTTTTATTTTATATTATTCCAAAATATGCATATATACACTCCACATAAGTCAAAATTAAAAATTCTGAAAATAAACTATAGGTTGATTCCTAAACACATTTAGAGATTAGGAGTAAGATCTTAATATATACCATATAGGCACTGCATGAATGTGTGATAATACCTTTTTATTGATCTAAGACTTTGGTTTAATGATTTCTCCTATCTGCCACATTCATGGATGATTCATATTACCAGGGTAGAGGCTGAACATGGGAAAACACTCTCATTCAGGTTTGGAGATGCTATAAAACATAGGGCAGCACATTGGATTTTACTGTGCTAAATGGAAAGTTAACAAAAATCAGTGACTGTGCAGTCCTCATCTCTGAATGTGATACCTATATTACATGAGCCTAGAAGGCTCAGAGATCATCATGGATGATGGAGTGGAAAGATTTAAGAGCAGGAGATTAGGGAGGATTTCTGCAAAACAGTGTTTTCTGGACATGTCAGCACCATTACATGCATGAACTGAAAATAGCTACAGTTGCTTCCACAAGAATTGCTCAAGGTCAAGCAGACAAAATTACAGCATGGATTGGAGAAGAGCTCCTGACCCCCTCTCCAGGCCAAGGAGCTATTGACAGTTAATGGCTGTTTGGGGGGGTGGGGGAGTTAGTTTTCTTCAGCACATAGCCCTGGGCGTTTGCCCACGCTCCTGGAATTGTCCTACACCCAGGAGAATACAGGTAGTAGGAACTAGAATCTATGCGCAAGAACAAAATGGAACATGAAATCTGATTGGGGAGTATGGTGGAAGAAGTCTGGGACCAGTTGGAGGTCGGTAAGAAGGGAATCAAGACAATCAAAATATTTTGTATACATATAAAATGCTCAAGTTAAAAATACATAGAAATAAAGTAAGTGTATTCAACCCTGTCTGTCAGGAAACAGAAAAAAAAAAAAAACTCAGTAAAAAGTAAAAAGGAATGGTAATAAATTGCTTGCAAGCAGAGTAATGTGTATGAGCTTTGTTGATAATCCAATCTCACTAAATTCGCCCTTGAAAACAACCAATATCAGTTAATTTTCTTTTTTTTTTTTTTTTTTTTTTATAGCGGAGCTGTAGGGACAGGCCCCAGGACAATGGAAAACAGCCTGTCTGGATACACTCCGCTCATAGTGTGGCACCATCTGTCCCCAGACCAGCACAAGGCAGCAGGAATGGGAAAGATTCAAGTGCTACCAATATCAGTTAATTTTCTTGTACATTGTCTCCCTATAAAGTTCTTTTGTGCTATAGGAAGATAAAGCCAAGTCCATTGTTAAATAGATTCTATTGGGAAATAATTCTCAATCCAGTTATATATTTTCGTAATGATCTGAAACTTGAGATGTTAACTACACTATGCAGAATCTAACGCAAATAAATAAAAGTTCTCTATATAAACTGCTATACATAAAAATGCAGGGCTGGAGAGATAGCCTAGCGGTTAAGAGCACCGACGCTCTTGCAGAGGACCCGGGTTCGATCCCCAGCACCCACATGGCGGCTAAGAACCGTCTGTAACTCCAATTCCAGGAGAACTCCAGTTCCAGGGGAATCCGAGACCCTCTTCTGACCTCCGCGGCATTGCACGACACGGGTGCACAGACCTGCATGCAGACAGTACATTCATACACATACAAAAATAAATAAATAATAATAAAAAAAATGCAACAACATCTTCATGAGAATTTCTATGACAGATCACTCAGTAAAAATGTTTGTTAAAGACCATATTGCAAATTCCTGTTTGTGAGAATTAACAGATGCACATGTGTTCTATCTAACACATGAATATTTCAGATGTTTTTCACACATAAATAAACATATGTATCTGTCATATTAAATGCAATGTGAGAACATCTCTAAATCCATATGAAGACAATCCACAAAGATTATTGTTTTGAGTAATGAAGGTCTTCTTCAATATTATATGAAATGTTATAGACATGGAAAAAGTAGAATTTATTTCCAGTTTTGAAGGATAACCTGGAGATGTTGCAGCAAATTCCCACAAATGTGGTGTATAACCATAAAAATAAAAGATAAAGGGGTTGGAGAGATGTCTCAGGTATTAAGAGCCCACTGCTCTTGCAGAGGACCCAAGTTTGATTCCCAGCACTCATGTGGTGGCTAACAACCATCTTTAGTGCCAGGTATGGTGGTACATGCCTTTAATCCCACTATGGAGGCAGAGGCAGGTGGATCTCTGTGAGTTCAAAGCCAGCCTGGTCTACAGAGTGAGTTCCAGGCCAACTGAGACTATAGAAAGAAACTGTTTCAAACAAAAAGAACAAATAAATAAAAAAATAAAATACTTTGCTTTAAAAAATGAAAGAAAAATATGGTGTAAGTAAATATATGAACAATAGCAGATGGAATAGATGCGATATTGGTCTTATTTTATGGAAGAACAAATATTTTCCTTGTGGACTCCTATCACAATGAGTTTTTATTTATCTTTCAATTACAGTGATTTAAAAAAAATATAGATCTGGCCAAGCTTGGTGGTACAAGCCTTTAATCCCAGCACTCCAGAGGCAGAGGCAGAGACAGGTGGATCTCTGAGAATTCAAGGCCAACCTGGTCTACATAGTGAGTTCCAGGACAGCTGGAGCTACAGGGAGAATCTGTTTCAAAAGACCAGCATACATATATACATATATGTGTATATATGTATATATACATATATATATATATATATATATATATATATATAGAGAGAGAGAGAGAGAGAGAGAGAGAAGTGTGGTGGTACACACCTTTATTCCCAGCACTCAGGAGGCAGAAGCAATCACATCTCTGTGAGTTCAAGGCCAACAAGGTCCACATAGCAAGTTCCAGACTAGCTATGGCTACAGGGAGACCCTGTGTCAAGAAGAGCAAAAAACATGTACACAGATCTGATTCAAAACTGGAGAAGGACTTTTTAAAAAATAGAAAAAATAAAACAGACTACATACGAGTTTGATACCCTTGAAATGTTCACAAAATCATCTTGCTAGAAATAAATTTGTGACTTTGGACTCTAAGTGTCATGTTCTCCTCTCCTTTACCATCGGATTACTGGTGAAGTGTCGTCTTGGAGATGCTTCCTAAGTCAGGATGATCCCAAGAAAATACAATGCAAAGTTAAATTTAAAAATAGCCGGGCATGGTGGCTCATGCCTTTAATCCTAGCACTTGGGAGGCAGAGGCAGGCAGATCTTTGTGAGTTCAAGGCCAGCCGGTCTACAGAGTGAGTTCCAGGATAGCTGGAGCTACAAGGAGACCCTGTCTTAAAAAGACCAAGAAGAAAAAAAAAAAAAAAAAAAAAAAAAAACAAAAAAAAAAAAACAAAAAAAAAAACAAAACTAAAATAAATAAAAATAAAAATAGATTCAGTTTTCCAAGTTAACCAAGCATTTTAAATAATTTATTAAAGTATCACAATAGGGGGCTTGAAGGAAGACTCAGCAGTTTGCAGAGGGCTGGAGTTGTATCTCCATCAGCATACCAGCAGCTTACATCTGCCTGTGCCTCTATCTGCAGGGGATCTAATGTCCTCTTTGGGCATCTAACAATACCTGCATTCTTCTACAAACCCACATGCAGACATGCAAATATACAAAAATAAAAATTAAAGTATTGACATAAAACTATGTTAACTATAAAATCTATATGGTTTTACAGAAAATGCAACACTTAAAATATGAAAAAAAAAGTGAAATGGAGATTGAATAGAATCAAGATCTGGCATTTGGGTATATTATACTTAACAAGACAAGTTCTTTAATGATGAGAGTTTAACACCCCCCTGGGTGGGGGGGAACAAAACAGAGGATGACATAAGTCTGTTTTGTATTATAATACAGTGCTAAAGTTAACAAGCCTTTGGGTGACTAAACAATGCTTATTCAAATGATGGGTGTCAAGAAAATAAGACTTAATTTGCCACAATGAGATATGCGTGCAACCAGCTGCCCCAGTGACAGGAATCTAAATAGTAGGTATGTCATGGATAGAAAGAAACTTCCCTCCCTCCCTCACAAACCCTGTCTTTCCTTCCTTCTTCTCTCCTTCTGTCCCTTTTTCTTCCTCTTCCCTTCTGTTTCTCCCATTTTTCCCTCCCTTCTTTCTCAAAGGGAAATGAGGAAAATAAGGAGTTATATTCCTAGGCATAAAAGTCTCTGAAATATATACAAATATATACAAGTATATACAAGTATATACAAATATATACAAATACAGATCCATTCCAAGTCTTCTCCTAGCCAACGCAATGCCACTAAAAATGTATCACAGTTTTGAAGAGTGGGAAGGAAGCCCCTGACTTCAGGGCCCTTTTCATCCAAACTCTGAGAATGTCCATTAGAGTAGATGAGGTCGCACTTCAGCTGTACCTGGTATTTCCCTGCTATCTTTGAAGATACCGTAAGCACAGGAGTGATCCCTGTGTCTAGGCAAATATGTTAGCAAATCACAATGCAGGTAGAAGGGTGGGAACAAGCAGCGTTGGGCAAGGCAGCTCCACAGTTAAGTGCCAGGTTCATGGCGGTGAATGAGAAGATGTCAAAGTAGGGTGTGCAGTAGCCTTACCCTCTACACATGGGTATGCTCTCCAATGGGAATTTGTCTTTCCTTCTTATATGCAAATGGAGGCGGTCACCACTAAATTTTCTGCCCCCAAACTCCCACTTGTTTGTAAAGTTCCTTGCTCCTAAAGGTACTCTTGAATTGGGTTTATGTTAAAAAAAAAAATGCATGATAAAGAGCATTCTAAGATCTATCATTTTAACAGCTAATAGTTGGTGAATTTTTTCTCACGTTCTTTTCTTAATAAGATATATACTTGAGTGCATACTTCACTGTCAGTTTACATTTTCTGAAGTGCCTGGACCTCGACAACTCATGCCTGTAACCACTGAGGGCAGACAGCATGCTCAGACATGCTATTTTAGGTGACTTGCTAGAGCCATTTCTTCTCTGTTTGCCTGCTATTTCCTGTTTCATCTGGAGTTGGTGCAGCATTCTTACAGTTAGTCTGCCTTCCTGATTGACTAAAGTCCTATGAAAATAAAATTCAAGGCCCATCTGCTCCTCTGGTTATCATCCAAGGCTCCCTGGAAGGGAAGCACTGGAGACCAAATATTTGCAATGTCTGTGAGTGGTTGTAATGAGTCCTAGAGGGAGAAAATACTACTGCAGATCTCTCCGTCTCCCTCCCCTCCTTTGTTTACTACTATATTAAAATGCTGACCTTCTCAGGGAATTTGCCTGACTTCCTAGTGTTCCATGTCTTCAGAATCTGGAGAGACGTGCCTTAGCCTAATGAGCTAGCCAAGCCTTTACAAGTCACCATGGGTCTAAATGGTCACCACATATGGAATCCAAATGGACGGCTCATCCCAACAGTCCAAATGGCAATATGTGCAGGTCTGGACAGAGGCTACAGCCATCACTGTGAAATTTCAAACTCGCTGCAGCCTCTCCGGGTGCCTCAGTTGTCCTCTCCTTCTAGACACTTCCAGTCCTCTTTCCAGCTATGAACACTCCCTCCACTCTTAGATCTGACTCACTCTGGACATGTGACCTGACGGTACATGTGACTAATCATTCCTCTTCTGGAATATTCATTAGTTAGGCTGAGAGCTGGGGGACTTTTCCTCTAAGAGATCAGAAGGACAGAGGTTCATAGGCTGTTCTGTCTGGACTGCATCTCTCTCTGTGCTTGGGCAGAAGCAGCCATGGATATCACAGAGTGTAACTATGTTCTGTCAGCATTTCATAGACAAGAAAGCTCAGGCTGCAGTTGGCCTGCAGCCCCCAGTGCACTGCTTCTGTGCTGGATAGACCTCAGCATTTTCAGGGCTTGAGTTATGCTAAGTCTCCTAATTATTGTGTTGGGGGTTAGGAAAGGGGTGAACCGAGACATTTGAAACCTCACATATATGAGACAACCAAGCATAACAGTCCATTCATCTGAATGACAGACTTACAGTTTCAGGTGATTATATTGCACTTAACTCTGAGCCATATAATTGATATTATCCTCTTCTTTCATGCTTTCTTATTTTGTGTTGGATCTGTAGTACTGCATTTATGGAGAAGGGATTAAATAGATAATATGTTTTGAATGAAATGTTGAAAATAATTCAAGGCAAATGGTACATTTGTGATTAATATTTTCTAGGTGAAAATATATTAAATGTAATGTTAGTTTAACTGTGAGGTTATGTATTGCTTAAAGTTGTAAAAGTATGAGCTTGTCAATGCTTAATTGTAATCACTTTGCAGTTGCCATTCACAAAACATAATTTATATTGACATTTTTTATTTTCCTGATACTAATTTTTGCAATGTTGAATTAAATGGTTTTTAACTTTATTTAAAAATTTTAATGGATTTTAATGGATTTTCAAATGAGTGAAAGCATTAAAATTTGATATTAAAATGATAAATTGTTACCCAAGTCAAGTTTTAGACTCTACAAGTAATATATCTAATTTTTGAATTTGCATTTAGCTAAGATATCATTAAATGACTCCTTATCACTCATTTTTATTGCTGCCAATATAACTATATATAACTATATGACTATGACTATAACTATATATATAATATATATATATCATCTCTATCTATATAATCTATATCCTCAGGAAACATCACTTATTATCATCAATATACAAAACTTTAGACCGTAAAAGATCCTCCTGGCATGGTGCTGTTTATTTCTTCCATGCCTCACCTCCTCATCTCCTTCTGATCAATAAATACTCTGATGTTTTCTGATCAAAGAGACTTTCCTTGACAAGACAGCCTTGAACAGCAACTCTTTCCACGTGCCCACTGAGCCCTTGAACCCTCCTTCCTGCTCAGTGTTCATCACCATCTCTCACTGTGCACTCACCATTTAGTGATTGGTCTGATTCTCTCCACTAATATCTGAGCTCTCAGGGACAGACATCACCTCTTTCCTCTCCTGCTGCTCTGTCCTTCCACAGCTCAGTGCCTGATGTCTGTTTAAATGAATGCAATGGAATGGAATATCAGTGCACATTTTCAACATGATGGGAACATTAGAAACCATACTCCCTCAGAATAATGTAGAACCCATGCCAAAATTGTTTTCAAATTAGACTCACAAGAATTAGAAAATAAGAGGGAGCAGGAGAGATGGCTCAGTGGTTAAGAGCACTGACTGTTCTTCCAGAGGACCCAGATTGGATTTCCAGCACCCACTGCCCTCTTCTGACCTCTGAGTGCAGGCAAGACACTCAAACACATAAAAGAAAAATCAACAAATAGTATTCCCTCTATCCTTTGTTCCACTATGTTTCATGAGCCTTAAGTGCAGAGAGTTTCCATTGTAGATGTGTCACTTAGGCTTAGGCATTTCACAGACAATTATTCTCTGTGTGTAACCAGTTCTGAAATGGGCAATAGGCCCCAATTTTTGCCAAACTATTGGCGTCTGATTAATGCTGGGTGATGGAGAGTGAATATTCAAGGAAGTGACTCTAAATAGGCTGACTAGATCCAGTGGATTAACTTGCACTGAGGGATGTCTGGGGACATTAACATGACATGATATGCATTAATATTAATGACAGAATGCATACAATCCAGTGAGGAGGTTCTGCAAATGTGAGAGAGAGGTATAAAGATGATTATGATATTAAAGATGATTAAGATATTTTGTATGAAATATACAAAAATTCAATAAAAAAGAAAAAAGACATAATGAATAAAATGCGCAAAATTCAATAAAATTTTAAATAAAAAATAAATAAAATGTTTTTAAAAGAATTAGAAAATGGAAAATGTATTTCTTCCCATTTGTAGTTAAGTGTAATAGTAAATTTTAAAACAAACATTATTTCACTTAGTGATGATTTGTGGACTGATCTCTTTTCAAACACAGTTTATGTTCGTCTTTTCAGTCTTTGACAATGAAATTTCTGGAGAATATAATCATACCCACCTGTCACAGTTCCCAGAGGCACCTACAGTATAAGAAACAAAAATAAGAAAATACGTTGTGAGAATGGATTCATTCATGTAAACTTCTAATTTGCAAACACTTGAATGGTGAGGTAATACATAATAATTCATTTCCCATGTGTCTTTCAAGATTTAACTGTTAGGTGTAATTCCAAAAGAAAACTAGCTCATTCTTTGTCGTTTGGGGTTTTTTGTTAATGTTTTTTTTTTTTCTCTGTTTTTAAAATATGAGACCCAAAAACCATTCTGAAATATGTATTTCAATTCCTGATCTAATTAACCAGAGTCTTTGGCTATGTGAACTTTGTTAAGAATTGAAGTCCATCTTGCTGAGAATAAGTCCTGTACCATTATCTAATTGACTCTTTGTTTCTGGACTCTGGGAGATTTTCTGGTTTTCCTTGACTCTCTCTCTCTCTCTCTCTCTCTCTCTCTCTCTCTCTCTCTCTCTCTCTCTCTCTCTCTCCTGTCCCTTCCTCCCTCCCACCCACCATCCATCCCAGAAATGATTTTAGAGCACATAGCAAGTACCAAATAAACACTGTTCAGATCACAAGACTTAGTATCAATTTCCCATAGAGCTCACAGCTTTGTGTGAGAGAAAGCTGCATAAGTACTAAATGAGAAAAACACATGGCTGTGCTAAGTACTGTGGAGGAAAATAAGGCAAGATGGAAGCACCTAGGTCAGTTCAGGTAGGCAGCAATGCAGGCGCGAAAAGTGTACAGTACAGCCCTGTGAGAGGACAGGGACAAGGATGTAGTAAACGTGAGTTCTCCTAGCAGGAGCAGGCTTGCCGCTGAAAGACGAGGACAGAAGTCATTCTCTCTGGTCAGTGACCTGGAAGATGTAACAAAGCTACTGTTGGCCCTTTAAACAGCAACCAGACGATTGGGAGGAAACCTCGATATGACATGTGGAGTTGAGATTCCTGACTATTCATTATCGCTTGTTAGTTGTGCCCATTTCTGGTCAAAGAATATTGTCATATTTCTTAGTTTTCTCAGTGAGACTGCAATGCATCTGAGAAAATGGCGTATGTGTGGAATGTCATTCACCACTGAATTAAATCTGTAAGAATGAAAGGATACAGGTAATTTGTTTTAAAGTCTCAGTTCACAAAGATATAAAATGAAAACGTTCATATTAGTTGCCAAAGTTTATTCAAATTACCTGCAGTTCTATTGTCCCGTTTAGGTGAGGATCTATTTCTTCTGTTGTAAACAACGGATAATAATGGAGCAGAGTAGGATGTGGGAGCCCAGGAGAGCATTACAGCAGCCACGCCGAGGACCACCTGGTTGGTGACAAAAGCCATGGGTCCGAGGCCGGAGTCAGGATTTAGGAGAGGCCATTTTGATAAATGTGGACCTGATTCACTCTCTTGGAGGGAGGGTAGACTGAGAACACACCAACACAATTCCTGGACATTTTAGGAAATTTTAGATATTAAGAAAATTAAGAAAGACCCATGAAAAAAGTTAGAGGCAGGTAGTGAGAAATGGTGGAAAATGTGAGTGTAAACAGCGTCATGCACTCCAAGTGTAGAAGTGATGGAAGACGTAACGTGAGTGTAAAGAATGTCATGCACTCCAAGTGTAGTGTGAGTGTAAATGGCCTCATGCACTCCGAGTGTAGAAGTGGTGGAAGACGTAACGTGAGTGTAAAGAATGTCATGCACTCCAAGTGTAGTGTGAGTGTAAACAGCGTCGTGCACTCCAAGTGTAGTGTGAGTGTAAAGGGCATCGTGCACTCCAAGTGTAGAAATGATGGAAGACGTAACGTGAGTGTAAAGGGCGTCGTGCACTCCGAGTGTAGAAGTGATGGAAAACGTAATGTGAGTGTAAACGGCGTCGTGCACTCCAAGCGTAGTGTGAGTGTAAACGGCGTCGTGCACTCCGAGTGTAGAAGTGATGGAAAACATAACGTGAGTGTAAAGGGCATCGTGTACTCCAAGTGTAGAAATGATGGAAGACGTAACGTGAGTGTAAAGGGCATCATGCACTCCAAGTGTATAAATGATTGAAGACGTAATGTGAGTGTAAAGGGCGTCGTGCACTCCAAGTGTAGAAGTGATGGGAAATGTAACGTGAGTGTAAACTGCGTCGTGCACTCCAAGTGTAGAGGTGATGGAAAATGTAATGTGAGTGTAAATGGCGTCGTGCACTCCAAGTGTAGAAAGCTGCAAACAGAATCAAGGCTGGCACTGTGCAGTTGTTGATTACGCTGATTATCCATTATAATTACCTGTTTCTGTTTTTTTATTTTAGTAAAATCTTTTAAGATTGGATCCTCTATCTTAAATCATCCAGAGATCAAGATGGTATTTTCATCTATGGGCACACTGTTAGGCACCCATCTCCAGAATTATTTCCTTTTCTGTAACTTAAAATTTAAAAGCATTCATTAGAGACTTCCAACTTTACTTTTTGTACTTTTCCCACTTCAGTGTTTCTAATCTTCTCTCTCTGTGACACATAAATGCTCAACATTTATAGCAGATGCCAGATACTAAAACCAGTAATGAAATAACCACAATTTTATTTGTTGTTCCTTTTTATTTTTTTTATTAATTTCTATTTTATGTGTATGAGTGTATTGCATCTATATCATACAATGCTCACGGAGGACAGAAGGGGACTTTGGATCCCCTGCCGCTGGAGTTCTGGATGGTTGCTAGCTGCCATCTTGCTGCTGGCATTCAAACCCAGGTCTTCTGCAAGAGCAGTTGTTGACTTTAGTAGGTGGTCCTTCTCTCCAGACCTTACTTATGATTTTTTTAAAAATCATATCTGAGTTGAAGCTCTTATAGACCAGTGCTGTTTTCACCTGTGCTTTATTAAAATATGTACAACCGAGTTGCTTAATTTTAAACATTGGATGTGTTCTTTTTTGTGGGTTTCTAAGTTTGTAAATATTCAATTATATTCAACAGTAATTTTATTTGTGTGTGTGTATGTGTGTGTGTGTTTGTGCGCACACCCATATAAATGTACGTGCTGGTGCCCACAGAGGTCAGAAGAGGGGTCAGATCCCAGTGGCTGGAATTACATGTGACTATAGGTCACGTGACTTGGTGCTGGGGCTTCACTCTGGTCCTGTACAAAAGTAGCACGTGCTCTTAAGTGCTGAACCATGTCTCCAGCCCCTCAATAGTTATTTTAATAGCAATCACTACTTAAAGAGCCTTATCGAATCTCTCTCATTTTTTTATTCTTTTAGAAAAATGCGATGAAGCGCTGGTCTCCGGCCTCCCGCATGCAGCGTTCAGCAGCTCTTCCTCTGTATCCAGTAGCTATTCTCCGGGCTATGCCAAGATAAATAAGCGAGGAGGTGAGACAAATGCTCATTCTTTTCCCAGTACGTGTGTTAAATAAAAGCATGCTCCATTCATGATGGCATATTGAGGGTGCATTAATACAACAAATATTAAGACACATAAATTCACTATGGTAAATTCTGAGAGATGATCTACAAATACCATGAACCTCCTTATAGATACTTGATTATTTAAGTATTAATAAATAACTCTATATTTATTTATTTAGGCTGAAAATAAGGCGTGGTAAGTCTACTAGATTGCAAATACCATAACCCTCACTAATAGTCACTGATACACACACACACACACACATATATATATATATATATATATATATAAAAAGAGAGAGAGAGAGAGAGAGAGAGAGAGAGAGAGAGAAAGTCTGTAAATGGGTAATGAGATATGGTAAGTCAATGTGTATGAAATTTTTGAGTAAATGTAGTTATCCATTTACATTTCTAGCCTCCAGTACTATTGTTGAAATTATCTGTGTTGCAGCAGCCCTCAATATTCCTTTCTCCAGTTCTGTGGCAGTAATCACAGGCAGGAGTTAGGCTTAGGTTTAAGATTGTGTTTAGGGTTAGGAATCCACTGTCCATTTTCCTTTTCTTCAGTCAATATCCCACAGTCCTTGTATCTCCAACCTTCTGATGTTTCCACGTTACCTTGAAATTTACCTTAGACAGCTTTTTGCAATGACCTCTAATGGCCTATTTGCAGATATTCCAACCTGAGATACACTGTTTGTCCTCAGAAGCTTTCTGGAATGTTGGTGCAAGCTTCAGTTACCTTTAACCCTTCCATTTTATATGACTTCAATATCGACACTCTGTGGTCAAATGGACAAGTGTTCTGCCAGCTTGAAATGCTCTTGGCTCCCTTCCACCACAGCTTTAGTGATCACTGTGTGCATTGGCAGGTGAATCTAAGAAAATACTTCCTTAGGTGGTTGCCTCTTGAGCAGGGAATCCCACCAGCAGCTTTCTTAATGCACTCTCTCTCTTTTCAAATAGATTTGCATTTCTACAAGATGAAGATCTGGTTATGCTGTCATGAAATCTCCTTTGTCAAACAAATGACTCCACTGATTTTTAATTCAGCCTCATTTTCATTCCCAGGACCCAAGCAGATTGCAGCCAGATTCTTTTCCAGAATAGGGTGCAGGACATGGAAAAGGGAATGTGTTCAAATTGGACTGAGAAATGATGTATGAAATACACAAACCCCAATAAAATATTTTATTAAAAAATAAAATTAAATAAAAAACAAAAAAATATACATGGACTCTAGCCTAATTCCTGTTAGACTGCTGTCCCCACTGAAATCTCAAGAACTGACACTTCACTCTCCACACTTCTAATGGCATTATAGTTTTTGCACACTCCCACAACAATGGTCCATTGGGCATGGAGAGGTGGCTCAGAGGTTAAGAGCATGGCTGCTCCTGCAAACGACCTGGGTTCAACTCCCAGCACCCACATGGCAGCTAACAACCATCCTTAACTCATGTTCCAGGGGATCTGACACCTTTTCTTACCTCCATGGTCATTGCATGACATGGGTATGCCTACCTACATGCAAGCAATATACTCCTACACATAAAATGAAAATAAATAAAAATATAAAAATGGCCCATTAAGATCTATTTACAGGTCCAAATGTGTCCACGTTCTCTTACAGACCATTTCCAGAGGGTTATGCACACATGATCATGTAGTCATGAGATTCCCCACTCAGTACCAGTTTTCTGTACTATTAAATTTTTATCTCTGTGAGAAAATGTCTGACAAAAAAAGCGACTCAGGAGAGAAATGTTTATTTTGGTTCATAGTTCAGAAGGTAATGGTACCCACACCATCAGTGGGGACACAAGGAAGCAGAAAGGGGGAATTCTCAGGCCCAGCCCATTCAGCATGAGTCTTCTCTCTTTGTTAAACCTTTCTAGAAACAATTTCAAAGACATGCCCAGAGGTGTATTTCCAAGGTGAGTCTAAATCCAATAAAGGTTATAATGAAACTTAACCATCATAGCGTTCCTAACTAATAATATACATTCTTGTGTTCTATTATGAGTTCTGGCCCAAAATATAAAAGTGAAAATGATAACAGGTAATCTCAGATACCAGGAGAAAGTACAGTCCCAAAAAGTCTGTGTCAGGAAATCGAGTCACTACAACTACTTTAATAGGAGGAAGTGGATTCAGAAAATGGTGCTGTTTGTCCATTTTTATTGAATTTTTGTAAATTTTATACAATACATTTCAATCATATTTAGACCTCATCTCTTCCCCCATAGCCTCCGCTTCATGCAGTCTGTAGCATACATTAAGTCTTATGGAGCCACATTTGTGTCCCCAAATGTCCCTGGGTGTGAATCCATCCAGTGGACCCTAGTTGACCTACTAAGCTTCACATGCTGATCTTGCTCACTACAAACTTTAATAAGAACTGTGAAGAGTAATCATGTCTCAGCTGAATGCTATGCTGTCATGAAATCTTCTTTGTCAAACAAATGACTCCATTAAAGAAAACCAACTTGCCCTCTCCCAAGGGTCATGGTTTCTCAATAATTCCTCGGCTAAGGTTGGGGTTTCTTACCATTTCTCCAACTCTGTCCTGGATTTTTGTCTGCTTTGAGCTTGCAAGTGCTTTCTGCATGCTGATACCACTGATCTAAGTTTGTGTGACCAAGTTAGCAGCCACTGAGAAAACTTTCTCTGTGGTCACACACCATCCCAGGCTCTTAAAATCTCTCCACCTCCTCTTCCACAGTGATCCCTAAGCCTTGGGGAGCAGAGGTTTGACATAGGTGTCCTACCCAGGGACAACCGCTCTGTGGCCTCTTATTCTCTACACTTTGGCCATTCGTGACTTTCTGTTACCCCCTCTCTGTTGCATGAAAAAGCTTCCTTAGGGTTTTGAGAGAAACCTTGTCCCTCTTGCTCACCTCGTGAATCTGGACATGGACACATCAGGTAATATCAAAAGTCACCAGAAACACCTTGTGACAGCACAACATAATACTAAGAACTGTAGGATAAAATGCAACTGCTTAAGTGGCTGGAGAGAGGGCTCAGGGGCTGAAGAGGATATACTGTTCTTCAATAGGACCTGAGTTTATGTCCCAGCTCCCATGTCGGGGCTTCACAACTACCTATAACCCCAACTTCTGCACCTGAACTCACATGCACAGAAACATATAGACACATGCATATACATGATTTAAAATGTTAAAACATTTAAACATGTATAAAACTGCTATAGATGCAAAAATGCAAAATACCAAATTAGCAGAATTAAACACACCCACCTTCAACCCTTAGAGAAGGAAAACACTAGATGCTGAATCTAGATGCAAATTTGTTTTACATTTTATCTTTAGGCAATAATATTTTCTTATTTATTTCCAGTTATGTTTCATTTTCTTATTTACAGACAAGTATAGGTCTCACCACCCATCAAAGAAGCTTCTTTTGCAACACATGGAGACATTTTTACAAATTTGGTTGAAAAGTTTATAAGATGCCACTTGTAAAAAAAATGCCACTTATGTAGATCTTTTCAGTTATTTACAGTACTTATCAGTTCATCAACTGTTACCTGTAGAGTGCAATCCTAGTAATTAACCTTTTAAAATTATACACCTTTAACTGGGTAGAATTTGAGGAATGTCTTCACTTTTGTTCCAATACTTTTCTCTGTAGTTTATGGGATATTGATATAAATAGACGACAAGTAGCTGAAAATAAAATGTATTTCAAAAAACATTAGTTGTTTGTTTTTAGGTTAGTTTAAAGTTATTCTTAGAAAGTCATGTTTTCCTTGCTGTCTGACCTATAAATATATCTTTTTAGGAATATAATGGTTAGATATTGAGGCAAAAGTCATTGTATTGGAAGACAACTATTGTCACAGGTCTACTCCTCAATGGTCCATTTTATCTGTTTTTGCTTGCTGGAGTTTTTGTTCCTTATTTCTTTATCTTCAGTGTGACGTACTGTATGAAACTGCACAGAGCATCTCTCCATTCCCCTCACATGATTTTGCTAAGTATTTTAGACTTGGGAACAACTAGTTCTATCCTCGGCCATTGTAATCCTCTGCCTCTTCCTATGCATGAAAGAGACGGGTGTGTAGAGTCAGTACTGACTTTCCTTGACCTTGACAGTACAAATTGAAGAATCAAAACAGAAAAGAAGATTCTAGGCACCATAGGCACCTCAAGAAAAATTAAAATCAACTTGCCTAAAGTTGTTTTAATAAAATTGTTCATTCTACTGCAAAGTTTACATGCAAATGCCCTCTGGAGAACTCTGTTGACAGAAATTCATAGTAAGGTGCCTGTGACTGGTAACCTGCACTGAAGGACGGCAGCTTATTATTAATATTGTAAGAGGTTTTATATCAGAAACTAGAGATAACAGTAGCAGAGGATTCTCAACACAGTAAAGAAAGAAACAAACTAAATAGATCTAATATAAGAAAAGCCTGGAATGTTGGGGACATGTCTTCTTTCTTGACTGAAGGCAACAATCATCCAACATGAAAGTCGCACACCCCTCTGAAACAGAATTGTTTGTTGCATGCATGAGTGCACTTACCTACAGGCAAGATCCTCATACATGTAAATGTATAAAAAAAGAGAATTAGTCGCTATTCCCATGATGAGCTTATATATATATTATATATATATATATATATGCAAGCAAGACGCTCATTCACATAAAATAAATAAGAGGATTGTGTATTACTCGCACATGTGTACTAACATATGTGCAGGCAATAAGTAAATAATAAATAATATAATCTCTAGAATATGTTAACTGAATGTCTATCCTTTCAATTCTGAGGTTACATAGCTATAAAGCTCGGAGCCTGGGATACATATCCATACTTTCTACTCAAACACAGCACACTTTATATTTAATATGCTGAGTGGCCCAATGTCCCCACTGTATTTAGCCTAGGAGAACCTAAAATGAGGTTGAGGATTTGAGTGAAATCAACATCTGCTTGCATAACTGGAGAAACTCAAGCAGAGCAGCTTTGTTTGTAACTGAAATAGATGTTGAGTAAACTTTGTTTTCCCTCTTGTGCCATGTACATTTTCCTCAGTAGAGTCTACAAGCCTTCATCCATGCTAACTTCGGAAATGTTTTTTAGTAGCTTTTAACTCTGAATTCCCTTATTAAGCCAGATGGCAGCCATGGTGGTGATTTTACTTACGTATACCTAATTTTCTTCAGCAATTCAAAAGGAATATATTCACAGGCCACACCATCAATACTCACTTCTGGGACAATATGTCTGGAGAGATGAGAGCAGGGATCTCTTGATAATCATACTTGCCCTAAAGAGACTGTAGTTCTTGTTTTCCCTCAAGACACCACTGAAGCTCATAGTTACCATTCTACCTTGATGCCAGAGCTTGCTTATTCTTGAACCTCCCATCTCTTTTGCGCTCATCTCTCTTCCATACCTCTGTGAATACACGATCTAGACCACCTTGTGCAGGCTTCAGAAATGTCGAGCCAACAGCCCTGTATTACTGTTCCTGTGTCTCTGGAATGCACTCTGCCTCCCTCTGTCCTTTCTAAAGTCCCTCATCCTTACTACATCTGTCAAACACCATCTTTTACTCTGTTTTCTTTATTCTCTTTCATTTTTTCACCCTTAAATTTTGAAAAGTCTATCGCAACTCTTTAAATTTAGAATGTTCTCCTTTGATTAGGAAATGGGCCAGGAGTTTCCAGGTTCTTGATCTCTTATTTAAGAAATCAGAATGAAGGCTTTGAAAAAGGATCTTCAAAAGTAGCAAGTAACTTTATTTAAAGCAAGAGCGATACAACAGGCAAGATACATGGTCAAGGGTAAGTCAAGCCACATGGGTAAAGGTGCTTGCTCAGGCACCCAGTTGTTTGGATCTTCTTTTCATGGGATTTAAGAGAAAGCATTTTAGTTGCTAATAGGCAAGTGATGACTAAGTCATGTAGCCACTTTTCTACTGCTCCTGTTTATTCATGTAATGCATATGACTTAATCATGCATGCATTCAATTATGGATAAGCATAAGATGTTAAGTAGGGACTTCTCCCTAAATGTTCACTTTGAGAACACCTTTTTCTTTTCTTTTCTTTTCTTTTCTTTTCTTTTCTTCTTTTCTTTCTTTTCTTCTTTTCCTTTTATTAAGCATATACACGAAAGCAATCTAGGCTGGATATACTCATCTCTCCTGGTTTCAGAATGAGTTTGGAGACATGTTTGAATAGAAACAGAGCACTAGCAAGATGTTACTAAAGGGAGTAATTTATTTACATTCTTTAAAGCTAGTATACAAGCAGCTTGATGAAGGCAGAGTCCTAATAACGAACTGCTGGGGGAATTATTACAATTATAATTTTTTTGCCAGAAGATGTGTGCATAGGACTTGCAGATAAAGATTTTAGGCTTCAAGTCAGTCCTTAGGAGTGTGTGTATAACCAAAACCATGGAGATGCCCAAATGGGCCTCAGAACTGTAACTACTCTCCATTCCCTCTGTGCCTGTAGCACACCCTGCAGGGTGTCTTCTGCCTCTGTGGCCATGCTCTCTTCCTATGTTCTATGTGAGCAACTCCTGGCCACCCTGCTGTGTATTCTCAACTTTTAGTACTAAATGCTATGGTCCTTAAATAATAAAGACTGAAAAGGTGAAATAAAAGATGTTCCCTGGCCAAGACTTTTTGTCCTGTGCTGCAGCTTGAGTTTCACTATTTTTCCTTCTTTCTTTGGCCTCCCAATCTTAGTAATTTTTAACCTGCACTTACTCATTCTTACTTGGGTAAAGATGCATTGTTCAAGTGTTACCTATCTGGGACTATTTCCATTCCAATAGCAGGTCCTTTAGAATAGAAATATTCAAAGGGCTAATTTTTCTGTCTCAGGATTTCAAGATATTTGATATTCCTATTTTGTCTGCCTCTATTTCTTCATCTTCATATTTCCCTTCTGAAAACACCTACTGATTTCTGTTCTGATCAAGCTGAATGGTAGGTAGAAGGTAGCTGGTGCTCAAACAATGAACCTACCATAGATGGAACATGATGTTGCTTATATAAATCTCCTGCATTTGTGTTTACTGATTTCTATGATTGTTCTATAAATTGTCATTCAAATCAGGAATTTTCATAGTCAAAGAAGTTCCCATTAATGATTACTTCCAGATAATCCTGGAGGTATTGTCCCTTGTGTTTAACATTGAATCACTGATATTGTTAGCAGGGCTGTTCTGATGATTAAAGTGAGTGATCTCCTCACACTGGGGTTGTGTGGAAACAGCTTCTTTCCCAGCAATCACCCCAACTACTAACAGCAAAACAATGAATACTAATTTCTAAACCAAGGGCTGACTAAAATCCACATCTTTGAAAAAAACAATGCCTCCCTGGATATTATTGCCAGAATTTATCTATAATTTACAATTTGGGTATTTTTAATGCTTTTTACACAATTGGACTCTGATTTAATGTTAACTTAAAATTTTCCTAGTTGATTTCAACTTAAATGTCATTCACTTCCAGTGAAAGAGATGTTTGCTGTCTGTAATATCAAAGTATTATGTGATTTTAATCTTTATGTCATTTGGATTAGACCTTTCAGAAAATATTGATGTTATAGTAATGAATAGTTCTTTACTTAGTTTATAATTGTTAGGAAAGCAAAAACAATAATTCTAGATAGCAGGGAAAATAAACCATGTTTAATTTTTGGTTATAGTATAAATTCTATGTTTGATTAAAGAAAACTTTACCTTGTATTTAGCTTCACAACTTAAACAGAGTTACAAATTACTGTACTTAATGTACTCTTTAATTTACACTTTTTTCATTTTTTTCCTAGGACTGAGGATTGATCTTAGGGCCTGGCAGATGCAAAGGAAATACCCTACCAGTGCTCTCGGCCCCTGGCCTTATTCCATTCATTTTTTTTAGTGTATTATAAAATATAAATGAATATTTTGCCATCAGTAAGAATTTTGTAAAATTAAGATTATTATACATGAAATATTTGGATCATTGAACTACTGACTAAAACTGGTAGAATTCGAAAGTTTATTTATTAGTTAACGAGTCAAATTTTGCTGGAGCAGGTGAATTTAATTTCCCAATGAGATTGCTGTGTTTCTCCCATGGGGACAAATTTTATGAACCTGGGATTTTAGTACTTTATTTTGTTTTAAGCCTGGGCAACGTTTTGCACTCTATCTGATTGAGTTCTATTGTGCAAGATGGGTGAGGTTCATGCAGTCTGTGAACACACGCGCATGCACACACACACACACACGCACACACACGTACATATTGTCTGTCAGATCAGCAGGACAAACACTATTTTATGTGGTTCCTTGCTGGACAGTCAGATACATCGTATCCTCTAGCATCTTGAGGGACAGCCTAATGTCCCTTTGCTTTTAAGGTTATTGTTTCTAACATCTAGCTGGACACTGCACAGCCAGTGTTTAGGAGTGATGTGTTCAATATGCTTAGAAATATAGTTGCATCCCTTGAGTTCACTACAATGTCTCTGAAAATATTGACTGTAAGAGCCTGTTGTATGTCTGTGATGAATTGGATTTTAGCCAAGTAAACTAGAATGAACTGGAGAAAAGTAATTAAATGAATCATTTATTTACTAGTTTATTTGTAGGAATCTGAGTACCAGCTATTTTGTTACAAATTCTTGGTAGCTTAACATTTGCCACTGAGGACATCAGTAAGTGACTTAGAATCATTGACATCACATGAAACACAACAATCATCTTCAAATGATTATGAGGTTTCTGCTACTCTGTGTATGTCACAACATAGCTTCAAAAACAGTGCCCTCTGACAGGCCATCAGTTACAGTATTGTGATTTGTAGTTTATTTTAAGCACAAACTGAAAATAATTCTGTTTGGTTCTTGCTCTGCAAAGTTTAGGAGGCACAGGGTGAGATAATCTCAAATTTGAAATAGCAAAGAAATATATTTCAGTACTTGTTGACTTTTAGTAAAATGAATGTATCTCATAGGCTTGTTGATATGGATCTAGAACTTTCTTTTACCTCTGAAGACATTGTTTAGCACATCTCAACTTTGTTCAATTGCTTCTGAAATGGGAAACAGGCACAGTGACCTGTGGGCCTCTATCATATCTGCATGTCCACTTCCTGCAGCCTAGCTTGGCCATCACTCCTTGTTCCTGTCCCATCTGGGCCATCACAGAATCCTAGTGGCTTGGCCTGCATCTCTCTCTATGCATAGAAAATGGGCAAGGTATTTATGTCTCTTCACCCAGTGACATGTCCACAATGTATTTTCCCTTCTACTCCAATCCAAAATATTTGACATTTATATGGTTCAAAGCTATATTTTATTTGTTTTTCTAATTGAACATTTATCTACAGGGAATTTTTGTTCTTGATAGTTATATCTCATTTATTTAAAAAAGAAGAAAATTTATGTGCAAATTTATATTACATCAAAATATTCCCTTTAAAATAAAATTCACACATTCTCATGCACATGATCAACTCATTTTTTAATTTAATTTTATCTTTATTTTATTTTATTTTTTTATTTTTTTGATCAACTCCTAGTTAATGTTTTATAAATTATTGAGTAAACACATTGTATATTATTTATTTCATACATACATTACTCCACCAAGTTGTGCATTCAATTGCGTATTGCTTCTATGTAGGGAGAATTGAGAGCTCTTTAATACTTTCTTTTTCCCCCAAAATATTTTGATTTGGGTCACTGTCATTATCAACTGCAGTCCAGATTGAAACAAGATGAATGAGAAGAGCAAATATAATTATCATATTTTTAAAAGCCCCTTAATGTTTACTCTAGAGAGAAGGCTCAGTGGTTAACAGAACTGCCTGCTCTTGCATAGCAGCAAGGTTCATAACCAGCAACCACATGGCAGATAACAACCACCTGTAATTCCAGTTCTGGAGGAATCTAGCGGCCTTCTACTCATCTTCACAGGCATTGCACAGCACTAGTGCACCAACACACATGCAGGCTATATACTCATGCAAATAAAGGTAAAAATAATTAAAAAGAACTACTTAATGAATAAACAACCAGCACAAGTAGCATGTGACCCTGAGTAGTAGCATTCTCCAAAGGCTTTTTTTATTACAGAGCAGGGACCAAAGGAATAATGGTGGTGACTTGGTAGAGTGTGTCCAGTAAATAAAGCATGCTTGTTTCTTAAATGAAGCTGTCAACTGGCTGGTGCTTAGGGAATAAAGATCAATTCCTTCAAACATTCCTTCAAAGTTTGTCACCCTGCCTGAATAATTCTGTATTAAAGTCTCAGCCACATAGAGCAGGACAGGGAAACAAGGAAGGAATGGTTAGGGTTATCAGCCAGGAGACTGACAGCAGCTGTTCAGTGAAGGCGGCTGAACAGTTCATTCATGAGAGAACTTTACAACTAGGGAAACTGCCCAGGTTTCTCACCTGCTTCAATCCCTAACATTATACTTGCTCTCTAGTAAGTGATTCTAATCTTCAATAAGACCCTTCAATAATTATAATAAGGTTCAAATTTGTGGCCATTTGTCCCCTGCTATGTATTTTATTTACCACAAGGAGAAACAAACTGAATGATTTCCATGAGAGCTGGGAGGTTTTCACCTAAAAAAGCTTCTGTTCACCTTTGTTAGCTTGTGTTGATTAGAACTAACAGACTCTTCCCTTAATACCTTTAACAAAGTAATGACTTTTACACACATTTTCTTAAGACATAGATGTATTGAGACCACACTTGCAAGTGTACGGTTGGACTCTGGAATACCAGAGAGTGTTACCAAAGGCCACTAAACCAATAAAGCAAATATAGGTCTCCTTGAGTCAAGCAAGACTCCTCTGTCAGCACCAGCTACACCTCACCTGCCTGGAAATACTGTGCAGCAGTGGCAGCCATATGCCTGTATATCCCAAATCTAATTGGCTATTAGCTCTCTCCTTGGAGGAATAACCCATGGCTGATGCCACAAGCTTACTCCTCTACTGGTTAGGAGATGTTATAAGCCACAGTTAAGACCCTGGCATATTATTTTACAGAAAAAAATGTAATTCATGGATTAACATACATCCAAAATCTGTGTCTATACCAAAGTAACCTACCATAACATTAGTACTGTTAAATACCTATATATCTAATTGCTTGTGCTATTAGTAGGATTGAAAGGTTATTCCTGGACAAACTGTCAGCCCATGAAAAGAAAACAGCCCAAAATTGACCCAGAGTCCAAAACAACAGCTCCGATAAAGTAGACTGTTTCTTCTTGTCCACCTGTGCCCCTTTTCTAAGCCTAGGGAACAATCTGCAGAAGAGGGGGCGTGGTAGAATGTAAGGGCTGCGATTGGGGTGAATGGTGGAAACTACAGCAATATAGTCTGGACACTATTTGATCAAATTGATGAACATACAAGCCTCCCCACTGGATGTGTGATCCTTGGTCTGTATGGGTTTGGGCACAACTCTTGCAAATTGGTTTTACATGAAGGATGCTTGTTACTCATAAATTATTACTTATTTGTTAAAAAATGAAAAAAATTAAGAAGTATAGAAAAAAAGGACATAATGTCTTAAAAGGAAAGGAAAAAATTCTCCTTTTATGCCCAAGCACTGCCATTTAGGATGGTGCACACTTGATTAACTGCCTTTTGTGCGTTCTGAAAAATGGTCCATTGGTACTCTTTACTCATCCACTAGTTTAAAAGTTAGGCCTATAATTAATATATATATATAATATATATGATATATATATATATATATATAATTTGATTTAACTACTATTTAAAAATAAACTATGACAATTAAGACAGCCTAGGCACGTATTCTTACTTCTTTAACATTAAAATGTAAACACAGACTGAAGGAAGCTCGAGGACCAGGGTTTTCACTCAACGGTCACTTTTCCCCTATTTTTCTTCTTTTAATTTTCTTGGCAATGCAAGGAGTCTGTGTTATATGTTTTGATCTTGCTTTATTTGTATACTCAGCAGCTTCTGAACTTTACTATGTTTTTGTTTCCCTTTTAAAATTAGTGGGAAATGTTATTTGATTGAGTTGGTGCTGCTCCTCAGAATTAGGAAGTTATCTTGCAGCCAGGAAGACTGTTCCATCTGCAAGATGGATTATTTTTATATCAGAAGGCTTGTGCCTGAGAAAACATATGAATAATGTATAATCAGGCATATTTTATAGGTTTCCCTCGGCACATTTTTGGTCCATTTGTATTTGAAAGAATAGTTGCTGTCTCTTTGCTCTCTCTTTTTTTCCATTCAACTCTTTGCTTTGAATACCAGAGGAGCCTTACTGGCTCTACTATTGACTACACTCTTGTGGATGAGATTCTAGAGAGTTGAAGCTTAACCACACCTGGTGACCATGGTCCACAGGTTTCCACAGATTGGAGACACTTAATGAGTGCCACGATTCTTTTATTTTTTATTGAAGCTTTGTGCATTTCATACATTTCTTAATCAAGTTTATACCTATTCCTCTTTTCTTGCCCCCACCCCACCAAAATTCATGCATTCTTCCATATACGTCTTGCGTGTTTTTCTCAGTCTTTTTTAAAATTTTCAATGCAGAGGTTTACTGGTTGGGGCAGAAGTTTACTGTTTCAGCCAGTTCTTTGACCCAGTATTTGTTGTTCCTTCCAATTTGAATCACTTCAAAATATGCATATATACATGCCATACATGTACTGAAATTATGGCATCTAAAAATAAGCTATACATTAATTCCAAAATATGTTTAGGGATTCACATCTTGACAGTAGAGTTCCATGCAGGCAGAGAAAAAAAATATTACTTCACATTCCTAAATTACATAGCAAGTTGAGGAGTAGCATCAGGTATTATATTTACTAAAAAAAAAAAAAAAAAAGAAGAAGAAAGAATTATTCAGTTTGCCTTACAAATAGAGATTTGGTGCTAGAATCCTCAAATGAAGGACACTGTACATCATTTGTTCTTCTGGACCTGTGTTACTTCACTTAGCATAATGGCTTCTAGTTCCATCCATTTGCCTGCATCATTCATGATGTCATATTTCTTTACAGCTGCGTATAATTCCATTGTGTAGATGTACCACATTTTCTTTATCCACTGGTCAGGTGAAGGACATTTGGGTTGCTTCCAGCTCTTCACTATTGTGAAGAGAGCTGCAATAAACATAGGTGTGCATGTATCTCTGTGAAAGGATGAGTCTGGTGGGTATATACCCAGGAGGGGTATGACTGGGTCAGGTGGTAGGCTCATTTTGAGTCTTTTAAGAGTTCTCCACACTGCTTTCCACAGGGGTTGTATGAGTTTACACTCCCACTGGCAGTGGATGAGTGTTTCCTGTTCCCCACAACCTCTCCAACATTTGGTATCCTTTATTTTCTTGATCATAGCCAGTCTTAAGGTGAAATCTTAAAGTGGTTTTAATTTACATTTCCTTAATTATTAACAACATTGAAAACTTTTTAAGATGTTTCTCCACCATCTTTACTTCCTCACTTGTGAAGTCTCTGCTCTTTACTCCATCTTTTGAGTGATTCATTTGTTTCCTTCCTCTGTTTTTTGAGTAGTTTATATACTCTGGATGTTAATGCTCTGTCAGATGTATCACTGGTGAAGGTTTCCTCTCACTCTGTGGGCTTTCTCTTCACTTCTTTTTTTTTTTAATTTAATTTTATTGATGGTTTGTGCATTTCGTACATCATTTTCCAATTCAGATCAGGCATATTTCCCTTTCCCTTCCCCCCCACCCCCACCCCATCCCAGATCATGTATTCTGCCATAGCTGTTCCTTGCTCTTTTCAGGTTTTTTTTTCATTTTTTAGCTATAAGTGATAATCCATGAGTATAAGCACCCTTCGTGCAAAACCAATCTACAGATTGCTGTGCCCAAACCCCCACAGTCCCACTTCAGTGGGGGGTGACAGGTTGTTTGTTCATCAAGTTGATCAAATGAGTGTCCAGACTACATCGCTGTAGTTTCACCGTTCACCCCAATCACAGCCTTTACATTCTACCATGCCCTCTCTTCCGCAGATTGTTCCCTAGGCTTAGAAAAGGGGCACAGGTGGATGAGAGGTAAAACAGTCCACTCTCTCTGGAGCTGTTGACTTGGACTCTGGTCAATTCTGGCTGTTTCCTTTCATGGGCTGACAGTTTGTCCAGGAATAACCTTTCGATCCTACTAATGAAGAACAAGCAATTAGATATATAGGTATTTAAGCAGCACTAATAGTTATGGTAGGTTACTTTAGCATAGACACATGTTTGGATATGTTAATCCATGAATTACAATTTTCCCCCCTGTTAAATATGACAGGGTCTTACTGTGGCTTATAACATCTCCTAACCTGTAGAGGATGTAGGCTTGTGGCATCAGCCATGGGTTATTCCTCCAAGGAGAGAGCCAATAGCCAATTAGATTTGGGATATACAGGCACATGGCTGCCTCTGCTGCACAGTATTTCCAGGCAGGTGAGGTGTAGCTGGTGCTGACGGTGGAGTCTAAACCAATAAAGCAAATACGGGTCTCCCTGAGTCTCTTCACTTCTTTGATTGTTACTTTCACTGTACAGAAACTTTTGAGTTTAATAAGTTCCCACTTGGCAATTGTTAACCTTATCTCCTGCACAGCTGCTGTCTGATTTAAGAAGTCTTTTCCTACCCCTATGGCTTGTAGGTTACTGCCAATGTTTTCTTCTATCATTTGCAGAGTTTCAGGGTTCATATTGAGGTCTTTGGTCCATTTGGAGTCAATTTTTATACAGGTTGAGAGGCATGGGTTTAATTTTATTCCACAAATGATGATCTAGTTTTGCCAACACCATTCGCTGAAGATGATGTCTTTCCTCCATTAGGTCTTCCCTCCATTGAGTCTTCCTGGTCCTTTTGTCAAATATGAGGTGGTTGAAATTGCATGTGCTCAAGTTAAGATCTTCAATTTTGTTCCATTGATCTATGGGTCTGTTTTTGTGCCAATACCAGATTGTTTTTATGACTATGACTGTGTAATATAGTTTGAAGTCTGGTATAGTAATCCCCCCCCACACACACACACATTGCTCTTTTTGCTCAGGGTTGCCTTGGCTATCTGGTACCTTACGTTTTTCAATATGAACCTTAAGATTTTTTTTTCCCCCTAGGTCTTTGAAGAAGCTCATTGGGATTTTAACTGGGATTGCATTGAATCTGTATATTACTTTGGGCAGGATTGTCATTTTTACTATATTAATTATTCTAGTCCACGAGAATAGGAAACCCTTTCATCTTCTGGTGTCTTCTTCAATATCCTTCTTCAGGGATTTAAAATTTTCCTTGTAGAGATTTGTAGTGTCTTTTGTCAGATTTCATCATAGATATCTTTATTTGAGGCTATTGTGAACGGGAAGGTCTCCTTATATTTCTTCTCCAATTGCTTGTTATTGCTATAAAGAAAGGCTACTGATTTTTCTGGTTTAATTTGGTATCCTGCCAATTTACTGAGACTTTTAATACTTTCTAGGAGTTTTCTGGTGGAGTTTTGGGCATCCATTAGGTAAACTATTATGTCATCTGCAAAAAAAGGATTGTGTGACCTCCTCTTTTCCAATTAGTATTCCTTTAATTTCTTTTCTTATTGCTCTAATGAGCATTTCAAGCACTGTATTGAAAAGGAGTGGGGATGGGGGTAGCGTTTTGCTGGGTTCCTGACTTTAAAGGGAGTGCTTCTAATTTTTCCCCATTTAGGATAAAGTTGGCTATGGGATTTTCATATATGGCTTTAATTATATTGAGTAATGTTCCCTCTAGTCCAATTCCCTCTAGGACTTTAAACATGAAGTCTCTCAGAATTGTTGCTTTGATAAGTCATTCTTCATGAAGATAAAGGACATTGTCAAGCTTCCTTGTCTGTCAATAAAAAAGATCTGGTATCACAGTGTCACCATTAAAAAAAAGGTTCCACCAATGATAAAACAAGGTACTTCTTTACTTACTGTTAAGTTTTGTTCACTATCCCAGAACTCAGTGTACAGTACTGCAGTCTAAACATGTAGCTCTTACCTCATGAGCTGAGAGAGTGACACTTGGAGAGTATTAAGACTAGCTGCTCGGGGCTGGAGAGATGGCTCAGCGGTTAAGAGCCTCAACTGCTCTTGCAGAGGACCTGGGTTCGATAACTAGCACCCACATGGCAGCTAAGAACCGTCTTTAACTCCAGTTCCAGGGGAATCCCACACCCTCTTCTGACTGCAGCATTGCACGACATGGGTGCACCAACCTACATGCAGACAGTACACTCACACACGTAAAAAAATAATTTAAAAAATGTTTTAAAAAAAGACTAGCTGTTCGCCAAAGCACTGATGTTAGTGTGTGCATGCCAATATTATTTTATCCGAAACTTTAAAAAATCCTTATGAAGAAAGGAAATAAACAAATTCAATTTTATAGATTTAAGGAAGCTTTGGTTTCTGTTTGAGTTCACAGCTAAAATATGCCAGACACAAGCATTTGAAATGAAGTCATTTGACTTCAGAATTAATCACCTCACCATGCTCTTCTCCTAGTGGCTTCTCTGCCCATGTGACAGCTTTGCCTTTAGAGACCTGCAATCTGTTTGGGGTTTGTTGCAGGATGTAGTAAATGTTCTCTCACAAAAAGACACACCTCTCTATTTTATTGAGAAGCAGATACTGATTAGGTTTTCATTTTCAATGTCTTTGTGATCTTGTGTATACATTCACTCTTTATCTTAAATAGTCAGAAAGTAAAATATAAAGTTTTAACTGTTTATGATAGTACTATATTCTTTCTTGCCACTTTTTTTTCCTTTTCATTATACTTCAAGTAAAAGCCAAGGTCCTTCATCTTAGCTCTGCCTTTGGGTCCTGTGACATTGTAGGCAAAAAGACATAACTGTGCTTGAAATATTACATATGTGGGAATCGCAAAGATTGGAGAAATCCAATGAAGCTAGTATTCTGGCACCAGGAGAAGAGCATGAAAAAAAAAAAAAAAAAAAAAAAAAAAACGCTATACACACAACACATTGTCTGGATCTACAGAAGCAATATTTTTTAAGTCACTAACAGTCTTAATATTCAAAACACACATGGGGTAAAAGCAATAAGTCAGTACAAAGGGAAATGAAATGAATAACGGGAATAAAATGAAGCATAAAACAAAAAGTGTCTGTGGTCTTGGAGATTCACCATAAGCCAGATCCACGCCTGGTATGAATGGGACTATCGGCATTAGTAGCAGCAGCACCCCATTATGTGCTCATCGTTAGTCTTCCACTGCACTGTTACATGCCTTCCATTTGATACTGTTGCATGGAATGACCATATTTCCTGGAAAAGTAGAAATTCACAAGGGGATTGATTCTTTTTTTTAAATTATTTTTTTATTTTTTTATGTGTATGAATGTACTGTCTGCATGTAGGTTTGTGCACCTGTGTCGTGCAATGCCGCAGAGGACAGAAGAGGGCGTCGGAATCCCTTGGAACTGGAGTTCTCCTGGAATTGAAGTTACAGATGGTTCTCAGCTGCCATGTGGATGCTGGGCATCGAGCCCGGGTCCTCTGCAAGAGCGGCCGGCACACTTAACTGCTAGGCCATCTCTCCAGCCCCGAGAGGATTGATTCTTTAGGTTCCCCAAACTTCCTTCTATCAAGTGCTAGATAATGTAAAGTTAAAGATTCATTTGTCTAATTCAGAAGATTGTTGTTTTTCATTATGATGAATATAGTGTGGATCTGT
Source organism: Rhizomys pruinosus (assembly GCA_009823505.1). Classification (NCBI taxonomy): domain Eukaryota; kingdom Metazoa; phylum Chordata; class Mammalia; order Rodentia; family Spalacidae; genus Rhizomys; species Rhizomys pruinosus. The sequence goes on along the minus strand of VZQC01001732.1, from coordinate 473,885 downwards.
AAAGGAAACCAGGTGAACAAAGAGGCCAGAAGAGGGCACTGGACCCCCAGGAACTGGAGTGCAGGCAATTGTGAGCGGCCCTCAGTTGGTGCTGAGAAACAAAGTTGGGTCCTCTGTGAGACCAGCATCTGCTCTCTAACTGCTAAGCCATCTCTCCAGCTCCTACTTGATTCTTGAAAATGATTTTCTTTTCTTTGTGGTAGAGTAGATTGAACCCAGGACCTTATGCATGTAAAGCACTCTACCACTGAGAAATATCCCCATCCCTGGAAAATAATTTTATATAGACAAATGCAGTGGGTACCCAAGCCCTTCAGTTTTCAATTCAAACTCTGTACTTTTAATTTCTAGGATTGAACCTGAATTAATATTTTGCTCCTTGCCTTCCAATATCAGAAAGTTCCCAAAGGACTGTGGGGAAGCTCTCGAAATGTCTGTAGCTCTGGTGTCACCTGTCTTCTTCTGCAAGGCCATGGGGCCTCCACTGGGTAGGTGCTGACCGGCGTTCACTCTACAAAGTGGAGGGTGAATATGGAGGAAGATTTCCACAGATTGCTTTTGCTAGGCTAGAGTGTTTATTTGCTGTATCTATAGCATGTAGTGCTCATCAGGGCTATAGTATCAACTGTGTTATTAAATAGTTATTTTTAAAAGGGTTTTATTCATCACGAGAGTATCACATACAAAATTCTGAGTTTCTTTATCATGTTTACATTCAAACATATAAGATCTGACCATAAAAAGAGAACCTTGAAGCTGAGTGTTCATATTTTGAACAGCAAGCAGCATTAGCAGAGCATCAGGCTTGAGAACAGGAGAGCAGCAGCCGACAATTGCCCTGCCTTCCTCTGGAGGCCTGAGTTTTAGCTTCTTAGATGGTGCTCAAGCAGAGGTAGGTAGGACTTAGGCATGATTAGTAGATACAGATACATGCACATGATGCAGTTTCAGGAGAACACAGCGTTATATGCCTTATTTGTCAGTGTTTTCTATTTCTCCAGAGGGGTGTGCAGATAGGATAGAAGTATCTCAGTCCTTAGCAATTCTGTAGGTCTTAAGTATTGGATGTTGATTAGAGAGAAACAGACATGGCTGCCTTTGCTCTCTGTAGTTCCTTCAGCACTGTGTCAGAAGGCACAGACCAGAGAGGACATGTTGCTGGTGTGGTGTGGAGCAAAACAGAGAGGAAGAAGGCTGCTTGGTTATAGCTTCACATTATTGTTAGCACTGTAGAACTTTTCTTTCTATTGATATGACACATATGTGGGAATAACCAGCCCTTCAGTTCTTTTAGCAATTCATGGATAGTATGGGGAGGATTCACAGAGGACAGATCCACCACCAGGATGCATTCTGAATAGCCTAAAACATGTTCATCAACTTTTATGAATGTCAACAATTTAAATTCAAATTGCTGTCTGATGGAGACTAAAATATAAAATGCTGCAATTTTATTTTGGTATATTGGATTAATATAGACTTATTGTTGCTTTGTTCTCAGGGCATGGTGATCTCTGTCATCTTTTTGTTTGGAAGGCTTAGCTGGAATAGAAAGAAAAAAAGTGAGATTCACTCCCTTTAGAAGCTCCAAAGTGGTGTCTCTGACACTTCATGCATGACAAGGGAAATAAAAGATGGATAAATGTGGGAAGAAAAACCCTGATGCTAAATAAGACTGGTGCTCCTCAAGGCTTAGATTAGGATGCTGTTATCAGTGCTGGATGGAATCATTCAATTATTTGTTTCTCAGGCACCTCAATCACACATTCATTCTTCATGAACACTTCTGTAACTCTGAATTATTCCAGCTGAAAGAGAACATTACTAATCTTCTTGCTTTGTTATCACTAAGACGTCTTATATCTGAAACAAGGAACAAAAAATAGCTTTGGAAAAAATGCCAATAAATCTAAATTTTCCATTTTAGGTAAAACAAGCCCAACAAAACAAGGCATGCAGCTGATATAGTTCTCTGTTGTCAAAGAAGCAATCTGAAAATGGGCTTGGGTTAATTCTATTAGAATGGTAGCAGCAACAAGATGACTGACATTCACCGCCTTGGTTACACACCTGCCAAACAATTCTAAGATAAATGGCTAAAGACTCAACACTAGACCAGCATGTGACTTGAAATGTCACTTGGGGCATGAAGGAACCTAGATATTCAATAAACAGAAAGTGAGCTAAGACCTACCAGCACTATAAGTTCATCAGCATGTGGAATTTAGACATCTGAAAAGCAGACAAAGGAGATTTGCAGAGACATTTGGATGAGATCATAATTTGGGGATGTGTTAATCAGCTGAAGAACACTTCGTCTAGTTCCACATTTGGAGCAGAGTCCAACAGCCTCAGGGTTTTAGTAAGAAAGGAATGGATAATGTATGTGAGGAGATTGTTTGGGGAATATCAATAGTTTGTTGAATTTTCTATTTAATGCTCACAACACCTTATACTCTACCTCATTGTTATATGATAACATATAAAGGTCAAATATTATCTAATATTTGTAGTTAAAGAGTGAGGAGGTGAAATGCATTTTATGAAATGTTTTATTTAATATATTTTATTTAAAAAGTCACTTCACCATGAAAGAGGAATAAAAATGATCAGTGTTACTCTTTTTTATTTTTCATAGTAAACTTTTAAAATCTGGGTTATATTGTATATTTATAGCATAACTTAATTCAGAAGCTGAATTCCCATCAGAAATTCTTTATCCATTTTTATTTCATACCATGTATAATTATAACGATAGACTCACATAGTTAAGTTGTTCTCAAACATTCTAAATATTCTCCACTTACTAAATTGAGTATCAACCTTTATACAAATTTATCATTTAAAATCAAGTTTAAAAGTGGACTTTTTTCTCTAGCCACATGTTAAATATTTATCACCTTACCTACATGGTTCAGCCTGTGTGAATGTGTATTCTGCCGCTAGGGATTTTTTTAGTTCATGGCCATATGTAAAGGCACTGCTCTGGGAAAGAGAACCAGAATTTGGTAGTAGCCAGATGATGGCTGGAAGACCTCAGAACTGTAATAATTAGCAAACTCGGAACGAGACAAGTCCTGGTATCATCTGCAGAGGGTGGTTCATTTTATCAGCAGTGAGGAAGCTGTCACTTTGCATTATTCCACAAAAGTCTAAAATCTGGGTGTTTAAGAGTTTTCATGCGGTACCAGCACTGGCGATGGGGGAAGCTGCCTCTGATAGTGACGGCACTCTGCCTCTGATCCAGGTATGGATTTCAGCAGTGTGAGCTATATTAGAAAATCTGCTTTGAAGCTCCCCAGAGGGAGGCAATATATGAATTGCAGCTCTAGGGAGCGTTTAATATAAGGAGATATTTATCTATCTATTTATTTATTTATTTACTTATTTATTTAAGGGGTAACTACCATCCTTTCATTTCAATATAAGCTGTCTTGAGATTGTTAAAATATGCTTAGCCAAATTGTTTTACTGGATCCTAGAGTCAGGATGGCTGATGATCAACTTGTAGGAGTTCAAGGAGCCAGGAACTTTATTTTGAACATCCCAGACCAAATTTCTTCCATGGCACCAAATTAACTTGCACTATTAAACTGAAGATTTGCATAGGTACCAGGAAACCAGAGTTTTACTCTTAGCAATATGCACATGTATTAACTATAATAGTAAAACCTAGGTCCTGGAGCAACAGCTGTGAAGGTAGAATATTCTAGTCACATATCTCCACAATATATGCAATCCCCTGTTTAATACCACAGTGAAAAAAAGTTTGTTCAATCATTGCATATGCATAATTTCTATTAAGTTTACAGGAATGGATGATTAGAAGCTGACAGGAACACATTATTTAATAATTACAAGAGAATGCATTCTTTAGTGAAGATAATGTACCTCATTAAAAATAAAAATCATTTAATTATTCCTCTGTTGGAAAGTACCATGCCATAAATAACATGACCCTAGAGGACATCATTGGGCTTATAAATGGGATATATGCAAGGAGAAAGTCAGTAAGTCCCTGTTGTTGAAGACCTGGTGTGAGCATGAAAAATGTTATGAGACGTCACCTGCTAGCGTAAAACTGGCCTCTGAAATGCTAGAGAGCGTTACCAAAGGCCACTACAACAATACAGCAAAATATTGGTCTCCCTGAGACAAACAAGACTCCTCCGAAAATATCAGCTACACCTCAACAGCCTGGAGATACAGTGCAACAGTGGCAGCCAAGTGTCTATATTATATCCCAAAACTATTTGGCTATTAGCTCTCTCCTTGGAGGAATAACTCACAGCGGATGCCACAAGCTTATGTCCTCTAGTGTTAGGCGATGTTATAAGCCACAACAAGAACTTGTCACCTCTTTATAGAGAAACCACAGTTTGCGGATTAGCATACCATCCAAGCATCTGTGTCTATGCTCACAGCTTAGCTTGACACAATAAGTGGTAATGCTTAAATGCCTGTACATCCAATAGCTTGAGCTTTGTTAGTATGACTGAAAAGGGTATCACTTTGAAAGTTGTCAATCCGTGAAGAGAAACAACTGAACAGACCAGAGTCCAAAATGACAACTCCAAATAAATTAGACTGTTTTCTTCTCACCCATTTGTGCCCCTTTCCCAAAGCCTAGGGAACAAACTGAGGAAGAGGGAGGGCTGGGTAGATTGTAAGGGCTGTGGAGAGATATGGGGTGAATCATGAGGACTATAGGAATATAGTCTGGACACTGATTTGATTCAACATGCCTGTGCATAAAAGCTTCTCCAACTGGACTATGGGAACCTTGGGTTGTTCAAAATTTGGACATAGATACTTGCAAAATGCACCAATTACTAATTGTATGACATACTGAGTAACATCAATGTTATCTGCAAACAACTGTTCATTGTATTGTAGAATCCCTTAAAAATAAAAATAAAAGAAACTGAAAAAAAAATAAAGTTCCAAAATGGAAATTAAAGTTTTAATAGTCCTAAGTAGATAGGAATTAGCCAAGAAAAGGGAAAGATATATATATATATATATATACAGTTTCCCCGTGGTGTCAATCTTATATGCTGGAATCGAGATTACAGGCACAGTAAGGTTCTACCCAGAGCATGGAGCATTCCAAAACTGCCCAAATAAAACAAGGGTGGCATATGTTACGTCAATTATTCATTCAGAAAAAATAAAGTGCTGCAGAATAGCAATATCTATTCTATCATTTCCACATGCAAAAATGTGTCAGGGAGAATGTATGCCATTTCTATCTAGCTGTAGCTGCAAGAGAAGCTGAGAAACTGAATTTCAGACAGTCTCTAAACATGTAGATTGTTTAACACTGCTACATGTCTATAGTGATGTTTCCAGACACAGAAACTTGAGAACACTCATCACCTTCTCCAAGTAAGAGCTCTCCTGGTTTATTTAATGGATAGAGATGGCTGTTAGCTGATGTTATCAGTTATCAAATTCAGGAAAAGTTTCCTCTGCTTAACAATATTCCAGAGGGTAGAAGCTCTTACAGGATCGAGTGGAAAATGGGAAGAAAAATAAGCATCCCTACACTGAATTTACACCAAGATGAGAGTGATTTCAGGAAGAAAGATAATAGTGTTCCTTATCCAAAATTAAAAGTATAAATAATAAATTGCTGAGGAAATTCACTGACGGAAACGCCTCCTTTGGGTAGAACAAGGAGACTGGTGCTTACTTTCTCACTGGGTAAATGTTTTTAGTGAGCTTTTCCACATTGAAACGGGAGATACTAAGTTAAACAATATATGCTTCATGGAAATATTGTTTACAAGGATTAATTCAGAATTAAAAGGTTTTCATTTTTTAAGAAAGAAAGCATATGAGAATATTTATAAACCATTAGGGAAAGATACAAACAATTTAACGAAATGTGTATTGGAGTCCAGACATGAGGTAGGGCAGTAGAGGTAGTCATAATAAAAAGATGAGGTTTGATATCATCTTCATGTCTGTCCAAATTAGAGAATTGTGTGACTAAAGCAACATGTTATACCATCTCCATTTTCAATATTGCATAGACCGAAGGTGCTGTGATGGTCATTAGAAAATAGCTCCATCTTTGTAAGCATCTGATAAGGAGGATTCTGTGCCTTAGGAAAGAAAACTGCAAAGTGGGAGGCACACACAAGGATTCTACATTTATGAATAAATGCAAACCCCAGTGATTACACTGGGAGGACTATGCTATCATTCACTTCCATAGAAAAGGGATGAGAAAAATTCTGTTGGGAAGATAATTAGTTTAGATAAAATGTGTTTTGTTTAACGTAGGATCCTGCTGCACAGCAAATCACCAAGAACTTCGAGATTTAACAACACCCATATTTCACCTGAAGGTTCTGGAGTTCAAAAGTCTAGGTGGGCTATGTTCTCTGCTCCAGGAATCACGGAGTGAAGGAAAAGGAGTGTGTTGGATGGATGGAGTTCCCTACTGGATGCAGGGATACTCTGCTTTGAGGCTTATCCTGATTGTTGATAGATAGGTTCCTGATTACTATAAGACTCTGTTTCTTTATAATAAAGAAGCTTCCTCATTTTAGATCTATCTCAAACACAAATTATCTGATTCCTGCTTCCATTAATAGCTTGCTTCATTTGCTTTGGCCCTCCAGAATATTCTCTTTCTTAAGTTCTTCTGATAAGTAATAACCTGAGACATGGTTGCAAGTGGACACTATGGTGCAGAAGAAGGCTAGGGTTAGAGATGCAGATAGACAAATTACATACCTAGAAGTGATGTGAAGAAATAGATGTCATCAAGGAACATTATCTATGCTGAGAAAAGTAAAAAACCCCAAGACCCTATCAAGACTGAATTTTAATCAGAACTTTTTCATTCTGTGGATTAAAGTCCCTCCAAGGGTTGAGAGTGGGGAGAAAGGAATTATTATGACAACTGAGAGGTAGGAAACTCCAGATGTCCTGAATGTGAGCCTGAAAATATTTAACATCAACAGGAAGAGAAGAGGAACAGAAATCTGAGAGGCATCGACTAGAGGTGTTTCTACCCATTTAGGTGATCATTTTACTACGTGCCTGTTGCCATGAAAAGCCATTGAATGCGAGGCAAAGGGACCATGTATAATGTGGAGAAGAGAGTTGGGGTCCCAAAATTCAAAGTCACCCACTCCAAAAGAGGAGACTAATGTGACTTAGTGATACATTCAGGGACCTGGTATTATGTATAATGTTGAGAAGAGAGTTAGGGATCCCAAAATTCAAAGTCACCCACTCCAAAAGAGGAGACTAATGTGACTTAGTGATACATTCAGGGACCTGGTATTACAGCAAGCACAAATGATCCTCAGCCATCCAGCGAAGTTGAAGCAATGAAAACCACTCTCTGAATGTGACTAAGATAAAAATGCCCATCGGATTGGAATGTTGTTAGCACATGGGGTAGGCTAGAGGGAGAAAGGGCTTGAGAAAGAGCCCTCAATGTGCATAATCTCTGGTTTGTACATGTCAGTCTTAAATCTTAGCCAGCCATGTTGCTTCAAGTCCTCCAATGCATAGCATACCAACACTTATCAATAAATTATAATCTCAAGAAATGGAAGCAGATAACAGGGCAGTCATAACTGTAAGAAGACCTGTTAGTAACAGGTGCTGGGCCACAAGAGCATGATAAATTACACTTCCTGGGAACATATTTTTAAAAGATATAATCATGAAACATTAAAAGAATTGTTAAAGTGGCAGTGAATTATTCAGAAACAGTGTCCCTGCACACCTGATACAATATTCAGGAGGGTGTTAAAATGTATGCTCAAGGAAAGCCTTGCTATAGTTTTGTGTGCATTGCCTAGTTTCAAATGAGGTTAGAGTACAATTTAAAGGCTTTGAATTCCTTCATCCTGTTTCTCTGTCTCTTTGTAAACCTACCTTTGATTTCAAATGTGACTCATGCCCGGAATGAGAAATAGGTGGAGGAAAAGTTTTAATTTTTGAGGCTGGAGTTGGAGACAATTTTCCATTAACAGATAAAAATTCTACTTTGGGACTTCAGCATTGTTCAGGTTTACTTGTAACAAATACGTAGCCCTCACCCTCTGTTGTGTCTCCTGAAAGTATGCGCACAGTCTGAGAAATGGCCGGGCAAGGAAAGCAAGCTGATAGACAGGATGTTGGAAAAAATGGCTTCCTGTTCGGTGAAGAGAAATGTATCAAGTGAACATTGATGCTTTCTGTCACAGAAAGAAAAATGTGTGATAGTCAGACTTTGGGATATTTTCTTTACTAAAACGATCATATTTTTATTTGGGCTTATTCATCCTATTCATTTACACAGGAAAGTTTACTCTGAATAATTTTAGGTTCAGGGCTATGTACTACTGGCTGCTTTTTCATTGCCTCTTGTTGAAACTAGGAGCTTGCTAAGATAAGGAGGATCCAACTCTTGACTACCTGGTTCAATTTTGCACTGTAGGGAGGGGGAAGCAATACATATATTCTTTCTGAAAGAAGATATTCCAGGGAAAATATAAAATATTAAAATATGATGTTAGTCATATTTTAATATCTGTCTTTGTTGTATAAGATTGACATCATTAAGCATAAAAATAATATAATATATACAGCAAATATACTATGTACAAATCACCCATTCTGTACTGAAAAACATGAATCTAATTGAAATTCAGCATATTGTTTATTACTATACACTATATAATTCTATAAATCACTTTAATAAGAAATATCACACTCATCTTGCTCAGAGCATCTTTAAGTGTCAAGTCATAGGGAAAAAAAAACCCAGGCTCAAGACACTGTGCCCTCTCACACAAGCCCCCATAATCCTCTTTGTGTGGTACTCAAGGTGGTTCAGGATAACTTCCTTTCATGTCACAAGCCCCATTGCCACCTTCTTATTCATCCTGGTTCCTGGATTCAGAACTCTGTCTTCCATCTTTGATAGCTCCAGCCCCATCTGAAATGGCTGGAGCATGAAATGTAAGAGTCATCCAAAAGCTAAGAGAGAGGCTTGAGTTTAATGACCAAGGGCCTGGGAGGATGAATCCTGGGAAAGACATGTAGGGCAGAAGGCATGAACAGGGGTGGGGTGGGAGCAGGGAGAGGGGTACGTGTCTAAATTGGACTGAAAGATAATGAATGAAATATACAATTCATCAATAAAAGTATTAAAAAAGGGAGGGAATGAGGGAAAGAAGGGTGAGAGAGGAGAGAAGAAACAGAGAGAGGGGAGAAGAGAGGAAGGGAGATGGAGGCTCTGGAATAGATGTGTTTAGTTCAGCTGGGCTTCAACTTTTTGATTCATCTGTGTTTTTATGGATTACTTCCTTTCTTATTATTCTGATTCTAAAATATTATAGCATGATTAGTCTGTATCAATAAGAAAGACTAATAAAATATTTTACGTAAACAATACCTTCCATGGTGAAAATCATTATTCATGTCTTTTATATTGAGTCTTGCTCACGGGCCCATGGCCTGGAACCAGTGAGCATTCTGTTCTTTCTCTTGGTTGCCCTCTTCCCCTTCTTCCTCTTCTGCTATCACCTCATTATCGTTCTGCTTTTCCCAGGTTCTTTGCATCTGATTCCCAGCACTAACATTCTCTTCATTTCACACATTCTTCCCAATGGACTTAAGGTGGTGTTGTTTTTTTCCAAACAGTGACTTACCCACATTGTGGTCCTTAAAATTGTCTCTCAGAATTTATTGTATACACACCTTCCTCTGAATTATTAGAATTTTGATGGTCTTTGTAGTAATGATATACCAAAAGCCCAAGATTTAGTCTATTGTAAATATGGAATAGTAATAATATATCTTAAAGTAGCAAAATTATTGATAGGATACTGCGGCCTGCCAAGTTTTCCACCTTCCATGAGAGACACTGTTGATTGCTCCAGAAGCCTTGCCTGCAATTCTTCCAGCCTCTCAAGCACATTTTCTAATATAATTTATTCATTGAAGCATACAATTGTGTTTCTGCCTTGGGGCTTTATTTTCATCTCCTTACAATATACAAAATTAAACCCCAAAGACAATGGTATTGTATATGTTTCAAATAATTTTTCAATGGATATTTATAATTTCTATTTCATGCAATATAATAAGATCCTATGCATTGATTGAGAGTGTTGTAAAGAATGTAAACTAAATTGTAAAATGTGGATGGAATGTATTTCAACCGAGACAGTTTTATCAATCTAAACTGAAAATGTGCTTCAAAGAGCCTGAAAGAGCAGTCTTCTACTGAGCTTCTATTTCTGCTTCTACCGAGCTTCTTTTTCACTTTTGAATTTAATCTTTCTAAAGGCATTTCTTCCCCATACTTTCTTCAGTTCCTATTCACATTTTAGCTCATTGTGTAAATAGATGTGTATGTTAATTAAATTCTTTATGTTTACAAAGTTAGGCATAGGAGTGCATGCCTGTAATCCCATCTCTGGGGAGGCAGAAATAGTCATATCCCTAGAGCTGCCTATCTTAGCCTACTTAGTGAGCTGCAGGCCAGTTGGAGGCACTGCCTATACAGAGAAAGAATGGACATTCTTTTGTTCCTGATATGATTAGACACAACATTATCATTTTACCTATACACCAAAACTTTGACCTCATGCTGACGTAGAATTTATAACCTAGCTGTAGAACTTCTCTTCATAACCACTATTTTTATTTAAACAATGTATTTTATGTGCATTTTATGTGTATGAACATCTTGAATGTATATATATATATATATATATATATATATATATATGGGTCTATGTCATATGATGCCCTCAGAGGACAGAAAAAGGCACTGGCTCCCTTGGAACTGGGCTTATGGATGGTTGTGAGGCACCAAGAGTTCTAGAGCTCTTAAATGTTGAGCCATCTTTCCAACCCCAGCTTGAACATTTTATTAAATCACTAAGATTAAAAAAGTAACAACTGAAAACCTTAAAAACACCAATTAACTTTGAAATGGTGGCAGAGAACACAGGGATGATTATGAGTATGGAGCTTAATTATGCATTATTTGAACATCCTAAAGTCACCCTAAAGAGGGATGTGCAAGTTTCCAGATCCATTACATCAGCTATGCAAAGTCAGCTTCAAGACACAGTGCAGATTGGGTCCCCCAAGTGCTCATCATAGAAAAAGTAGTGATGCCTGTACATGTCAGTATGACATGAAGGTAATAATCCTGAAATTTATAGCATGTATTATAACAAGGAAATAGATGAATAATTGATGGTTAACTTTTGGCTTCATGTTTGAAAAATGAACCCACTTCTCAGTTCTTACATTGTGCCTTCAAAGTTGTTGACCCATAATTACATTGAAACCTCAACTTTGTTAAGAGTGAATTCATAGTAACTGATTTTAAAAATATTTTATTATTTTATTTTATGTGAATGAGTGTATTTGGCTGCATGTATGTAAGTGCACCTGTGTCATGGAGTTCAGAAGAGGGTGTTGGGTCCCCTGAAGCTGAAATTACAAATGGTTGTTAGCTTCCATGTGGGTGTGAGGTATGAAACCTGAGTCCTCTATAAGAGCAGTCAGTGCTCTTAACTTCCAGGTCTTCTAGCAAGGACCAGCAACTGGCTTTTGTTTATTTATTTATTTATTTATTTTGGTATTTTCGAGACAGGGTCTCCCTGTAGCCCAAGCTGTCCTGGAATTCGCTCTGTAGTCCAGGCTGGCTTTGAACTCACAAAGATTCGCCTGCCTCTGCCTCCCAAGTGCTAGGATTGAAGGCGTGTGCCACCATGCCTAGCTGCAGCTGGCTTTTATAACCTCCGATGGTACATGAGTTCTTTTACTGCAAATTAAGGTCAAAAACACCTTCTTTTCTTACATTTTCATTAAGCTGTTGAAACTAGTAGCCAATGCATATATTACTTTGCTTCATCTTATGGTACTGACAATTCTAAGAACTTACTGTGAGACGATAACAAACAGGTGTCCTTATTGACAAAGAAACCCTCGGCTAGAGAGATGGCCTAGCAGTTAAAAGCGCCAGCTGCTCTTGCAGAGGACACGGGTTCGATCCCCAGCACCCACATGGTGGCTGAGAACCATCTTTAACTCCAGTTCCAGGGAAATCTGACGCCCACTTCTGACCTCCGCGACATTGCACGATATGGGTGCACAAACCTACATGCAGACAGTACATTCATACACATAAAAAATAAATTAAAAAAATTAAAAATAAAGAAATCCTAAGCCATGAAAAAATATTTTAATAACATTTTAAATAATACTGTACCTCTCCCGAGTAGCATACATATTTGCACTTGTTTGTTCAGCCCTCCTGTACTTTAAATGAGTACAATGTTGGAAAATTACTATTATTAATGATCATATTTTATTTGCTGATAAAAGGACATAAGATGATTAAATCATGCTTATATTATTTCTTATCTCTATATTGACAAAGGGAAATCTGTAAATGTGTGTATATATACATATATGAATATATATAAAAAATAGTTTATATATTATATATGTATTATAAAAATACATTTGTATTATATACATTATACTTTTATATGTTTATTAATGCATGTGGATATATACATATGCGCACATATTTTAAATTTGGCCCAATATCAGAAAGAGGGAAATTTTTCCATATTTAAAAATTACATACTCGCTTGGACCTAGAGAGATGGCTCAGCCATAAAGAGTACTGGCTGCTCTTGCAGAGGACCTGGGTTCAATTTCCAGTGCCCACATGGTTGCTAACAACCATATATAACTCCAGTTCCAGGGGGTTTGATGTCCTCCTTTGACCTCCGCATGAATTGCATGACATAGGTGCACTTACATAAATTCAGGCAGTACCCTCATACACATAAAAATAAAATAGTTTAATTATAAATTACAGGAAGTATAGTAGAGAAAACCAACTTGAATTGTATTGTAAAGGTAGAAAAGAGCATAGGAAAACATTCAAATAACAGCATTGTTCTTGCAAGATGATATAAGACCCTGGCTTCCTACACACACACACACACACACACACACACACACACACACACCAAAATAAGGAAGACAAGAGTGGAGTTTGGTAGGGAAGGTACAATACATATAAAGGGACAAAAGCTTTTGAACACCCAAAAATAAGAATCAAAGATTACAATGGAAGTTGTGAGATCTGTATACTGTTAGCAGAGATAGATACTATTTGTGTAAAAAAGTCAGTGTTTTGAATTTAAACACATCTATTGCAATGAAATAGTGGGATACACATTTGTTATTTTAAAGTTATTATATAATTTGAACTACATAAAAAAGGGAAATTTGAAATTGCCAAATTCCCAAGTGAAAATAAGGACAGTCTAGCATAGAGAAAAGGAATTTCTGCAGTTGAAGGATCAAAAAAGACAGGTTCTTGAACTATGGCAATGTCCAGCTCAGAAAATAATTTCTTTTGGTGCAGAAGTAACATTTTGTCTTGGGTATAATCAATAGCTGTCTAATTAGATATAAGGCCCATAAAATTGAATGTGTGGTACTGCAAACATAGCCAAGTACACATGGCTAGAGATGAAATAGACCCTTGAAAAAAACATGCTTTTCCACATCTGTAGACCCACATAATTTCTTACTATATTCTAAACACGTATCCTTATGTTTAAGTACAAGTGACCTTTTCATCATTCCTTAAAGAACTTATTTTGCAATACGTGGAGACTACTGTAGAGTTCCACACTGCTCAATCATAGAAACTCAAATAAGACTCTCTGAGATGCCCAGCCCTACGTGACATATCTACAATGCAATTTCTGTGACTAAGGCTTAGGAATCATGGTGGAAGGAGGACAGGAAGAAAATAGGAAGCAGAGGGATAGGACACCTGCTGCTACTTAAGGAATTCTAGATGTGATAGGAAAGCTGCAAAAATGAAATCTCCATAGTATGGTAGTCTGACAATATCTACATATAAGAAAAAAATCATTTGACATACCAAAGTGGATGGGGATGTTTCAAGGGTCCACATCAAAAGATGAACAGCTGCAGGCAACAGCTCCCTAAGAGGTTATCTAACTGCAAGTGAGCAGCCCTAAGCATAGGTACACAGGACCACTGAATGGACTCAGTGTGTACTATATGTACATTTATACACGTAGGCATGTTAATAAAAACAGTTGTCAGTGAATGGGACAATAAATTGAGAGCGACTGGGGAGAGTGAAGGAGGAGGACTGGAAGAGATGGAAAGAGTGTAAAGACTCTACTCCACATGACGTTCATGAAAAAATTTAAAAGCGAAAAAAAAAAAAGGCAGGCTCTCTGACACCAAAATAGGATGAAAATAAAATCAGAAAAATGTCTAAAAATTGTCTAACACTGGCTGGGGAGCTGGGTAAAGTACTCAGGAGAAAGTCGTGAGGATCTGTGTTCAATACTTATTACATACGTTAAAAAGCCATGCGTGCTGTTTCTTGGGGAGAACAGAGACAGGGTTTCCTGGAGCTAGCTGTCAGTCATTCAAGATGAATTCATGGTCTGCAGGTCCCAGTGAGAAACCCTGCCTCAATATAACAAGATGAGTCATTCTTTAGGAATCAAAACACCAAAATGGAAAGACTGAAATATGAAATAAGAAGTAACTAACCAAACAAAAACTTAGAAAAGCTGTGGGAGAGATGGCTCAGTGATTAAGAACATTTGCTACTCTTCAAGGGGACATCAGTTCAGTTCCCAGTACCCATCACCAGGCAGGTCACAACCTCCTGGAACTCCAACCTTAAAGGATCTAGTGCCCAGTTCTGTCCTCTATGGTCACCGCTATACATATGACATACAAAGCCACATACACATATACATAATTTTAAAAATCTTTAAAAATTATGTGCTATTAAAAATTAAGCTTACTTTTGTATTTGAAATTCTTAAGAATTAGAATATGGAGGCAGAGATGACTATTCGTAACATGGCTATGATTTTCTTATTTTCTGTATTTCTATTTTTGTATAATAACCTTTTTCTCATTTCCTATCATGTTACTTATTAACTTTTAAGATCCTCATTAGTTCTTGAACCTGACAGTTTCATGAATTCGCAGGTTGTCTCTTAAGAAACAGAAAAACTAGCTCATCTTTAGCCCCAAATTCAAATGACATCAAGAGATAATGTTGCTAATGGTGCATGGTGCTTTTAGCCTTTATTCCAGTATTAAACTAGTGCCACTTCATTAATTTTTAAAGGGATTTGATTTGCCTATTAAGTAGTTCATCGAATCCTCTTACTTTTCAGTCTCCGGAGGCAGAGTATTTGCCTTTAACATATTTTGGTGTGTCACCATTAAACAAAACCATACTTTAAATCAGCATAAGTAGATGTTTAAATTGTACAATTTTAGGAGACTTTGTTTTATTATCCACATATAGAAATAAAAATTGGACAAGAAGATAAATGCTTAGAATCGGATTCATCAGAATTCAAACTGTTTTCTGCTTGTAGGTTTCTGATCCATTCAACTAAACTCTGCAAGACTTAGTTTTCAGGATGAATGATGCAAGAATCTTTGCAAAGATATTACTTAAGCCTAATGTTATAGTGGGTCTTTGAAAAGCAACTTGTGTTGTTAATATTTATACAAATTAAGATAAGAAAATTAAATTAGATCACAAAATGGATAGTCTGAAAGCTATATTAAGATAATTTTATTAGTCATGTTAAAATTTGCCTACAAAATAACTAAAAAACATTAAATTTTTCAAAATCCAATATTATGTGTATGAATGTTGGCTTGCATGTATATGTGGAATGTTGGTGGAGGCCAGAAGAGGACATCAAATTCTCTGTAATTGAAATTACAGATGATTGTGAGCTGTCACACATGTCATGAGAACTGAATCCTAGTCATCTGCAAGAGTAGCAAGTGGTCTTAATCTCTGTGACATCTCTCTAGCCCCTGATGAAGGCAATTAAAAAATAAATAGTAGAGATGGAAATATTTTAGTCTATGAGAGTCCAGAACCATTTTCTACATCATTTTATATGCTTTCAATGTGCATACATTCAATTTCATATTCTGCTTTTCACTTAAATCATTTTAAAATAATTATTGTTGAGAGTAGAGATATGAATCAGTGGTTATAAAAATATACTGCTCTTACAGAAGACCCAACTTCAATTACCAACACCCATCTCAGGTGGCTCACAACCAGTCTAGAGATTCTGCCACTCTGTGCCTCATGCACACAGACCCACACACAGACACACATGTACTAGTGTTTTAAAATATTTTTTAAAATTATAATAGTCATTGTTATTCTACAAAAGTATTCTATGCACTTATTTTGTTACAAGTTTGGAAATTTATATTTACTTGTGAAATTTATGCATTTTTATTTATTTGGGAAAATTAAGATAGTCTCTGTGTCAGATTACTTGAAGTTATCATAGAGTGGAACAGTAGACATAGCTGTGTATGCTGTGAGAAAATATATTCTGAGCTTGGCCAAGTGAAATTGTAGATTACAGTTATTGATTGTGTTTTGGTTATAAAAGAGTATGTTGGCATAGTGTCTCACAAAACAAATAATAGCCACTTCCCTCCTGAAGGAAAGATTTAGAGCTTAGTTATTGCGTCACATACTCTCCTGGCTTTCTAGGTGTGTCTTTAATTTATTCTCTAAAGAGTTACCAAATGCTAGCAAGTTCCTTCACATCTTGAACTCTCTTCATATCCCCCACAGGATCACCCATTTGGTCTCACCTGTAAATGCTACTCATAAGTGTTATAGTGTTGAAATTTATATCTTTATTGGTTACATATTCCTGAGACCCAGCTTCATATCCACAAGTAATTTCTAATTTTGTCTGGATTGTCTCATAGATAACTCAAATTGAAAATGAAACATTTTATCCTTAACTTTGTCTCTTTAACGATCTTTCCACTATCTGGAATTGGAACTAATTCAGACTAATTTCTACAAGTTGGATTACCTATTAGCTATCCTTAAGTAGCGGATTCCCTTTCTCCTTTGCTGTTACCTCATTCTGCCCAGGGTCTGGCCCACCTGCCTTCCTGACAGCTCCTCATTCCACTCGCTGCTCAAGTCTTAAATCAGTTCAGTCTGGCTTTCTGCTTTCCATTTCCTTGATTGCCCTCTGGGCTCCCATTAATTTTCCTCTCAATGAAGCCATTATAAGGATATTTTCTTCGGAAAGTAAGTCAAAGTTAGCATTAGAATTTAAATAAAACTTTCCAGATGTTTCAAAAAGTTCTTATACATAAATGTATACTATCTCATGATTCTTGAGTTGAAAGAGAACTTGTATATTGTATATTCATTACGCT
The DNA here is from genome assembly GCA_009823505.1 of Rhizomys pruinosus. Classification (NCBI taxonomy): domain Eukaryota; kingdom Metazoa; phylum Chordata; class Mammalia; order Rodentia; family Spalacidae; genus Rhizomys; species Rhizomys pruinosus. The sequence continues at coordinate 456,590 of VZQC01001732.1, read as the reverse complement.
GTACATCTTAAGCTGGTTAAGTGTGTTTTACGAGTACTCTGCTTATCACAGAATTAAAGACTGTTCTTGAGGAAGTAATCAAAACCTCTAGTTTAAGGGGCTAGAGAGATGGCTCAGCAGTTAAGAGCATTGTCTGTCCTGGCAGAAGACACAAGCATAAATCTCAGCATCCACATAGTGGCTAACAATAGCCTATAACTCCAGTTCCAAGGGATCTGACGCCATCATCTTGTCTCCTTAGACATAACAGTAGTGCATAGGCATAATACTCATAGACATAAAATATAAATTTTAAAAACTTTCTATTAAGAAATTGGGTAAATTTTTATTTTAAGATTTTATTATCAACGCTTTCTTTTTCATTTATTTTTATTTTATGTGTATGAGTGTTATGACTGCATCTGTGTAAGTGCACCTGTGTCAAGCAGAAAAAGGCATTGGATTCCTTGGAACTGTAGTTATGGATGGTCCTTAGACACATGTGGATGCTGTTGTTTGAACCCAGGGTCTTCTGCAAGAACAGCTAGTGCTCTTAACTGCTAAGCCACCTCTCCAGCCCTGACATCACTTTCTTTTTAAAAGGACAGGATTATATTGAAAAACTTCCTATACAATGGAGAATTTGGAAAGGGACTGAATGACAAACTCACATTACAGCAATAGTGACAAGTTTCACATTATTGTTGAAGCTTGGCAATACGGTTTTAGCAATTAATAATATTCAAAAAATATAGTAGCTATATAGAATTGAAATTTTTCATTCCAATATACAATAACATATTTTTTAGTTTGAGAATTTTATCAGATTAGTTATTACAGTACTTTCTTTTTCCCTCTTTTACAAACTTCCTAGACTGATTTTTTTTATCTCTAGAAGTTCAGTTAAGTGTTTTACATTCCCTATAAGGAATAGGTGAAGGCACACTGGGGCCATAGAAGAATAACAGAAAAATAATGGCAAAGCTCTTGGTGCCTGGGAACGGGAGTGGTCCAAAATCCACCATCAGTGGTGGTACCGCTCAAGGAGTATGGTACACGGTGCTCACTGTAGGAGAGCTCAAGGCTTCTGTGAAAGGACCACAGTCCGAACTCAAGGAGGGGACCAGAGCTTCAGCTCAGAGAAAGAGAAATTAAACATTTGAACCACTTGCCTCAGCACTATAGGTCAGTAAATAGGAAAAATAGATTAAAAGACAAAACGGGTTTTTCCTCTGTTAGCCCATTGTATAATAGTTGTCAGTGTTTTGTTGATCATTCAGCTTTATGTACTTCCTCATGAAAACTTTTATAAATTAGACAGTAAGAAAAATACAATTGTTAATCTTAGTAGTTAATTTAAAGATTATATTTGTAGAGTGTTATGCACCTGCACACCAGCGTGATTATTTGCCTATTGGACAGGTCTAACTTGTTCTCGGAAGTTAACCATGGCAACAGCTGAGCCTGCAGTCTGGGCCAATGATCAACACTCGGTATGTTTGCAGGCTAGCAGTTCACAGAAGGGCAGAGACAAATATATATATATATATATATATGTATGTATGTATAATAGGATATATATACATGTGTATAATAGGATATATATATTATTATATATTATATTATTAATATAATATAATATATTATTATATTAATATATATAATATATATATATTATCCTATATATAGGATATAATATATATATATTATATATATATCATATATATATATATAATAGGATATATATATATATAGAATAGGGATATATATATCCCTATTCTACCTGATTAAAACGAGTTTGCAGGAGCTCATAATCTGCCTGCTTTTCACCCTACTCTCAGTGTCTGTGTGTTGACTTCATCATCTACTCGCCCTATTTCTCTACTGTGACCCTAACTTCTTCGGCTGGACCAGAGGAGTTTACTACATCTGGCGCCCAGCTTATTCCAATATTCCTTATCCAATAATTCTATGATTTTTTTAAAATTTTAAGTTAAAATTTGTACCCAATGTTCCATAATGAAATACAAATTTATTTCCTATAACTAAGTTTGAACCGAATTTCATCTTGTGCATCATCAAATGGAATATCTTCTAATACCTAATTTTAATCTCAAGCTATAAATACAATAACTCCATTCCAAATTAATGATGCCGAAGTTATGAAGAACTTTTCATAAAAGTGGAAGTTCAATATAGAAAGTGTTGAAAGGTGATGAACCATATTTTTGCATTAGGGTCAAAGATTTTCTCTAAATTGTCACTCACTACAAGATCATTCAATATAACCTTGCACTATGGAGAAAATGACGAAGAGATTTTTATCAGAAAAAATTGAGGACTCTAAAACATACATTAATATAATATTTTTAGATTTCACTAGAAAAGACTGTTTATTTAGTCTTTTTAATCTGTGGGTTCAGCATCCATAGAGTCAATAAACAAAAAATTGATATTTTGGGGAAATTGAATTTTGGTAACTATCTTTCTTGACATCATTCCCTAAACAATACAGTGTAACAACTATTTGCATAGCATTTGAATTGTATTAGTCATTCTAGTAATCTGCAAGCTATTTAAAGCACACAGGGGATGCACAGAAGTTACTGTAAGTCCTATGAACATAAGGGAACTAAGTTTGTGCAGGTCTGTTCCCACACAGGAAAGCCACTCCCCTCCCTATGTGTACTCATGTACTAATATACTTCCAAGCCCAACTGTCTCATCACTGTTTTCTGCTCTTATTTTCCTCCTCGTTTATAACTTATGGAGGTGGAACTACTATAAATATTTTCTGTTTATATCAAAACATTCCCTCAACATTTTTGGCAAAATAATGTCAGCTTGCCAGTATCTGAATGCAAAAAATCTCCCTTCTCAGGAAATAGATCCTGGAGCTGGAGCTAAGTGGATAGGAATTCAAACACTCTGCTCTGTGCTATGCAATGATTCTCAGAATGATCTTGGTGAGACTATAATGTTTGCTGTCCAGGAACTGGCAATGGAGCTAGAATAAATCGTGTGTGCAGAAAGTGCTGACTGAAGAAGGGAGTCGCTCACTCTGCTTGAGTTATGGGGAAAGTGGAGTACTGACAATAGACATTTGAGTTAGTTCTTAACAAATATGGTTACTATACTTATCTATATTGATCTTGAGAATACTCCTCTTTATATTTTCTCCCTAAAAAGAAAAATGGAACTAAAGCACAGTGTTTATAATCTATCTTTCAAGCATTTGAAATTACTTTATCAAAGAGTAAGTGTACAAACACAAAAATTGGAGATATAAAGCAATTTTCTCCTTCAAGTCGGTAGAAACATCTGTCTTAATCATCATGACCTTTCTTTGGAACTTGACCTCAACTTTCCTTGCTTTCATGAGTGGTAATTCTCACTAAAAGTCTTGGACTGTATAATACATTTCCCTTGAATTACTGCATAGCATGTTGACAATAGTATACCACTGCAATCATCATGACATGCTTAAAGGCTTTATATATATA
>VZQC01001732.1:423717-453058 GCA_009823505.1 Rhizomys pruinosus | reverse complement strand
TATATATATATATATATATATATTACATAGCTCAGGTATATGTATGTAAATTTGCATACATTTTTCCATAAGGTGTATGTCTTACTGATGTTATTACATATACAGTAAGAAAATTTGTTAATATTTATCAGACATATGCAGGTTTTTTTCTTGCCATTTTTCTCTTTTCCTGTTAATTTTACAGCAGAACCTTTGTTCTTGAAGATATGGAAGCTTCAGTCAAGGATTCTCAGAGGCAGTTAGCTTCTGATATTATTTGTGTCTCTAATTATCTTCTTAAGGAAGAAGATAAATAAATTATCTTTGGTTAACAGAACCTTCACATTTTGTGAATGACCTTCTAATCATTTTCTTTCTTAAGTGAGCAAAATAATAACTAATCATTTTTGCACAAATTACTGGCTGGAAACCAGTAATTTTGACATATCTGTGAGAGTTGTGATTGAAATTCACTTAATGTTAGCCACTTACCTTAAAGCTGCCACCTAAGTTCTATGAATTTTCCCGTTACTAGAAAAGTCTGCATTCTGAGAATTTTTACATGAATTGTTTATCCACATAGTTATGTCTCATGAGTCTTGGGAAGCTGACACATCAGGTTCCCCCTCTCTCCTGGAATACTGAAGAAGCCCTGGCTTGTTTCCAAGCATCAGAACATCTGCCCACTCCCCTCCTGTGACCAGTTTAGCCTGGTGAAGAGGCACACATTCTCAGGATTATATGTGGCAATACATGAGAAATAACTGCAGATCAAATGAATCTTCTTAATGCTAACTTCTAAAGAAGAGAAACTTTTCTAGTTTAATCCACCACCGTTATTAGAATTTAGATACACTCTAAAGGCCTATCAAAGACAATGGCTGAAAACCTAACTTTCAGGGCTGGAGAGATGGCTCAGCGGTTAAGAGCACCGACTACTCTGGCAGAGGACCCAGGTTCAATTCCCAGCACCCACATGGAGGCTAAAAACTGTCTTTAAGTCAAGTTCCAGGGGACTCTGACACCCTCTTCTTTCCTCCATGGCATTGCACAACATGGGTGCACCAACCTACATGCAGACGGTATACTCATACACATAAAAAATAATAAAAATTAAAAAAACTCACTTTGTTCAGATTTAATTTACAAAGACACCACATGAGTGTTAATGATGAACATCTACATCTTGGGTGAGAATATCCACTTGCCATACACTAAACCAAGAATAGAATTGACGAAAAATGCATTGTGTGAATTTTGTCTGCTATGGAGGTTTCCTGTAAGTTTTCATATATCTGTTTCTCTTTATTCTGTCTCCTGTGATCTAATATTAAACAAGTTGACGCATTTAAATAAATTATTGTGAAATATGGATGATTTGTGAAGTTATAATTATAATAATACAATTAAAGTTACAGCTATCATCTATCTAAATGTCTATTTATCTAACTAAATTTTCCTTTCTTATACAAGATTGAGAGTCAGTGATTTGAAGTAAAGAATATATAAGCATAAACTTCAAATTGATAGATTCACCTATAAATTAGCCTGATTGCAAGAAATTTACTGACTTTAATGATATGTCATATCTGGATTTTTATCAACACTATAAAGAAAACTTTCAGGATTTTTTTTCTTAGTTTTGCTAACCCTTGATCTTAGAAAAAGAAGTCTATTTAATAAGGAAACTTCATTTTTCTCTTAGCAAAGTGTTTGCTTCAATTCTGTGAAAATAGCTCAATATTCTGTTTCAGTATTTGTTTAAACTAAAAAATGAAAAGAATTTATAGAATAATTGGTAGTCTACAGGCAATCAACCACATGATAATATTAAATTGATAGAAAATGTATCAGTTCAAGCAAAAGATCAGGTTGAGAGTAGGAACGAAAGCAGGATAATTGGTACACATAAATGGAAGTACACTTTAGAAATGTATGGTGTAATTTCACTATTGGTAAATTTTGTATCTCTATTCTCTTTAATAGTAGAAGATGGTAATTACCTAACTTCTTAATTCTTACTTATAATAAAATGTTGTAACTTGAAGTATCCTCCCCTCTGTGAATACTCTAAGGTTTTATTGCAGTTGAATTTTTGTACGTTTCATACATCTTGATCATATTGAGATGCCCCTCCCAATCTGCAATCTCCCATGCCCCCCCACCAGATATCATTCATTCTTTCATATATGCTAAGGTCTATGGTGCCAAATGTGTGCCCCCAAATGTCCCTCGTTGATGAGTCTATCCATTGGAGCCTACTCAATCTAACTGGTATCTTTCTTTTAATGAAAAACAATTCTCCCTCTCCCTTGAGTCATCTGTTACCAATAGTTCCTTGGCTAAGTTTGGGATCTCTTCCACACTTCCCCACTTACTTGGTGTTTTATTTTTTCTGGTTTAGGCTTGTGTACTGTCACCATTTCTGTAAGATCATGTGAGCAACTTCCCATCCACCTGGAAAATTGTTTCCTTGTGGTCATTGACAACCTCTGACTCTTAAAATCTTTCTGCCCTCTTTGGCAACGATCCCTGAGCTCTGGGTGGCAGAGTTTGATGTAGGAATCCTACCCAGGGACACACATTCCACAGTCTTATTTCTCTGCACTTTGGGCGGTTGTGGATTTCTGTGTTAATCGACATCTGTCCCATGAGGAAGCTTCCCCAGGGAGAGTTGAGAGATGCATTACTATTATTTCTTCTCCCTGGTCCACTATCTTCCCTGAGCTTTAGGTGTAGAGGTTGTCCTTAGATATGGATGTTTCACTTAGGGCTGAGCATGTCACAGACACTCTGTGTTGGACCATCTGTGGTACTATAGGAGTCTCCATCTGTTGAGAAAAAAAAAATATGATGAGTGATGAGAGAAGAGCTGTAAATATAAGGATAAATATTTAGAATTTAGTAAGAAATTGTGTTGGTCTAGGGATCTGATAAGTAGGTTTTTCTCTATGGTCTACACCATCTCCCACTGCTCCTCAAACACACAACCCTAGGGAGCATGTCTGAACCCACACACTCCCTTACAGTCTCCATACTCAAAGTACGAGCTGTGGTTCTGGCACACTGGACCTGACTGAATCACCCTGGCCCACCAATAAAAAAAAATCAGAAGTGATAACCTATTGGATTGCTCCAAGATCTTTGTCTAAAGTGTGGCCTATCTTTAGCAATTGTCTTACCTTCAAATTCTGGGAGGCAATCAAGGGCTATAGCAATAGCCTGTGTTATTTGAGGAGTCACCTAGAAGACTACCCTGACCAACAACTTGAAGGAATCTTTCTCCTGGATAACACTGGTTTGTTGTTTTTGTTTGTGTTGTTGTTGCTGTGCTCATGCTATACACATGCACTCATACATCTATTGTATGTATAATTGTTTTTTATTAATTTAATTTTTATTGATGGTTTGTGCATTTCATACATCATTTTCCAATTCAGATCAGGTATATTTCCCTTTCCCTTCCCCCCCACCCCCACCTCATCCCAGATCATGTATTCTGCCATAACTGTCCTGCATCTTTCAGGTTTTTTTTTTCATTTTTTAGCTATAAGTGATAATCCATGAGTATAAGCATCCTTCGTGCAAAACCAATCTACAGACTGTTGTGCCCAAACCCCCACAGTCCCACCATTCAGTGGGGGGTGACAGGTTGTTTGTTCAATCAAGTTGATCAAATGAGTGTCCAGACTACATCGCTGTAGTTTTACCATTCACCCCAATCGCAGCCTTTACATTCTACCACGCCCCTTCTTCCACAGATTGTTCCCTCGGCTTAGAAAAGGGGCACAGGTGGATGAGAAGTAAAACTGTCCTCTCTCTCTGGAGCTGTTGACTTGGATTCTGGTCAATTCTGGCTGTTTCCTTTCATGGGCTGACAGTTTGTTGAGGAGTAACCTTTTGATCCTACTAATGAAGCACAAGCAATTAGATATATAGGTATTTAATCAGCACTAATAGTTATGGTAGGTTACTTTGGCATAGACACATATGTTTGGATGATATGTTAATCCATGAATTACATTTTTACCCCCTGATAAATATGACAGGGTCTTACTGTGGCTTATAACATCTCCTAACCTGTAGAGGATGTAGGCTTGTGGCATCAGCCATGGGTTATTCCTCCAAAGAGAGAGCCAATAGCCAATTAGATTTGGGATATACAGGCACATGGCTGCCTCTGCTGCACAGTATTTCCAGGCAGGTGAGGTGTAGCTGGTGCTGACGGTGGAGTCTTGCTTGACTCAGGGAGACCCGTATTTGCTTTATTGGTTTAGTGGCCTTTGGTAACACTCTCTGGCATTCCAGAGGCCATCTGTACACTTGAATGTGCGGTCTCAATACATCCCTCCCATGTTAACATCAGGTCTTCGGCAGCAGGGTCTTATCGCCTCTCCTCCTGCAGGTATCCCAACTTAGGGGCAAGGAGCCCTTACCTTTTGTGGGGCCTTGGATCCCCTGGCCAACATCCCCCTGGTAGAACAATCCATTGCTGATGTCAGAGCTCCTGCATTAATATACTTTGCCTAAGTGCATAGCCCAAGGACTTTAGTATTATATTTGGTTCTGAACAGAGTATAATCCTTTTCACAGTTCTTATGTCTATTTGTCAATTAAAGAAGGCATTTTTACCGGTTTTATAAGAGATTACCTCTATAATAGTTGTCTCCAATTTACAGTTGGAGAATGACGTCATCTTCGTCATATTTCTCCTTGTTCTATGGGGGGGAAGGCAAGAAAGTCATATCAAAACCTTTGTTGCACCTAGAAGGTATCAGTTTCATTAGGACTCATTATAAATAGTTGTTACATGTTACCTTCCACAGAAGGGTTCGATGTTTATGGCAATCTGAGGCTTTTCTTCCTTTCAATGTTCAGACGGGTCAACCTTTCAGTTGCCACTTTTTGGTACATCCTACTCAATGCAAAGCTGTATCTTTTCTTTCTCAGCCATTAAGTTGGTGATATTTTGTCCTGTTGGAACAAACAAATCTTTTCCCGTAGTTAGTTTTAAGATTTGAATTGCAAGGTTTCATGTCTGTCTGTATCCCCCCCCTTTTTTTAACCCATGAGTCTCCAGAAGACAGTTGTATTATACATAACTATAGGGTGGAATCAAGGCACAGATTTCATCAAATTCACCCAGGTTGTTTTGGGTGACTATATATGATTAACTTGGGAAGCAAACTTAATTTTTGCATTAAATCATCTTAAAGAGAATGCTACAAGGTGATACTGTACAACAGAGAAATTATAGAGAACATTGGACTGAAATGGTGAATTGGGAAGGGGGGATGGGTGGGAGAGGGACACGGATGTATATTCAATCAAGGCATATTTAATTGATGTGAGTTCAGCAAGTACTCAGTTTCGCCTAGACACTGTCTACAGGATACATGGTGTTTTAGGACTTAGTAAAAGTAAATATGTGTATATTAAACAACATTGGTTTACAGACTCTGATAAAAACGGTAATGCATCTGAGTTAAATGTAGATATAATTCGCTGTTGTCCACATTTGTTTTACACAAAATCTGTAGAGCAATAACTTTGGGATTGGCACATACAAATGTATGTATAATTGTAAGTACATTGAACTAATACATTTCTTCTGTCATTTCCTACCATCTAAGCATAATTTATCTCTCTTCTCACATGCCTTCTATAATTGTCCCTACTCCCCCTCCAGTTAAAGGGCCTCACTTTTGCCAAGTTCCCTCTAATAACACTTATCCTCTGTGATCCCCTTCTCTTAAACTCCTTCATCCCCTCCATCCACATGGTTCCCTTGAATTTCTCTGACTTCTGCAGTTACATCAGGATATATACTCCCATCTAATGATTTGGACCTAAGGTCCACAAATGAGAGACAACATATGTTTCTAGTTGGTTTTAGTCTGTGTTACTTCACCTAGTATAATAGTTTCTAATTCCATCCATTTATCTGCAAATTTTTCCTATACCACTGAGGAGACGGCCATTGACATTGTGTATGTAAATGTAGCACATTTTCATTTTCCATTCATCAGTTGAAGGACATCACAGCTTTTAATTAACAATTGAATATGCCATTTTTTTTCATTGAGTTGTCTGAGTATTTCTGATCAATCTCTAGGTCTTATTCACTCATTGCTTGTATCTGAGCATTTTGCCAGCTCACGTTTAGAAATGTCCTCAGCGAAACTATGACTAACCACTTCACTCACTGTGCTGTCTTTAGGTAGAAAATATTTTTTGAATTTCATATAATCTTATGCATCATTTATAACTAAAGTTTTCTGAGTTCTCCTTAAGAAATATTTCCCAGCTGGTAGCACAGGTTTTTAATCCCACCAGAGGCAGAGGATAGAGGATCTCTGTAAGTTCAAGGCCAGCCTGGTCTACATAGTGTGTTCCAGGATAGCTGGGGCTACACAGTGAAACCCTGTCTCAAAAACAAAAACAAAACAAAATAACAACAAAAAAGAAATATTTCCCAACTGTGATAATGCTAATGTCATTTTTCTGTAATTTTCTAGATATTTTAATGTCCATCGTTTACAAAAAGGTTTACATACTAAAGCTTGCCTTTTTAGTATTATGTAAAACAATGAAACATTTCCATTTTTCTTCTGAAGATATCCAATAACCCTGAAAGCTGCACTGGAAGTAATTAATTAGGATTTTTGTCATGAATCTAGCACTGACACATGAACACATTCACACACACACACACACACACACACACACACACACACATGCATTTTAAAGATTCTGTACTTTGTTTACTTCATCTATTTCTTTATTTTTGTACCAATAACCATTTTTCCATCCCTAAAAATAGTTTCATAATAAGTACATCAGCGAATAATAATAGTTATAAAAGAAACATGAACTAAATTCATCATGGTTTAGAATGTCAAGGCTGAATGTGGGGGGAACAAAGTTAGAATACCAAGTTTAGCAGTTAATAGGAGCTGTCATGTCATGACTTGGTTCAACTATGCTCTAAGCTTGTGTTCTAGTTTGTCTTCCATTGCTGTGACAAAACGCTCTGACCAACACCAACTTGAGGAGGAAAGGGTTTATTCAGCACACATCTCCTGGGTCACAGTTCATCACTCAGGGAGCCCAAGGCAGCAACTCAGGGCAGGAACCTGGAGGCAGGAGCTGAAGCATAGGCCATGGAGGAGTGCTGCTTACTGGCTTGCTCTCCTGGCCCATGCCCAGCCTGCCCTCTTATATGGTACACAACAACCTGCCCAGGGTGGCACCACCCATAGTGGGCTGGGCCCTCCCACATTGCTCGACAATCAAGACAATACTCCACAGATGTGGCCACAGGCCAGTCCAATGGAGCCAATTCCCCAGTTGAGGCTCCCTCAACCCAGGTGTGTCAAGTTGACACTAAAGCTATCCAGCACAATTGGAATCTGGCAAAACTTACTTTTAAGTGCACAAATTGTTGGTCAGTTTTCAAATTTGCATAATTGCTCTCTTGAATACATTTTTTCTGAACTGGAGATAAACATGCTCATCATTTAAAAGGACAGAGAGAATACATTACCTAATCTAATATGTAAATGTAATCTATCAATACCTACACCTCCATGGATACATCTGTGACACACCTCATTAAAGGAAAATAAAAACAAAGAGCTTATGAGTTGCTAGAATTTGTTTCTTTTTAAATTCTTTTTATTTATTCATTTTTGTATATCTGAGTGTTTTGTGTTCATGGAAGTAAACATGTGCAAACAATGTCCATAGAGGCCTGAGGAGGCTGTGGGATCCTCTGAAACCTGGAGTTATGAATGATTGTTAGCCACCATGTGGGCGGGTGCTGGAAACCAAACAGGTTCTCTGCAAGAGCAGCCAGTGCTCTTAAACACTGAGCCATCTCTCCAGTCCTTAGAAATGATTTCTCTTTATATCTGTATGGAATGTTTACATAGTCTCTATGTATCTATGTATCCATATATCTATGTATAATCTATCTATCTAAATTATTTATCACAACCTATATCTATCTATCTATCTATCTATCTATCTATCTATCTATCTATCTATGAGGGTTTAGAAATAATATGTAAAAACCCACTTGAAATATTTTACTACAAGCACAATATTATACACACATAGAAGCCATTATTTCAGCACCCTATTATAGATAAAGTAAGCTAAGGCTATATAAATATTTGTAAGCATTATACACTTTTAAGCATAGAGTTGATGATAGGCATACTAATTTAATTTTGGTCTTAGGACAAATTCTACACCTATGAACTCAGCTTTGCAGCTAGTCTAAAACATCTTACATCATACTTTAATTAGTTATCACAATAGTTCTCCTTATTAACTTTGTGTGTAACAGACTTCATAAGCAGGTCTCCCATGTCTTAAATAATAAAAACGTTAAAATGATAGAATAGGACATGGTGGCCTGTAGAGCAACATTAGGGATCTCTCTTCAAGTTGACAGGGTCATTATTTGGGTCATGATTGTTTGTTATTTTTAACACATGTTAAATATGTTGTTATATCACAACATATTTGGGCCATGATTGTTTGTTATTATTCAGTGCACCTTATGTCTTATCTCTCAGGCCACATTTCACTGTTTTATACCATCAGGGAATTTGCTGAATGCTTTTCTGTAATTAAATTTGAGCATACATCTGTGGAAGATTTTCTATTCTATGGATCAAGGATGTATTTACAAAGGAAGTTGTTATAGCCACCACAACTGCCTATTGCTTCATTTCCTTCTTCTTCTAATTATTCACAATGCACATGCAACGTTTTGAAAAAATGCTTTCCTGTTCCTAATTTTCAGATTCACCAGTTCCCTTGTTTGCAATATTTATGATTTGTGTCTGTGATATTACAGTTTTCCCAATCCTTGCTATTCTGGCAGCAACTTCAATAAATATTCAAGGTATCTAAGATCACATATATGAATAATGTCAGAGATACAATCTTGAATTTAATTGCATTCCAAGAGTTAATCCAGCCTCACCTTTCCTACTGGATCCTCACTTTCCCAAGGGGTAAATCCTTGTCCCCAAGTGTCAGTTCTCCTGGTCCTGGAGTGACTCAAATGCTGTCACTCTTGTTGGTGAGTAAAAATGGGAGAGAAATGGTCTCTCTTCTTTCCACTTAACCACGTCTGATGGTCCTACGAGCTTGTTACAAGCAGCTGTGGCACTCTATTTTCTCCCACTTTGGGCACGTTACAGAATGGTACAACTGCTTTATCTGGCTATTTTGACTAGATGGTATCTGTATGAGGCTGAGGCCTATTTATCTAAGTTCTCACCCATCTCTGCAGCTCTTGGAGGCCTGCTGTAAATAGAATATGAGCTCATTAGCAAGCTCCTTTAGCACTTTCCTAAGATGCCTGGTATATTTTTTCCTCACCAGTGAGATAATTCTCAATTATGTTCTTACACTTTAAGTTTTTCTTAAATGCCACAGTTTACAATTCTCCAGATTCACCTCCATTTGCAAATAATCTTCCCTTTTCTTAATTTGGTCGTATTGCATAATCTTTCTTATATTCAGAATTTTCACTTCGTAGAATCAGAGCTCTTTATAAATGTATGTATATGTATATAATTTATGGTTATTTGTTTAAGTGTTGATATTCTGTATATTATAAAGGGTGGTGTTTCTGTAATAAGTATTCCCCCTCTCAATGATTAATTTGTTTTTATTTTTAAGATCACTTTTGGATCCGTTTAGTGTCTATAAGTGTTTTATTTCTCCCTGATTTATTTGATAATTATTGCCACGTTTAATGTTTCTTTTAGTACTTTTGAAAAGTTAAGATGTATTTTTCCAGGGCTGGAGAGATGGCCTAGTGGTTAAGAGTGCCAACCGCTCTTACAGAGGACCCATGTTCGATCCCCAGCACTCACATGGCAGCCGAGAACCTTCTGAAACTCCAATTCCAGGAGAACTCCAGTTCCAGGGGAATCCGAAACCCTCTTCTGACCTCCGCGGCATTGCACGACATGGGTGCACAAACTTGCATGCAGACAGTACATTCATACACATACAGAAATAAATAAAAATAAATAAATTAATTAAAAAAGATGTATTTTTCCTATGATCCTTTACTATCAATAACTATGAAGTTAGTTTGACCTGGTGACATTCATTTTCTTTCCTGTGATTTGGGTCTTTGATTTGTGTGTTATTTCTCTCCACACGAACATATGCCCACATGCACACACATATAAATTTCACACACATGCACATACACACACACACACACACACACACACACACACACTTTGCACCAATCCAGGTTTCTCCTTCTCTGTCTCCTTTTCTGCTCTAACCAGAGAGCAGGACGCTTCATCTAATAGCACATCTTAGTCTTACATTGCTGGCCATATGTCGTACCCAGGTCATGTCGTACCCAGGTGATGTTAGCAAGAAACTGTATGTCCAGTCACTGGCCCCAGTGAGACATTATTTCAGCAAAGATGCCTGTTTCTTCCTAGAAGCTACTTCTCTGAAGGGCTGTCTAGGCTTTTCTGTCTCTTTCTGCAAGACTGTTCGAACTGGGGTAATCTTGGTCTCTGGCACTGTCCCAGGATTCACAAAGGGGACCACCATCACCAAGTGTGATTCTGGCCATGCGTGCCCAGACCTTGCCTCTGGAGGCCGCAGCACCTTCTACTCACTACTTTGCATGTCGGTTGTGTTTCTCGTGCATGGAGATGCATATCTTGTATCTTACTTTTGATCCTGGCTATGTCTTTCCAATTTTCTTGTTATCTATCTTATCAAAAAATATTGTATTTTTGGAGACCTCAAAGCCTGAACTCATATGCTATATTGCCTGGGGTCTCTTTTTCAATTTATTCTTTTCATCTGATACATATTTTGGCCAGTTATTGAAGATCGTTCTGTCCTTAATTGAAAATGTTTTTATCTCTTTCTTATAAATTAGAACCTGGTTTTATATTGTCTATGGTGTCTACAGTGATGGCACAGACATGAATGCTGTGTGTGTTTAGAAGCCATTTATCATTCTCACTCCATGCCCTCTCTCAAGCCTCCCTCACAGGTGCAATTCACAAATAATACATAGCCAGTTTTCTGTCTCTGTCATCTCTTCACAGTTCTGATTTTACATATTTCCCCATGTTCTCTGGCCTAATGTATTACTCAATTGCAGTAGAATGAACATAGAGGTTATAAACCTACATGTTTTCACAGAATGCAATTGCACATACACACAGAGACAGAGAGGGAGAGAGAGAGAGGGGGGAGGGAGAGGGAGAGAGAGAGAGAGAGAGAGAGAGAGAGAGAACCATGGAGCATGGAGCAACTGTGTGTGTGTGTGTGTGTGTGTGTGTGTGTGTGCTGCAGAGAGACAAAGACAAAGCTTGTGACTGGAGGAACACCATGTGTTTTTATAGTATAAACACGCACACACACACACAAACATGTACTCTGGGAACAATTGTGAGTATAAGGGGAGGAGACAGAGCTTGAGACTAGAAGAAAGCTATATTTCTTTACATACAAATATGCACACAAACAGGAAAAATCTTGTGTGTGTGTGTGTGTGTGTGTGAAAAAGTAAGACTAAGAGAGATTGAGATTGGAGGAAAGCTATGTCATTGACAGTACAAACACACACACACACACACACACACACACACACAGAGGGAAAAGTAAGAAATCAATCTTTCTCAGGGAACTGTAGGAGTTCTGTAGCAAGCACATGTGTTTTAATTCACTCTGCCCATGCACGAGTTATTTATTTATTTATTTGGTATTTTTGAGACAGGGTCTCCCTTTAGTCCCAGCTGGCCTGGAGCTCACTCTGTAGACAAGGCTGGCCTTGAACTCACAGAGAACCACCTGCCTCTGCCTCCCGAGTTCTGGGATTAAAGACAAAAATATAAATAAAGAAAAATAAAGGTGTGTGCCACCACACCCGGCATACGAGTTATTTATTAGGTAAAACTTCTAAAGTCTTTGTAGGTACTAAGAGCTGATGTCCACCCAGCATTAGCCCCTCTGCCTCCTGACCCTTCTATCTCCCTAATATGTACTCAGTCTCTTTGATCCACCCGTGTGCACTGGGAATTGTTTTACCTGCTCACAGACCCCACACAGTGTTTGGTGGAGCTACACTGCTTCCCTCTTATATGCCTTTTCCAGAGATTTTTGAGGTGTGTGATGTATCCTTTTAATCTGTGGGACAATGCAGGATAAGCATTTCACTAGCTACCTGTTCCTCATCAAAGCCAACTTCTGCTCTCCCCTTAAAACTTAATCGCTAATTCTCTCCACATTGGCTTCTGCCAAAAAATAAATTTGACTTACACTTGCCTTGCTTTAGATATTTGCTGCCTTTAAAGTTGAAGATAAATTTCCTCTTGCTAAAACTAATGAGATACATTGGAATGAGTAGCTTTATGTTAATTGCTACTTGCTGAGAAACAATGCAGCAAAAATGGCTAAATAGAGAGAATTTATTTTGGAGTATTCATTAGCAAGACACTTAGGAAAAGTCTCTCACCAATCACTGGGACATATTGCCACCTCTGCCTTAATTGTACTAATTATTTGTTGATTTCATTGGCCAATTCATTATATTGCTTTGGGAAAAATGTAGCTAAAATTATATATTGCAATTACCAATACATTCTTAATATTTTATTTATTTTTTTTGTTTTGTTTTATGTGTGTGACTGTGTTGCCTACATTTGTAAGAGGGAATGTATGTGCTTGCAGAGGTCAGAAGTGGATATGGGATCTCCTGGAACTGGAATTATGGGCAGTTGTTAGCTGACATCTAAGCATTGGGAAAAGGAACCTGAGCCCTCTGCAAGAGCAGCCAGTGCCCTTAACCACTGAGCCATCTGGCCAGCTCTCTGCACTATATTCCTTAAAGCTGGGAACTGTGTATCTAATAATAAAATGTAGGCACTCATGGTGGTGCAGGCCTATAATCACAGGACTTGGGAAGCAGAGACAGAAGATCACAAGTTCAAGGTCATCCTTGGGCACATAGTCAGTGTACGACCATGTAATTTCCTTTCTATAAATACTCTCCCCCAAAGAAATGATGATTAAGTGCATTATCATTCTAAAATCTGACAAGAGGCTCCTCTGCAAATTTATTTCACAGAATTCTAGAAAATAGACATGTAGATAGATGATGAGTGACCACAGGGACTATTAAATACTACATTAGGATAAATCTCAATATGTAAAAGAATATACACAAATTAAAAATCTGTGACAAGTAATAAATTTTTGTTGAGCAGAATAGCAGAAAAGTGGTCACATAATGCTTTGACCAACAGGGTTTCCCAGAATAAAAATTTCAACATGGATAATACCATACAAAAATGTTTTAACTGAGGAGTGCCTTTTGGACATGCTCTAGACAGTTTCACTTGTCAACTTGACATACCTTTGTAGAGATAGCATCCACTGACGAATTGTCTCCACTGGATTGTCTGTGGTCTTGTCTGTGGGACATTTTCTTGATTGTTGAGTGCTATAGAATGGCCCAGCCCACTTTGGGTGGTTCCAGCCCTGGGTGGGCAATCCTGTAAGAAAACGGGCTGAGCATGAGCTAGGAGAGCAAGCCAGTTAGCAGTGTATCGTCATCATTGTCTGTGCTCCAGGCTCCTGCAGTGATTTCCTGCCTTGGCTTCAGTTGGTGATGGACTGTGAGGTACGAGCCAAATAAACTCTTTTCTCCTCACGTTGGTTTTGTTCAATGTTTTTACCACAGCGATTAAAACAGGATGAAAACCCAAGGAAGATAAAGAAATTGTGTAGAAAGTAGAGGTTGGGTATGACAGTAGAGTAAAGATGCTCTCCAGTTCCATAGAGAGCCCTGAGGCTCAAATGTCACTTCAGAGTTCCCATAAGTTAGAGCAGATGGCCCCAAGCAAAATAGATATAGCATTTGAACAGTCTAAGGAATGGAGTAAGTTTATAGTCCAAGGTGCAGTTATCCTGGCTCAAGTTCAACACATGGAAAATTTAGATGTGGAACTCACTATATCTATATAATATATCAAGATACTTAGAAAATACATATGTGTGTATGTACTATATGGGCAAAGCTTCACAACTGTCTTCTTAGTTACTACTCTGCTACCTTCAGACAAAAGTCTTATCAGATTAAGCTTTCTTTTGTCTTTTTTTTTTAA
The DNA here is from genome assembly GCA_009823505.1 of Rhizomys pruinosus. NCBI lineage: Eukaryota > Metazoa > Chordata > Mammalia > Rodentia > Spalacidae > Rhizomys > Rhizomys pruinosus. The sequence continues at coordinate 438,902 of VZQC01001732.1, read as the reverse complement.
TTAAGCCTTCTAAAATGCAACTTTGACCATATTTCATCTCCACTCTTTCCAGAGATTAGCCATCCCCCAGTCGCTCATAGGAGATGCACTCAGAAAATATTCTTTCTGTATTCACACATCCTCCCTCAATTTAGCGAGATGCACACGGAATCTCCTGCAGTTAGTGCTGTGAGAAGCACTTCAGGTCTTCCCTCCTGAGTGACGTCCTCACCTGACTCAGACACCACCAGCAGCAGGGTGAACAAACTATAGCCCGTGTCTCAACACACCTGCAGCTGTCCTGGAACTCTCTATGTAGATGAGGCTGGCCTTGAACTCACAGAGATCCGCCTGCCTCTGCCTCCTGAGTGCTGGGACTAAAGGTGGGCACCACCATGCATGCTCTAAAGAGCACAACCACACTACTTTTACAAGTTGTTTAACACTCTGTCATGTTAAAAGAGAAGTAGTCCCAATAGGGATTACTTAGTCTGCATAGAAAGCCTAAAATATTCAGCATTCATCCTATAATGAAAAAGTCATCTGATCCCAGATTCACCGACTTTCAATAGCACCACTCAGTGTATGTCACTGGGAATTGAGTGCTATATTTGGGCTCCAGCATCTAATATTATAGTTGCATGCTTTATGTCTTCATTTGCTCTAAACTTTTTTTTTTACTTCTTATGTGTATGAGTGTACATCTGCATGTAGGTATGTGCACCTGTGTCATACAAACTCTAAACTTTTATTTCAAGTTACTGATTTAAACACTCAGGTATCTTTTAAAGAAAATTTAAATGATACATGTTTAATATTTATTGATTCATTAACTATTCCTAACATTGTTTCTTCATGTAGATAGGAGTTCCAACATCCAATATGGTAAAATTTTCCCTAAAGCTATTCAATTTATCTACTTAGCAATACACACACATACACAGACACACACGTATACATAGAGCTAGATAATTTCCTCAAATGTTGACATATTGCTGCTCCTTTTATTGTTATAGTCTATCTTTCCTGAATGTAGAAATCTTCCTTTTCCACTGGTCTCTGGCTTTCATGGTTTCTGATGAAAAGTTACTGGCTCCTAAGATGTTACAGATTTTATCTTTAAAAATCTTCTACTGCACTGGTCTCCATGGTGCAGCCTGGGTGGTCCAACAATGGCAGTCTATACTCTGAAGAAGTGGAAACTGCGGTAGATCAGTCCACAAGTCGGACGTCTCAGCAGTCCTAGTTTATCTATCTTCCCATAAGATCCGGGGTCCTTCATTGCCAGTTGTTCAGACCTCAATACAGTTTCATTGCTGTGATGTTGTTTGGTTTGTTGGTTGTGTGGAGAGCTATTCTCTCATAACTGTTAGAAAAAAGAAAGTCATTTAAACATTATTAAGTGAATGTTATAAGCCTATTAAACCTCATAGCACAGAATATTTTTGCCATCCTTTATATCCTTTATTATGAAAGTGCCGCATATATTTTGATATATTTTGCCTTAGATACTATGTTAAATGTTTTCCATCATTTACTCCCATTACCCAATGAATACAGTCCCACAATATAGTTCCTCTCAACACTAAGCATTCACAAACTATTTCCATCCTTATTTGCATGCAGTCATACTTAGATATTACTAGAAATTAAGCCTTTTTGGTCTAGTTAAGCTCCATTTGTCCTTATTTTTTTCTTTCCCCTACTATTTGCCAGTTATCATATTTTGCCAAAATATGTTTAATTTTGTTTAGAACATCAAGCAATTTTTCTAATATTTAGTTTTTAAGAAAGGCTGGCTGTTTCCTCTCTTACAAAACACACACTGCCTGATTTCTAACATACTTTTAACATCTCTCTTAAGTCCATAGTCTTGATATAAGATTAGGTCCCATTTTAAAAACCATAGTATAAATAGGTGTTGAACTCTGAACCTCTTAAGGCAAAATATATTTGAAAATTATATATATATATATATGGATTTTATTTCATTTATAATTTACTACAGGATACAGTCTTACATGAAGAAAGGGAATAAGATTGCTGTACATTTTTCCTAGTGATTTTAAACAGAAGAGTTCATGGTAAATTGATCAACCCTCAGCCAATTAGGCTTTGACATATACTAATAAGATATAATTGAGGAATTATGAAGACATTTGCTCAAGAGAAAATGAGCACATAATTACACCATAAAGAGGTTAAAGAATCAATGTTACCCAGCTGGAAGAGTATTAGTTGAAGTCCCAATGGCATCTATAAAGGACACTTCATACTACATCTGTGAAATACAGCACTGACAAGGCCAATTAAGATATGTAGAATAATCCACTTTTAATTTTACAAGTTCATCTTTAAATATCCATTCTCCCTTTTCTCTCTGGTCCCTCCAGGTGCTGGGGGATGGTCTCCATCGGACAGTGATCATTATCAATGGCTTCAGGTTGACTTTGGCAATCGGAAGCAGATCAGTGCCATTGCAACCCAGGGAAGATACAGCAGCTCTGACTGGGTGACTCAATACCGAATGCTCTACAGTGACACTGGCAGAAACTGGAAGCCCTGTCATCAAGATGGGAATATCTGGGTGAGTCATTGTTAGAAATGCAAAGGTACCAAACTGGACTGGAAACATTCGAAAGTGGCAGAGGACACACATAGCGAAAGATTACTGACCTCCGTTTTTTTTGTATCTGTGTATAATTGGTAATACAAAATCATTGATAAATTACTAATTAACTAATTAACTTTTTATAGGTAATCTTTTTTTTTTTAGGCTGAAATGTATATCTGGTGCTGAGTGCAGTGACTGTCTATGTAGATGAGACCTTTAAATCACCTAAAGAAGTATTAGTGTTTAAGGATGCTGGTCAGACCCAGACCACTTAAACCAGAATCCTGTCAGTAGAAGTTGTGATTAAGGAGAGTAGTTTAAGGGGTTGCAGAATAAGTATGATCAAATGCATGGTATGAAATTATAAAACATCTATTATAAGGAGTGGATCCGGGAGGAGTTGGGGGGTAAATACAATCAAATGCATGGTATGAAATTCTCAAAAATTCAATAACAGTATTTTAATTAAAAATTAATTGTGACAAGTATGGTAATAACTTTTATTTAATTTTTTTAATTTTTATTTATTTCTGTATGTGTATGAATGTACTGTCTGCATGCAAGTTTGTGCACCCGTGTCGTGCAATGCCGTGGAGGTCAGAAGAGGGTGTCGAACTTCCTTGGAACTGGAGTTCTCCTGGAATTGGATTTTCAGACGGTTCTTGGCCGCCATGTGGGTGCTGGGGACCGAACTCGGGTCCTCTGTAAGAGCGGTTGGTGCTCTTAAACGCTAAGCCATCTCTCCAGTCCTGGTAATAACTTTTTAAAGACACAGACTTCCTCTTGAAATAAAATATTGAAATTAAGAAGAAAATAATTTAGAAAAGGAAGCACGATGATATGTGGAAAAAAATTAACCTACATTAAAAATGGTTTCAACCAGCAATAGAGATCAGTGTTTACTTGTTATTCTTCACTGTAAGAGTATATAGTTTTACCCATGTGTACTGAAAATATCAGTTAAATTGGACAGCTGTGTATTTTCAATCAAATACACCATAGTTTAACAGTTTAATTGTAAGAGAACTATTTTAGCTTACCTGTATTAAAAATAAAGCTATAGTGAAAGTTTTTAAAAGTCATGAGTTTTGAACAAAAAAGAGGACAAGGTGAGGTATTCACTTTTTAACATTTTTTCTTCATGGCATTGGGCATGATAGTCAGCACTTTCAAACTATCAGAGCTCACTCTTGGGAATCAGAAAGCCTGAGTAGTTCAGAGTATAAAATTCTCTAGCTTAGATGGTCAGTGCCCCATGATTGGCCAATAATACTAACTATAAAGTGAAATAAGGACATAGTTCCAGAGAAAAGGAAGTATGTCTACTCAAGAAATACTTTGGAAATAATTCCTGATAGGACATGACCGTGTATCAAGACTGTCAATGCACTGGAATATGCAACTTACAGGAATCACAGAGGAGGGGAAATGCCTCTTTAAGGCCAATCTTGTATCTCATACCGAAGACAACCCAAAACCTCAGTATAAATTATGGAAAAGTGATTCTCAACCACAGACAGACAGTGAATGAGCTCATTTAGACAACACACTTTAAAATATATACATGCTGGGCTGGAGAGATAACTCAAGGGTTAAGTGTACTGGCTGCTCCTGCAGAGGCCCCAGGTTCAATACCCACCACCCACAGGGCGGCTAACAACCATTGGTAACTCCAGTTCCAGGAAAATATGATGCTCTCTTCTAACTCCTTTGGCATTGCACCATGCGGGTGCACTTACGTGCATGCAGGCAATTCAGTCAAACATATTAAAACAATAAAAAATATATATATAATTTGTAATATAATACTGTTCAATATCTATGTGAAAATTTCCAGTGTCTTATCTCAGTGGGTGGTACAAAAGAGCTACAAAATGCCACTCCCCAGACTTAATACAATTATTGTAACCAATAACTCATGTCAACTGTAGGTGGCGCCTCTGTGCCCAGTAGAGTGGTCCTATTAACAATCAATCAAGGAAGAGGAAGCCTGGGACTCTTTACCCCTGAAATACTTCCTATGGACAGATCCTGGCTGAAGGGGAATTTATTTCTTTAGTTATACGCCCTTTGATGCATCCACCAGACTCCAAAGAATAGCTACAAACTTGTGGTTACACAGATGCCCATGGTTAATCTTGGTGCCTCAAACAACAAAGTTAATAGACAAAAATTTGAGAATTTGAGAGTGATCTGTGGGAAGGGAAAGGAGGGACAGAAGTCCTGGGGAGGAGGGAGCTGAGAGTGCATAGTATGTAAGATTAGATATATGAAATTATAAGAAATAATGTTAAAAATTAAAAGAGTAGTGCACATCAAATATTTAACAAATGAAACTGGAAACAACAAATTATGTAAGTGACAAACATCTGCATATCAAGAGTTTTTCAATTAATCTCAGAATGAAAATAGTCCTTGAAGCCCTAAGGTGGTCTATCTGAATATTTAATATGCAAAAGATGTGAGTTGCTATATTTTCCCAACTAGCCAAATCAGCCAGTCCTCTCTAATAATACCTAATGTAATAGAATCCTGTATACTTTACTGATAAGGAAAGTTCCTTTAGTTTGGAATCCTTTATCAATATAATGAAAACCACATAAAGATGGGTGAAAATGACCCTCCGTCACTGAATGTCCATACTCCACAAACTCAAATTTGCATATGATCCTGCAGAGTTTTTAGATTTTCTATATTTTGGAGAAAACTGAATTGTTTCTTACTGTGTCCAATCATTCCTTAGCAAGAGTCCATTAGACATTATTTTAATATGAATTCCAGGAGGTTTAATTGAAATTATATAAGGAAACTAGTTATACAAACTCAATGATTTAGAAACACCCATGTGATCAATTATAACAGCAACTGACAGCAAGCATAGTAGTCCATTTAGTGAAAATTGTCTGCAGTAGTGGTCACCCTCAGATACTCCGTCACCTTTGTTCTTGGCACATGCAGCTTACCTCTGTTTATCTTCATGCATGACAGGAAATACATGACAATATTGCCAGGAAAGGAAATGAGACTTAAAGCAGGAGGTAGACTGTGTGTCTCTGGCACATTTTCACAGTGAACAATTGGAAGAGAAAGTGTCAGGTGGGTGGCACACTGCAAGGTGGGCTAGGGACTCAGCTGTGAGGCCTTCCTTTGCGCCAAGAACCAGTGTAGTGCTTGTAACAGATTATTTGGTACCATAATGAAGATTTGTTGTGCAATGAGCCATGTAAGGAGACACCATTTAAGAATGAATGGGTGATTCTGTCCCATTTTTTAAACCATTTGTCATAGCCATTGAGCTAATTTTCCAAGCCACTTAAAAATCTCTTATTAGAAATCTTTCACACAGCAATAGGATAGTGTTTCTAGGATTGTTTTTTTTTTTTTTTCCCTGCCTATGAAGCTAAGGTAGAAAATCATCTTCCTGGCTTGAGCCTGTATAAACAAATAACAAATTCCAGTTCACTCAGCTTGGTAATGGGACTCCTTTCCTGGATAGCTGAGCTCACTCTCTCTTGCTTATTTGTGTATACAAGTGATTGTTTCAACAATCTGGTATTTGGAGAAAAATCCAGATGAGGCATATTCAAAATAACTGAATTATTTACCAAGGAACAAAACACAAAAGAATCATCTGCAATAAATACTTTCTAAATTTCTGTTTTAAATAAGGGGATAATTTTTTCAGGATTTTATAGAATAAAATAATTTCTAAAATAATTCAAAGTAAGCACCTTGGTTCTGCAGCATAGATTTTCTTGTTTATACCTCTTTTAGAGTGGAGTACTATTTTTTAAGTTGCAAGAATTTTAATAAGCTAAATAGATATTCCAGATTTTTCACAAACCATAAAACTCTTTTACCTCTACTAATGAATCTTTATCATTCTTCTACAGATATAGTTTGTATTGTAAGAATCTCATTTTAAGAGGTCACTGGGTTACTTCTTGTGTCAATGTAGAATCATTGAATATTCTTTTATAAGCAACATAGCTACATATTTAAATGTTAACAAAATTTGGATCATAAATATCATTGTATTAATAATTTTGAATATATTTTGGTTTATAAGGTTCAGTGTGGAAAAGTGAAATGATTGTATCATGTTTCCTACTGAGAGAAATGAATAACATCTTATTTTCTATACATTAGTGCAATTTAATCTATAAGGTAAAATGGGATATGTGGAATTATAGTTGTGCTTCTACAAGTGCATTCAATTTCTTAAGAAGTCTCAAAAATAAAGGGTGGAGAGATGACTTATTCGTTAAGATCACACAATGCTCTTCAAGAGGAACTGAGTTCAATTCTAACCACCTGGGTGTTCCTCCCCTCCATGCTGGATACTGGCCTCTCAGTGCACCTGGCCATTTTGCTCCCCAAGCCCCAGGCAGGGACAGGGAGGGAGAAAGGACAGACTATGAGTAGTAGGTGAGCCCTGCAGATCAGAGAATGATATGGGAGTCAGCTTCAAAGGATCAAAGAACTCATTTATTGTAGGAGTTTTAGGGTCTTATATAGTAGCTTTGGTAGGTTCTTAGCAAGGATGGGGGTGGGACAACAAAAGAAGTCTGCATGCACTTCTTACAATACCATGTGTTTCCCTGAGCTTTTGTGGTTTTTTTTTTTTGTTTGTTTGTTTTTGTTTTTTGTTTGTTTGTTTTTTCCTGGCGGATGACCCATTTGGTTACAGAGACCAAGGTGTGCTTTAGAAGTGACAGGGTTAGGAATGTTACACTCCCCGGGGGGATGAGCTGCAAGCACCTAACATCCACCAGGCTAGTGGGGGCTGGCTTCAGCTCCTTTCAGCCTTTGTAGGTAATCGGAGTGAAGCCTGCTCGCTTCAGGGTCAGCCATTATAGAATATTAGGCCCCACAACCACCCAAGTCAGGTGACTTCTCAGTTCACAGGAAACTTGATAACTATAGTATCAGTTAAAGTTTTAGGTTTAGGGGCTGGAAAGATGGCTCGGCCATTAAGAACACTGGCTAGTCTTGCAGAGGACCGAGGTTCAGGTCCTAGCACTCACACTGTGGGTAACAACTGTCTGTTAACACCAGTTTCAGGATATTCAACACCCTCTTCTGACCTTTTTGAGCATTGCATGGCATGGGTGCACTTACATACATTCTGGCAATGCACTCATACATGTAAAATAAAAATAACAAATATAATATTTTAAAAGGAATATAAGGTTTACTTTGGGAACAAGAGCAAACTGAAGGTTTTTGTTTGGCTATTGCTATTGTTTTATTTACTTTTTACAGACACAATCTCAATCCATGGACCTTTGAGCTTTGAATCCTCTAGACCATTTTCTCATAGGTGCTAGGATTACAATGTCACAAAACACACTCAGATTACATTTAAGATTCTATTTTTTCCCTTCTCATCATATTCTTGTTGGACTTGGGTGACTTCAGATAAATGCAAATTTATATAATATGTTGAAGTTTGGCACCTACGAATATATTAAATAAAATGACAACTTCTTAAGTCCCATGCCTGTACTCTGTGGTGACTTCATGGAAGTAAGAGGAAGAATATCACAATATTAAAGCAGACAATTTGGAGCACAATACCTTACTTCTTGGTGGCAATATACTGGTAGAGTAAATGAGGTGAATTCTAAAGTCAGAGTACCCAGACTGGCCATTGTAATTTCAGTTTGATAAGACCAAAGTTTGATTTGGTATAGATTTTTCAGTTTGTGCTTAAAGTTTGTAATCTGTAAAATGGGGTTAATGATAGTATTTGCCATGTTTCTAATCTGTGAAATAGGGCTAATAATAGTATTTACCTCAATGGGATTTATATTGATGGAGAATATGTATATAACTTAATTATGTGTGTACAGAGCTTAAAACAATATGTAGCACATATTATTATTAAATTTTATGAATTTAAGATCTCTAGATGTATTAACCTAGGATACAAACTTTGATCTACCCTTGAAGGCTGAAAATAATTCAGGACTTTCCATTTACAGTAGTTATTTTCCATTCTCCTGTTGAAATAGGCAAATATTAGATCTGTGCTTTTCAGACTAAAGTGAATAATAAATCAAAGTATAACTTGAAAAGAGGGTTTAATTTATGTCATTTCAATTCATGGTCTTATGAATGGTTATACTTAGTTCTATACATTACCATACAAAGCATATCTACATAGTTCATTTAGGAACTGGGTTTTTATTTAGATTTTAGGAGAAATATGACAATTGTGGGTCCATTCAATTTTATTTAATCAATTCATTTTCATTAGCTTTGGAACTTCAAGAACAGAGACAAATATGTTTGTCCATAGTGTCCATTTATTCCTCCACGTGTGCTTGGGTTAATGAAAACGCAGAGGAGAAGCAGACTCCAAGCTAGGCTTAGGAGTGAGTGTGTGTGTGTGTGTGTGTGTGTGTGTGAGAGAGAGAGAGAGAGAGAGAGAGAGAGAAGGAAGGAAAGAAGGGAGGGAGGGGGAGGAAGGAAAAGAAAGAAGAAGATGAAATTTAAAACCTGCTGTTGGCCCTGAGGTAGAAAGGGGCAGATGGAATGCAGGCCTGTGAAAGCTGCTTTTCAAACATGATCAAGATTCTAGCAATCTCCGGTACCTGAGAGCCTGTTAGAAATGCAGAGTCTCTGGGCTGGAGAGATGGCCTAGCGGTTAAGAGCGCCGACCGCTCTTACAGAGCGGACCCGGGTTCGATCCCCAGCACCCACATGGCGGCTGAGAACCGTCTGAAGCTCCAATTCCAGGAGAACTCCAGTTCCAGGGGAATCCGAGACCCTCTTCTGAACTCCGCGGCGTTGCACGACACGGGTGCACAGACTTGCATGCAGACAGCACATTCATACACATACAGAAATAAATAAAATTTGCCTCCCGAGAGCTAGGGAAGTGTGAAAGGAATGCACCACCATGCCCTGGGGAGACCTCTGGCATTTCTTTTTTTTGTTTTTTTTTTTTTTTTTTTTAATTTTTTTTTTTATTAATTTTTTATTTAATTTGTATGTGTATTGAATGTGCTGTCTGCTGCAAGTCTGGTGCACCGTGTCGTGGAACGCCCGCGGAGTCAGGAAGAGGGTTCGGATTCCCCGGGAACTGGATTTAAAGATGGTTTTCAGATGTGGGTGCTGGGAGTTCTGGTCCTCTGTAAGAGCGGGTGCTGGGGATCGAAACACCGTTGTTCCGGCTCTGTTAAATGAACTAGCCGCGTCTGGCCGGCTCTTAACGCTGGCCATCTCTCCAGCCCAGAGACTCTGCATTTCTAACAGGCTCTCAGGTACCGGAGATTGCTAGAATCTTGATCATCTATGTGAGCCTTCCAGTGGTTTTAGAAAAAGCAGCTTCAAGGCCATTGCATTTCCATCAGTGGCCCTTTCTACCTTCCAGGGCCAACAAGCAGGTTTTATGAGAACATTTATTCATCGTTCCTTTCTCTCTTCTTTTTTCCTTCATTGCCTTTTTTTCTTTTTCCTCCCCCCCCCCCTTCTCTTTTCTCCTCTCTCGTTTCCTAATCTACCTCTCTCACAACTCACACACACACACACCCACAACACATGCTCACCCCTAAGGCTAGCTTTTGGAGTTCTGCTTTACGTCACTCTTGCCGTCTTCATAATTTAACCCTAGAGCATTGAGGTAATAATTTGAGGAAACACTCTAAATGGTGGCACAAAACATATTTTTCTCTCTTGTTTTCATATTGGAATGGTTTCCCAAGTGCTTAATGGAAAATTGGTAATTGATTAAATAAAAAATATGATTGGAAGTTGGGAACCCCACATTGCCTATATCGTCCTAACATCTACAATATGTAAAAATCTGAAACAAACCCAGTTCTAAATGTTAGATACGTTGCACTCTGTCAATGCCAATGCCTTCGAGAGGTCAGAGGACACGACAGGTTTGTCGTATTTCCCTGTGAACTGAACTAAGGACCAGTTCTTAGCCACCTATGTAGGTGCTGGAGTAGAACCGGTCCTCTGCAAGAAAGCAGTTGGTGTTCTTAAACGCTGAGCCATCCTTCCAGCCACCAGAACCCTGATCTTCATCAGAAAGGCAAAAACCAATTTTTTTTTTTATTTTGAGACAGATGAACTATGTAAGTATTGCTTTGATAGGGTAATGATATAGAACACTAAGTATCAATACCGATTGCATTCAACAGGTGGACCATGAATTGAGAATTTGACATTAAATTAAACCCTCTTTTCCAAAGGTCCGTCCAGTATCATTGTGTGGATTATTATTTCCCCTTTAGCTTGAAAAGGCACAGATCTAATATTTTGCCTCCTCTTCAACAGGAGGAAGTGGAAAATGAAACTGACTGTAAATGGAAAGTCCCCTCCTAATATATATTTTCAGCTTTCAAAGACATGGTTAATCAAAAGTTTGGTATCCTAGGGCTAGCGTTCAATTTCGAATCTAGAGAATCGTTAACTACTTACAATAAAATTTAATGAAAAATATGTGGTATACCATATTGTTTTTTAGTCCTGTACAGATCATATTTAAGTTATATACAATATTCTCCATCAACTTATAATTACCCAGTGAAAGGTGCAATTACTATTATTAGCCCTAGGTTTCAACAGGATAAAAACCATTTTGGCAGCAAATGATCAACCTACTACATCCTAACGCCATTTTTACAGATACAAAACTTGTTTAAGCCTCGACAAACTGAAAATCGCTATTATTACAAATCAAAACTTTTTTGGTCTTTTTTTTTTTTTTTTTTTTTTTTAACTGCTGAGTCATCTCTAAGCTCTTTGGGTACTCATCGATCTTTAGAATTTCTACCTCAAATATACTTGTTGGCTCTACAAGTATATTGCCACCAAGGAAGTAGTATTATGAGTATTTTGCTCCAAATTGTAGCTTGCAAATTAATATTGTTGATATATCTTCCCCTCCTTTACTTCCATGAAGTAACCGCACCTAGAGGTACAGGCATATGGTGACTTAAGAGTATGTCATCAATGCTTCATATTTTGTAACATATCGTAGGTGCCTAATCTTCAATACACATAATTCACTATCTAAATTGTGCACTTTGTATCTGATATCATCCGCAAGTCCAAAACAAGAATATGATGGAGAAGGGAAAACTAAAATATTAGAAATCTTAATATGTTTAATTGATGGTGATTATACTTGTTTGACATTGTATTCTTTTATGTGCTCTCTATTGTATGAAATAATGGTTCTAGAGGGATTCAAGTCTCAAGAAGGTCAATGAGGATTTTGAGATTTGTTGTCGTCTCAAAAGATTAAGAATATAAACATATACATATATATATAAATACATTTTAAAAATGTATATTTGTTATATTATTAATATGAAATAAATACATAGGTATTTTCATTCCTTTTAAAATAATTATTATTGTTATTTATTAATTATTAATTAAAAAAAAAAAAAAAAAAAAAGAATGTATGTAAGTGCACCCATCCCATGCATGCTCAAAAAGGTCAGAAGAGGGTATGTGAATATCCTGAAAACGTAGGTGTTAACAGACATGTACCCACAGTGTGAGGGGCGAGGACTGAACCATCCCTGCGGTCCTCCTGCAAGACTACCCAGTGTACTTAAATGGCCGAGACCATGCTTTGTCCCAGCCACCTCCTAAACTTAAAATCCTGTGTAACCCATGGCCAATCGATCACACATTATAGTTTATCAAAAGTCACTTCGCGTGCCAACTGAGAAGTCACCTGACTGCTGCGGTTTGCGTGGCTCAGTGGGGCCTAATATTCTATAATGGCTGACCCTGAAGCGAGCAGGCTTCACTCCGATTACCTACAAAGGCTGAAAGGAGCTGAAGCCAGCCCCCACTAGCCTGGTGGATGTTAGGTGCTTGCAGCTCATCCCCCCGGGGAGTGTAACATTCCTAATCCCTGTCACTTCTAAAGCACACCTTGGTCTCTGTAACCAAATGGGTCATCCGCAGGAAAAAAACAAACAAAAAAAACAAAAACAAAAAACAAAAAAAAAAAAAACACAAAAGCTCCAGGGAAACACATGGTATATGTAAGAGTGCATGCAGATCATTTTGTTGTCCAACCCCATCCTTGCTAAGAGCCAACAAAGCTACTATATNAGGCAGAGGCAGGCTGATCTTTGTGAGTTCAAGTCCAGCCTGGTCTACAGAGCAAGTTCCAGGGCAGCTGGGGCCACAGGGAGACCCTGTCTCGAAAAAGACCTAAAAAAAAGAAATGCAGAGTCTTGGGGCTGGAGAGATGGCCTAGCGGTTAAGAGCACCGACTGCTCTTGCAGAGGACCTAGGTTCGATCCCCAGCACCCACATGGCAGCTGAGAACCGTCTGTAACTCCAGTTCCAGAAGAACTCCAGTTCCAGGGGAATCCGACGCCCTCTTCTGACCTCTGTGGCATTGCACGACATGGGTGCACAAAGCTACATGCAGACAATACATTCATATAAATAAATAAATAAATAAATAAATAAATAAATAAATAAATAAATAAATAAATAAATAAATAAAAATAAAAAAGAAATGCAGAGTCTCAGAGATCCACAGTAGATTCTAGTGAATTAGAATCTATGGGTTGGCAGGCAACACATATTCCCTGAGGGCAGTATATATTGTTTTATGCACTTCAGAGACTGCTATAAGAAAGAATTAGAATCAGCCCCCGGGGTTCCCAAAACCAGAAGGTAGAATTAGGATTAGAATTCACAGTGCAGCCTGCAAACAGATTTATCTAGCTAAGAGAACGAGTGTTGCAGCATAAGCCCTGACTGAACAGTACTACTTTCAACTTGCTGAAGATAAACATAGCTACCATCTCCTAGGGGGAAAGAATTGAGTGTTAATGCTGTGGTAAACTATGAGGACGCCGTGTGTCTATTTGAGTTGATCTCCTTTGTCACTTACAGGGTTTTTGTGATAATGCAAAGGACTTTCCTTTAGAGTGGCTGAGAGTTAGGGTCAGGAAAGGACTGCTGAGGGGGCTAAGCATTGCTTACTACCTGCTACAGGGTTGTCAAGCAGACCAGAGGATCTGGAAGTCTTCCCAAGCAGATGAATCTTCTACTGAAATAGGCAGGAGTCTTTATAAAATGACCATAACTTCCCTGGCTTCTTACAAGCAAATAAAGTTGCATGTTTCCCAAACTCTGGACTCCTACTCTTTCAATTAGTAATGTTGAAGTATCACAAAAACCCAACATCTAAAGAACTTCCTTGCTGTGTATGCATGCTTCTGAAATGGGAGAAAGAGCATCCCCTGGAGGGTTCTTAGTCTCATTCATAAAAGAATTTAAGAATGGACCCAAAAGGAAACTTAGTACAGTTTTATTGAAATGTGAAGGAAAATCCTCAGGGAAGTGCATGGGGAATCTCGGCAGCTGCCTTGGGGAAGAGAAAAGGGAGATGTTTAAAATCTATGAGGGGTTGGAGAGATGGCTCAGCGGTTAAGAGCACCGAGTGCTCTTGCAGAGGATCTGGGTTCAATTCCCAGCTCCCACATGGCTGTTGAGTACTGAATTTAACTACAGTTCCAGGGGAATCTGACTCCCTCTTCTGACCAACGCCGCATTGCAGGACAGGGGTGCACCAACCTACATGCAGAGAGTACATTCATACACATAAAAAATAATAAATTAAAAAATTTTTAATTTTTTAATAGCTTAAAAAAGCTATGAGGTCGTGCAAGTTTAGAGCCCACATAGAGTGCAGACAGAGTGGAGTGGCAGCAAAGTGGTGGGAGAAGGAAGCTTTGAAGAAAAAATAAAGAAATAGAAAAAGCTTTTAAAAAGCAAAGCATGTTTTAAAAGTATATGAAGACAAAAAAATAAGATATTGTCGCTGTTCAATGTCTTTGTGTCATGCGTGACTGCATCCCACACGCTGTTCTTCCCTTCTTGGCTCAGCTTCAGGACTTGTCTCCTGCCTGCAGGCCAACAGTCTCTAGGCTTCATTCCTGCAAGAAGGGAGGAGGGAAAACTGCAGGAGATCACCAGTGGAAATGAACTGACTTTCACATGCAGAGAGCCGGGGAGAATAGGAACTCCATTTCTTTTCTTTTTTTTCTTTTTTTTTTTTTTTTTTTTTTTTTTTCTCTTCTTTTTTTTTTTGTTTTTTTGTTTTTTTTTTTTAAATGGATACTGGAGGCTTTGTTAGTTCCATACAACATGAATCATTGTTCCAATTCAGGCCATGCAGTGCAGCGTTCAAGATCGGTTCCCCCATTCCAGTTCACTGGCTATATCCCCTTCCGCTTCCCCTGCTCCCTCCCCCTAAACGCTTGATATCCCCCTTCCCGTGTTTCCCCCCCCACCCATCTACTTTATATCATCCCCTTCCCGTCCCCACACTATCCCTTCCCTTTCGTCCCTCCCTCCATCCCCCGCAACCTCGCGCACCCCCCCACCCGTACACCCAACCATGGCCGTCCCCGAGCTTGGGTGGGTGAGGTTTAACATATTAGTCCTATCCCCCACCCCAGGGAACACACCCCCCTACCGCAAGCCGCCTATTCTCCCATCAAACAACTAGCCTGCATGTGGGCCGTTCATCAATGGTTACAGACGTTCCTTCCCCCACCCCCTACGTCCCCCCCCCACCCCACCACGG
>VZQC01001732.1:238668-415134 GCA_009823505.1 Rhizomys pruinosus | reverse complement strand
TAGTGGCTGGTTTTGCTTGCCTCCTTCCATGCTTTGTTTTTTTTTTATTTTTTTTATTTTTTTTATTTTTTATGGTGTATTGACGTGGGCTAGGTGTTCAGGTTTCAGTTCGTTTTGTGTTATATTGGATGTTTGGAACAAGTAGTCTTCTCTTTGCTGTTCTGAAGGTTCTCCGAAAAAGGAATGACCACTTGGATACTTAGACAATTCACTTGGGCGCGGCGGGCGCTTGCGCGCGGGTGGGGTGGGGGTGGTATTGTGTGCCTGGTCTAGCCCGCGTCCCTCTGGGCGGGGGACCCGGTAGACGGGTTCACAAGAGACCCTCTCCCAGCTGCCCCCCGCTAGACCCCGCCTAGGGCTGTGGACGAGCTGTGTACCTGGCCTGGCGCGTTATGGCGTCTCCCCTGCGACCCCGGTTCCCGCCCACAAGTCCAGCCGGGACCAGAGCAGAGGGAAACGCGACCCTGCTCACCCGAGCGCGGTCCCTCTGGGCCGGGGACCCCGTAGATGGGTTCACAGCGAGACCCTCTCCCAGCTGCCCCCCGCCAGACCCCGCCTAGAGCTGAGGAGCTGTGTACCTGGCCTGGCGCGTTATCCAGGCATAACCTTTTGATCCTACTAATGAAGCACATGCAATTAGATATTTAGGTATTTAAACAGTATAATATATAGCCTTTCGATCCTACTAATGAAGCACACATAATTAGATATATAGGTATTTAAACAGTACTAATTGTTATGGTAGGTTACTTTGGTATAGACACAGATGTTTGGATGGTATGTTAATTCATGATTTACATTTTCTTCTGTTAAGTATGGCAGGGTCTTCGTGTGCTTTATTATTTTTTTTTGTTTTGTTTTTGTTTTTTTGTTTGTTTTTTGTCTTTTTTTGAGACAGGGTCTCCCTGTAGTCCCAGCTGTCCTGGAACTCACTCTGTTCATGTGCTTTATAACATCTCCTAACCATTAGAGGATGTAAGCTTGTGGCATCAGCCGTGGCTTATTCCTCCAAGGAGAGAGACAATAGCCAATTAGATTTGGGATATACAGACATATGGCTGCCACTGCTGCACAGTATTTCCAGGCAGATGACTCCATTTATTTTCTGTCAGTGAGGTCTATATATTGGAGGCTACTGTGCTCTGGGCAAGGAAGTGGGGGGCAGGTAGAAGGGAGGGGTGAGCCATCTTGGATCTAATTGGGGGGCTGCAGAGCTCTGGTTTGTGCAACAGGTAACTAGAGGTGTGACATTTTGCTCAATGCCTCAAGGGAAGGGGCCTGGAACTTTGCAGAGATAGGGCTAAGCAAGAATCATTGTAATATCCTGAACTTTCCTGTTACAGAGAGATAACTCACAGAGGCAACTGAATGCCCACAGAAATATCAGATAACAGAGGTCTTCCGGGACAGGTCTTACAAGTTCTTGCTTCAAGCCACACACAAAGTTTCATTCCCACAAGATATTATGCTTTTCTCAATAATTCAGAAAAGCGGGCAGAGTTACAGAGACCTAGAGGTCTGTGTTCACATCCCAAAACACTGCATAAGGAGGCAAGATTCCAGGCAGATTAGCTCACCATCTCATTCATGTACTGGGCATTCTGCCCATTGATGTAGCATGACTTAAGGTGAACCTGCCTTCACAAGAGTAGTCCTATGACCAGATGATGGAGCAGTGAAACTAGAGAGGTGGGTTTTTCAACAGATAGACTAGAGATTTTATAGTGTTGACCATTTCAGCTTATGGGGCTACTTGTTACTCTAACACTCCTAGAGCACACATTTTCATCTCTGCAACATTCAACATGCAGGATTCTCCACCAAGCATGTGATAGCTGTGTAAGGCCTTCCAACTGACTTGAAATTTCTCCCTCTGAAGATAGGTGAAGCAACAGTGAAAGCCTTGAAAGCCTTACATCCGAATGCCCAATCCACAGATACTGAACCCCTTAAACTGTGTGATACCAAATACCTACTGTGGTTCTGTGAAAAGTGCCATTGAGTATAAATATCCATGTGATAATGTTGACCAAATGAAAACAATATTGAAAGTATACACAATATTTATAGAAAAAGACAGTTGGGGTCTGGAACTGGAGCACAAACATCAAAACCCCACCCCAGCACTTAAATTTGGTAAGATTTTTAGCATGTGCTTCAACGTTCTATGGAACTTAGTTGATTCATCTGTGAAAGGGATATAATAGTTCCTCTGTATGGTGTTATTTAATAATTTACTTATGAAAAATGAGTTGCAAGATAGCATCACAGAAATATTATCATCTCTTGCCCATTTCACTCTATAATTACTCGTCATTTTTTATTGCTACCATTTCTAATGATTTGGTATCACTATATTAAAAGTGAGACACGAGAAATTAAATAGTGTGCTTCTCCTTCAGAATAACATGTTCTAATTGCAGGCACAGTAAACATCATGACAGTAGTGTTAACCAAGCCCTGATTATCTTGTACAGCTTTCAGGTGCTTGTGCTCTGCCACTGAGGACGCGCCTTCTTTCTGTTTCGGTCATGGACACGGTTTTGCCAAGTGATGAATTTAGTCCATTCTGACTTTGAAAATGAACCAGTCAAATTTTGAAACATGTTGGCAAATGTATTCAGATTGCGGGAGTTAAACTAGCTTAAGTATAAACTAGTGACATTATTATTTTGACCAAAAGATGACAGGCTGCCAGGCTCCGGGGATGACTCTTCTTACTCCCATGATGGAATTTTGACTTACCCGAAAGGAAGAAGGGTAGATGTCCTATTAAAGATAAACACCTGTGCTGATCTCATAAACTTCACTGAAAATAGATCTCTTTATTGTAAATGCCATTTAAGCCACTTATAATTACATTAATATTCAGCTTTAGTGACATCTGTGAAAACCATCTCCCGTGATTTGGCAAAACCCTGCCCACAACTCCACCTGCGCCAATTAACAAATAATAACAACAGCCAAATACATCAACTGGGGGTTTAAATCTTTATGTTCTTTATCTCATTTAATCTTCAAAACAACAAACATGGTGATTTCATTTATTAGTCAGCCCCACCTTGGGGCTGCAGACATACAGGATTATGAGTAACGCTGCATTCCCAGAGGACTTGGTGAATTAGCAGTGCAGCTGGGCTGTGGACACATCAAGTTTATTGTGCAGATCATATCACGGAATGTATACACATCAAAGAAAAAAGACTCTAAGGGGAAAAAAAATACAGTGGAACTGAGATGTGCAACCCAGGTCTTCAGGTCAGTGGGACCCGTCTTTTCTCCCCGGTGTCCTTTGTCACTTTGGTCCTGTCCTCTGTCCCTCTCACAGAACACAGGAAACTCACAGCATCCTTAAAGAAGTTTTTACATTTACTATGGGAACAGAAGCAAAGCTGAAGCTTTTGTTTGTGTTTTGGTTTTGGTGTTCCTGTTTATGTTTGTTTTTAGAGAGTGACTCACTTCATTGGCCACAGTGACCTTGAGATTTTAACTCTTCTGACACCTCTTCGGAGGTGCTGGAATCCCTAGTATGCAACAACAAGCACATCTTAAGAATAAGAATTGCGAGATTATGAAATTCTTAAGAATACGAATTGTGGAATTGTGTTTAAATTTCTGTCTATTAGACATTATACTAAAAATGGAAAATAATTAAAAGAAATGGCTCAGTAGACAAAGGTGCTTTCTGCCAAGGCTGGGGACCTGAATCAATACCTACAATGTACCATGACATAGAACAGTAACTCCAGCATCCTCTGAGCTCCACACACAGGAGGCACATAAATAAATAAATAAATAAATAAATAAATAAATAAATAGATAGATAAATAAATAAGTAAATAAATGTAAAATAAAAACAAAACGGGCTTAGAGGAAAACACCTTTAATCTAGCACTCTAGAGGAGTAGGCAAAGACCTGTAAAAATCAAGGCAAGCCTTCTCTACATAGGAAATTATAGGCCAGCTGGGACTACAGGGAGACCCTGTTTAAAAACAAAATAAAACAAAAAATGAGTAAAAACAAAAAACCTGAAGTTTTCACACATTGATGAGACAAAAGACTATTTTTATACAAATATACAAGACATACTGTTTACATAAAGTTAAAAATATCCCATTTTATGTATAATGTATGATACATAAGATTATTACATAGTTAAAATTGGTAGCTGATGGCTGCTGAAAGGGGGAGAGTCTGTCTTCTTTAAGAGTAAGACTTGGGGCTGGAAAGATGGCTCAGCAGATAAGAACTCTGGCTGCTGTTGCAGAGGACCCAAGTTTGGTTCTCAACATCCACATGGCAGCTAATAACTGTCTGTAATCCAGTTCCAGGGTATGTAACAACTTCTTCTATGGGCAATGCTCTATGCAGGTACACTTACACACATGCAAGCAAGACCCTCATACACATAAAATAAAATTAAAATAAAATGTGAGACTCTTGGTAGTTTGACCAAGCTGCAATGGATGAACCCATAGCAAAGGGCATTAGGGATATAAATTTGATTCTATAGCCTTAATATGTATAGATAATATATATATATATATATATATGATAGAGAAAAATATGAATTGGGTAGGAGCAGTAAGATGGGGTGCAGATAGTGCAGGGATCAAAATTTGATCACAATATATTGCATGGAATTAACAAAAATTCAGTTTAAAGGGAGAAAAATGTATAGCCTACAGGTCATTAAAAACAATTGGATTTTCAAAGTTAAGACTACAGATTTTATTTTTCTGTTTGGAGAAACATTTCATGAGACTGTAGCATAAGACATGTTCCTTTTGTGTCTTCTAATTTTGTCAACACAGACCCCAAAGCACTTCCTCTAACTATCAGACCTTGGCCATCTCTGTATACTGCCTGTCTCAAACCCAACAGCATTCTGTTCTATATTACGAGCAATTAAAAAGAAAACACACCTATTACAAGGTGATGATATTCACACTTTCCCAAGAGATATCCAGAAATTTCCATTTGAAGCCATGGGAATGAAGAAGCTTAGGAAGAGTCCATGTTTATGTTTCTTGATTTCCTGCCTCCGTTCTTGTCTCTCTGTAGATCAGACTTAAATATTATTACTTTTAGAAACTAGAAATTAAGACTCATGAACTTCCATAGAAATGGAGGTCTTAGAATATCAAAGATGCAGAGCTAACCTCCTATTGATGATGTTTCCATTTAAAAACACTGTTAATCCTTGTGGAAGTTTACAATGGTCGTCACACAATGTGTGGCTTAAAAGATAGACACACAGAGGTTGTAGAAGGAAATGTTATCAGTGTTGGTACCCACTAGTTTCATGTCCAGTGCACCCATCTCCATGTGTAATAATACCATGCTTAGTTTCTGGATTATAAGACATTTGAATTTGAGAGTTGACAAAATTCAGATATTACTTCAATTGGAAAGATGGCTCAGCAGTTAAGAGCACTTGCTGCCACTCTTGCAGAGGAACTAGTTTTGGTTCCAGCATCCATGTGGGAGATCACCATTGTTTGTAGCTCCAAGTCCAGGAGATCTGATGCCCTCTCTGGCCACTGTGGGCACTGCACATACATGGTGAACATAACATTCAGGCAATACATACATCCATATAAAATAAAAATAAATATATCTTAAAAAAATCATTTCCCAATTGCTGGACAGCTGATTACTACTGGAAGAGAAAGAACTGATATTTTTGTTTGTTTGTTTTTGGTTTTGTTTGTTTGTTTGTTTTCAAGACAGGGTCTCCCTATAGCCCCAGCTGGACTGGAATTCATTCTGTAGACTAGGCTGGCCTTGAACTCACAGAGATCCACCTACCTCTGCCTCCAGAGTGCTAGGATTAAAGGTGTGCACCACCACACCTGGCTTAAAGACAGTTCTTAGCTGCCATGTGGGTGCTGGGAATTGAACCTGGGTCCTCTGCAAGAGCACCCGGTGCTCTTAATGGCTGAGCCATCTTTCCAGCTCAAGAGCTGATTTTTTTTTAATTTGACAGGGATTTCATTGGGAAAGGGGGATGGGGGTAGCAAAGAGAAAAAAACAATAAAATGGCAACTTAAACACCTCAGCAGACAATATTTTTCAGAAAGAGAGAGAGAGAGAGAGAGAGAGAGAGAGACTTTGAGATTCTTTTTGACAAATGAAAAAGTGCTGAAAGCCAATGAGTCAATCCATAACTAAAACTGTGTCCTATCTTAAGCAGGTTTCCTTTTTTTTTTTTCTCCTTTTTTAAGGGAGTGATCTAGATGGGCTGGCTGGACTCCAGAGTTTAAGCTTGCACTAAGGGATGCCAGGGGACCCTAACTTGACTGGCTAGGCCGTAACATAAATGACAGAAGGCATAAAATCTAATGGCGGGGTTGTGGAAGAGTGCCAATGGGGAAGGGGGTATAAAAATGATTAAAATTTATATATGAAATATATTAAAATTCAATTTAAAAATAAATCACTTACATTATGCCGGTCAAACCTCTAGGCTTTGAAAATGTTACATGTGTTTAGAAAGATGAAGAGTTAGTGATGTAAGAAAGTGCCAGCTAAGAATGTGGATCCAGGTTTAGATGATAGATCCCATGAGTTAGGAAGCTGAAGCAGGAGGATTGTTTTGAGTTCAGGGCTAGCCTGGACTATAGATATACTGATTCCAAGGCAAAGATAAATGAAACAAAGCACAAATAAGCAAACTGTAATTATTTTTTTAATGAAATATTTATTCATTGATAGTTTACATTACAAAAAATAAAAATAAAGGTTTCCCAGAAGACTTATACATCGATCTGATCACATTAACTCAGGAATAAAAAAAGGGTCAACCCATGAAGGACTTATCAATAGCTACTTATATATAATTCTTTGCATTTATTTATTATAAAACTTAAGAAAGGAATTTCAGAATTATTCTTCATTGGGCTGCAGATGAGCTAAAGACACTTTAATAAAACAAACTGCCTATCCATCTATGTAAAATATTTGGCTTTAGAAAATGTCCAAGTCGAAAACTTCAAACTGCACATTATTTTACAGTACGCACTATTTGACACTTTACACATTGCTTAATTCCTGACGATACATTAATTCACATTAAAACCCAATTTTAGAGAGCATGTTTCCTAAGCATTTACAGTTATTTCTAGCAGCCAAGAATTTCCCAAAGAGAGCAAAGCTTTCTGCATTTGAATTTTGAGATTTGATTTCTAATTCCATCTGGATTATAATATCAACTATTAAATAGGGTGAGTTTCATTAATGCCCCCTTGCAGTTTTAGAGAAAACATTCCTTCTACTTCTGATATGAAAGCCTAGAGCACAGACAGTGCTCATCTTATGCCCTCAGCAAGCAAGATAGCATGGGTCCTGTCCTGTTTGTGTGTTTGCAAGCCGTGTTACAGTATATTAATTGGAATATAAAGCTGTGCAGGGCAGCCTAGGGCAACAGAAAAGGACTGAATTTATCATAACATTATTCAGGCTGTTTACATGCAGCCTGGCTCAATCAAATGTGTCATAGCAGAACTAGAGAAATTCCCTCCATTTTGAAATGATTTCTGTGATTTTTATATATGTTGGCATACACAATAGATTTTGACATGACTTAGCTAATAAGAAGGTCATGGGGCTGGAGAGATGGCCTAGCAGTTAAGAACGCCGACTGCTCTTGCAGAGGACCTGGGTTCGATCCCCAGCACCCACATGGCAGCTGAGAACCGCCTGTAACTTCAATTCCAGGAGAACTCCAGTTCCAGGGGAATCCAACACCCTGCTCTGACTTCCAAGGCATTTCACAACATGGGTGCACAAACCTACAAGCAGACAGTACATTCATAACATAAATAAAAACATAAATAAAAAAAAGGAGGTCAGTGTGTGATGAAATGCCTATAGTAGGACAGGTTTATTCTTGGAATAGAAATGGGAAATTTTATTTTAACTTTGCTTAAAATAAACAGTATTAAAAATGGTGTTCATCTTAAACTTTAAAGTCAAAGAGCAAGAAGTTGTTTTTCAGAGATATTTTAATTTCTGGAGTTGGGCAATTGATAGTCAAATAAAGCATACAGACATACTCTTCTCTACACATAACATACAATGCCATAGTTGTTAGTGAAAGTAGCTATTAATGCTGGTCATGGCAGTGCATATCTTTAATCCCAGGACTCCCGAGGCAGACGAAAGCCTATCCATCTCTGTGAGATGAAGGCCAGCCTGGTCAACATAGTAAGTTTAGGTGGGCTGAGGCTATGAAAGACACTGTCAAAAGTTTGTTGTTGTTGTTGTTGTTTGTTTGTTTGTTTGTTTTTAATATAGGAGCTATTACCTTCCCCAAGACCATGTGAAATAAACACATCCAAATTTTATAGAACAAAATCTATTCCTCAGTTATTTTATTTAAGTGATTAGATATCTCAAATTTTTCTTTTTTATTAATTTCTATGTTAGTAAGTAATCAAAGTCATCTGTCCTGCTTTGGCTTTTTCATACGTGTGTGTCATTATAGCTTGTTCCACATATTCCCCACTCCAAACTGTCCTCTCCCGTGTCCTCTGCACACAGTGGCTGGCCCCAGCCTTCCCTCATAGCCCACATTTGCTCCCCTGTGCTCCACTCCTCACTGTCTTTCTGCCTTTGCTACTCTCTCAACATCCTTTCTTATTTTATGACTGATATATACAAACACATACAAATATATACGTATATGCATATATAATCTATACATATACTCTAGATTCCATATATTGGAAAAACATGTAGTATTTGCTTTTCTGAGCTTGGCTTATTTTCTTCAACATAGTTATTTCCAGTACCATCCATTTACCTAAAATATCATTTTTCTTTGTGGCTGAATGAATTCCATTGTATAAGTGCACCATGATTTTTTTTTTATCTGTCCATCTGTGGAAATATATCTCCTCACTATTGTGAATAGTGCTTCCATATACAAAGTTGTGGAAAGATAGCTGTGGTATTTTGACTTAGCCTCCTTCAGATATACATCCAGAAGTCAGAAAGTTGTTGACATGGTAGTTTTGTGTTTAATTAATTAATTTTTATTATTGTTATTAAACTATTTCCATACATCATACATCATTTCTCATTCGAATTTAGAGTCACTTCTCTTTCTATGCTCCCCCATCCCACCTGAGCTCTTGCAGTCTGCCAGACATGTTTTGCATCTTTTTCCAAGTCTTTCTTTTGAGAGACCTCCATGCTCCTTCCAGAGTGGCAGTAACAATTTGCTTCTTCCAAGTAGGAAATAACGTTTCCCCACATCCTTGTCATTATTTACTGTCCTTTGTGATCTGATGATAGCTGGTTTGACTGGGATAATAAGAACTCTCAAAGCAATTGTAATTAAAAGTTCCCTGATGGTTAAGGATGTTGAACAAACTTTCAAGTACTTACTGGCAATTGATTAGACAGAAGTCTGACAGATAGATAGATGATAGATAGATAGATAGATAGATAGATAGATAGATAGATAGATGATAGATAGATAGATAGATAAATAGATAAATAGATAGATAGATAGATGAAAGATACAGATAGGTACATAGATGATAGATAATAGATATGTACATAGATATATAGATACATAGATATAGATACATAGGTAGATAATAGATGATAGATAGATAGATAGATAGATAGATAGGCACATAGGCAGATAGACAGGTAGAAAGATGATAGGTTGGTAGGTAGGTAGATAGATAGATAGATAGATAGATAGATAGATAGATAGATAGAATGTAGTCCTGGCTGACTTGGAACTCACGATTTTAGGCCAAATTTCTGTGTCAAATACTTTCATATATTTCTAAAAGGTGACAGACCAGGTTTCATGCTTCATTTACATTACTCCATAGTTTTTGCTTTCTACATGATGTAACACTTAAAAGAGCCATAGTATTTAATTCTGTGGGACTTCTCTGAAGAGTATATTTTCGTCTTGCTAAATGTTGAGTTTCATCAGCTCAGGGCCTTGCATATGAAAGGTTGATTAGATGTATCAATGTTGCACTTCCAGGAATAGATATGTATGTAATTATCTACTTAATGTCCTTGTTTTGTGAAATGTACAGTGAAGTATTTAGTAATAATAATGAATATTAATAGGCAAGTTCCTCCCAAGCAGCTCAGGAAAAACTGGATGTGTGGATTTGTATATATCAGTATTAGATGTGAGACGTGAGGGACAGAGGGACTGAATAAAGGAAGGCGCAGCTGCAGCACATCACAAAGAGCAGATAGGAAACAAAGAATAAAGGATTGGGAAGTATTTCTTATATTAATCTTACAATGTTTCTATAAGTTTCAAATAAATATTTTTAAAACCCCTGAAAACCTAGCATTAGCAACTCATTATTATTGAACTTTTTTAAAAGGTTATTTCTTCAACCCAAGTACATTAATAAACATATTAATCTTAACCCGCCCATTGAAATCTGTAATTTGAATCTCTTCATTAGCTAGCAGATAAGTGATAGCCTAAGGAAATTAAAGATCTGATATGATAAGAGTAAGAGAAAGAGATCAATAACAAGAAAAATGGCTGGGAAGAAATGTGAGTGGCAGCAAAAAAAAAAGTGAGGGGACAGAGCAGTGTAGGGAGAGATGACAGGAAAGGTGTGATCTAAGGTGTGATATAGCTGCACACACACACACACACACACACACACACTTTCCCAGTGATAAAAGCAGCAGAGTCAATAGTTGTTTCCTCTCCACTTAGTCCTGTATCATATGATCAAAGCTACTATAGAAATTTACAGTTGAAACAGTGCAGCTGGGATATTGGCTCACTGGGTGAAATGCTTGCCATACAAGCCTGAGGACTTGTGTTTGGAGCTCTGATACTCATGTAAAAACCAGGGCACAGCAGGACTGGCCTGTAACCCCAGGCTGGGGAAGCAGAGACACAAGGACTCCTGGGCTGACTAGCTAATCATGCTAGTGCAATCCATGGGGTCTAGGTTTAATGAGAAAATATAATGCAATAAATAAGGTGGAGACAAGAGAGGAAGACAGCTGACTTTGCTCTCTGGTCACTCCACACATACAAAAGTGTGTGCTTGGGAATGCGCATGCACATTGTGGTGGTTTGAATGAGAGTGTCCCCCATAGGCTTTAAGGTGTAGAAGTTTAATAATCATCTGAATAGACCTTTATACACACACGATCTTCTTCCCTCTCTTGAACCAGATTTGGCAGTTCCACAGGACTGCGAGCTTCAAGGCTGTCCCCTGCCTGTAGGCAGACAATCTCTCAGCTTAGCTCTGGAAAGAAGTGGGGGGGGGGGGACCAGGAGAAAGGTACCTGAGGGAATAGAAAGAAAATAAAAGACAAGGACAGACATACAGACATGGACTCAGAGGGCTAGGTCCAGAATAGAGTCTCTCTTTATTTATGCCAGCAGTGTGTTTATATACCAAATGCTACTGTGCTCTGGGCAAGGAAGTGGGGGGCAGGTGGAAGGGGGGGCGAGCCACCTTGGCTCAAATGGGGAGGGGGGGCTGCAGAGCTCCTGTTTGTGCAACAGGTAAACTAGAGGTGTGACATTTTGCTCAATGCCTCAAGGGACGGGGCCATCTTATCCTGGAACTTTGCAGGGATAGGCGAAGGAAGAAAACATTGTGATATCCTGAACCTTCTGGAGCTACAGATAACTCACAGAGGCAACTGAATGCCTACAGAGATACCAGATAACCCTCGTCTGTCTTATGGGACAGGTCTTACAAGTTCTTGCCTCAAGCCAGGCAAAGTTTCATTCCTACATTAAGTATTCAGACATTTTGTCCCCAGTTGGTGGTACTGTTCTGGGAGATCGTAAAAGCTGTGGCCATGCAGGAGGAAGTGCATCATTGGGGGTGGGCTTAGTTTAACAAGTCTCCACCAAGACTTGCAGTCTCCAGTCTCTCTCTCTCTCTCTCTCTCTCTCTCTCTCTCTCTCTCTCTCTCTCTTGACTTCCTGTGCTCATTGGAGATGTGGACCTTGGCTTTCTGTGCCAGCTCTGGCCACTATACCTCCCTGCCACATTGGACTGACTCTTAATTCCCTGGAACCAATCATAAGCTCAAATAAACTCTTCCTTTTATAAGTTCCCTTGGTCATGGAGGTTTTATCATGGCGACAGAAAAGTGACCAGTACACACATATACAAACACATCAAGCAAACAAATGGAAAACTATGAAAACACATTTGTTCTGTATAGCATGAAAGGAGAAACCTCAGCTTCCTGAGACCCCAACACTGTGAACTCCCCCTCAAGCATAAAGAACTCACAGATTCCAATTTGCCTAAAGTGAATTTGAACTAGAAAAGAAAAGACAGATTGAGCCTTTAATCCCACTCAGGAGGCACAGGCAGGAGGATCTTTGTGAATTCGAGGCCAGCAGCCTGGTCTACAGAGTGGGTTCCAGTTTGGCTGTGGAGGAGAATCTATAATTACTTCAAAAGCATTTCCAGCAGGTGGTGCTTTAGAAGCAGCCAGGAAAGTTTCATCACCAGGTCTTATTCTAGAAAAATCTTCCAAATTCTACATTACTGGTAAATCAAGTCAAAAGAATGTGAGTGACTACTGTTCATAGATAAGTCCTTAGTGTTCCTTGGAGAGATGTCTTGGGCAGATGAGATTCTACATTCATATATTCAGTTCAGATATCCACTGAGCATGTCTAAGTGAGAAAGATTCAAGTGTAGTTAAAGGGGCTGGTACTAAATGTTGTCTCGGTTCCCTACCAAGTCTGGCCTCTCCTTCATTCTAAAGTGTCTTGTCTTAAAAATGTGCATATTCTTTGTCTGGTTATATCATCTGCTGAAAGCAGTCATACCTATAAATAGTACAATTAGAATTTTTAAATTTCTATTGACATAACCTCATACAAGTTTACCTGCTATTTCTCTTCATCACAATTTGTTTATATTCTTATTCAAAGTAATACTGGACATGTCAGCTTAAACACTTCCCTTCTGTCTTGATACATCCAGAACAGCAGGAAGAATCCATGGGGGGAGGGTGTTAGACTGAAAACTGGGCTCTGAAAATGAACTCTAAAGCTGCATGCATCTGCATTTGCATACTGAAAACCCTCAAAACTCTTGAGGCCTAACTGCTGACAGTGTATGTTGACCAGATCTTATAAATGAAATATTATTCACAGCAACTGAGGTTGAGGATAAAAGTAATACTTTGCGGCAACTGGAGAAAAGATATTAGATTTTCAGGGTTACTTCAAAAAGGACTCAGTAGAGTAGTTCAATTTCTTCTGTAAAATGCCAATTAAATCTTAAAGGGGAGCAGAGTCAAAGTTTGTTTAAGGATCTCTGCACATTTTTCCCAACCTCTGGCACAGACCAACACAGGATTGAGCCTTTCAGCACTTCATCATGCATGGGAGAAAGCTGACAAGGCAGCACCATTAATGACTGGTAGAGAATGAAGGTATTTCCTCTAGTGGTTTCCACACTCATAAGCTGCCGTAGCTCTAGTAAACAGCTTCTCATGTTTGGCAAGAAAGACTAGTTATTGGTAGGAAAGACTAGTTAAGCACAGTGCGCCACATGCAAAAATAAGGCATGAATGTAGATGGGGGAACTTGTTCAGAAGATGAGTTCCAGTGGGAAATGAAAGAGGAGAATGGAGGGTTGAATTGAATAAACTCCATTGTATAAATTACAAAGCTATAACTATAAAAATAATTTCTAAAAAGCATCATTAAGACGGAGTATTGGCATGGAAAGTTAACTGGTCTCCTGGTTTGATAAGCACAGCTTAAACATATTGACTCATATCATACTGGGAACTCACACCTATTTCTCCTGAATGAGAGAAATATCGAATATGTATATGTGCATCTGTGAGTGAGTGTGCTCATGTGTGTGAAAGTGCACATGCATATGTGTGAGTATGTGTATGTGTAGACAAGAGATCAAACTTGGGTGCATTCCTCAGACAATATCTATTGTTTGTTTTTTGTTATTGTTATTTTCTTTCTTTTTTTTTTTTTTTGAGACAAGATATCTCACTGGAATGCAGCTTACCAAGCAGGCCATGCTGCCCAGCAAGCCCCAGGGCTCCACTGAATTTTGGTAAAGTGGTTCCTTCGAAATTCACATAGCTTAGTCAAATATATTAGCATTAAATAGATTTTCCACACTTAAATAAAGTACTCGAAGTCATTCAGAATGTTTAGGCATAAACAGAAATTCCTGACAGTTGCAGAGTGTGAGCCTATCTCTGAGCTTGGGTTGCTCTAAAACTCACCTACAAATTGATAAACCGCAAGCAGAAGATTACTCCTGAGATTGTCATACAATCATGATTTCAGATCCAGTATTTTGTGGGCCTGATATTCTGCCCTGTGCCTCTTGGGACTGAGGTGCATGGCTTTACCTGCCTACATGAATTTGATAAAGGACAAAACTGAATTTGACTCAATGAAGAACAAAGAACTCTGTGTAGTTTTCCAGGCCTGGGACTTTTGGTCTCTTATTAGTATTTCAGAGGCATGTTCTTAGCATTCTGACCAGAGCAGTATACAGTAGTGCCAGATATCTCAGCTGCACTATTAACTTCTGGACATTGGACTTTGAGTGGAGAGTTTTTGATTCCTTGGCAGTTGCTTAACCATACTGTGCTGGATAGCTTTAGTGTCAACTTGACACACCTGGGTTGAGGGAGCCTCAATTGGGGAATTGGCTCCATTGGACTGGCTTGTGGCCACACCCGTCGAGCAATGTGGGAGCACCCAACCCACTATGGGTGGTACTACCCTGGGCAGGTTGTTGTCTGCCATATAAGAAGGCAGGCTGGGCATAAGCCAGGGGAGCAAGCCAGTGAACAGCATTCCTCCATGGCCTGTGCTTCAGCTCCTGCCTCCAGGTTCCTGCCCTGAGTTCCTGCCTTGGGCTCCCTAAGTGATGAACTGTGACCCAGGAGATGTAAGCTGAATAAACCCTTTCCTCCCCAAGTTGGTGTCAGTCAGAGTGTTTTGTCACAGCAATGGAAGACAAACTAGAACACATACTAATTAAAAAAAAAAATCCTCTGATGGACAGAGGCCAAGGTACTCCTTTCACCAGTCAGTATTTAAGGTGGGTGTGCTAAAGGGAAATGATTAATTGGTCCTGACTACAATCTAAGGTAGTGCTGAGGCTTTCAAAGTTACTACTCCTGGCCTGTAAGGTGACTCGGGGGATAAAGGTGTTTGCTGCTAAGTATGAGGATCTGCATTTGATTCCCCAAACGCTTAACATAGAAGAAGCGAACTGACTTCTACAAGTTGTCCTCTGACCTCCCTATGTACACCGAGACACAGGCACACACACACACACACACACACACACACACAACACACACACCACACACACACACACAGACACTGGTTAAATAATGTAGTAATTTTTTTGAAAAAACTTTGAAAGAGCTATGAATCATTTCACCTTTTAAATTTCCATATTTCTCTTACCTGCAAGAACAAGTATTTTATTCTCTCCTAATTTATCTTTCAATTTGAGAATCAAAGACTTTAGCATATGATATATGGGCTGCATTCTTCTCTTAAAGCATTAGGACTTTACAAATGCTTTCAGTACCTTCAAAGGGCTTTGAGTGGCACAGAGACTTGTGGTAACACAGTGCAAGAGGAAAGACAGCATTTTAGCAACTTTCACACTGCAGTGTGTTACTCATTGAAGAAGCAGTGATGAATCACTCCTTTTGAAGGAGGTTTTCCTTTAATAAGAACACCATAGTGCCCATGATATCTGGGCATTTTATCCAAAACTAATGACAGCCAATGTGACATTCAGCTTCCTATAAGTGAAAACTAATATTTATTCATAGCATTTGAATTTTACCTGAGGAGAAAGGCAAGAAGTTACTTGGCTGTCTATCAAAGACTTTGCAGAGAGTTTTCAAAGGTTAAAGCAGATTCTATTAATCGGATGCTCTTTTGAGTTTTTATATGAATTTTTTTTTACTTAATGGTTGGAAGTTCACAATTCCATGAAAATAGTATAATATATATATATATATATATATATATATATGCACTTATATTACTGCACTGTTTTCAGATATATAAACTGGACTGTGTACACATGGCCATATGCTGTATGTACACTGATGATATATACTACGGGGTAAAAAGTGTTTTGTTCTGGTACCTACAGCTTTAAAGTGCTTCAGGACGACTCAGAACTAAACCATGCATGGCATGTTCACTTTTATACTGAATGAGCATTCTCAAATGTAGATTTTTTTTCTACCTAATTACTATTGTGTTGTACTTTTGATGTTCTTATGGTGACCTTAAATACAGAAATAAGTAGTTAACTTATTAATTGGGATATCACCTGATATTTTTTTTCAGGGGAGAGCTCAAACGCAGTCCCTGATATATTTTTAATAATTATTTGCTCATGTGAAAAATCCTTTAGTCAATTGTTACATGTAAGTGTAGAATGAACAAGGAACCCTGATAACCAAGAAGAGCATTACTAAGATGTTCACATATAAACATATCTTTCAGCTATAGATATGTATGACTGTAAATGAAAAAGTAAATGGAACATTAGCTTTTATTTAACAATAAAGTGTCTTTTCTACTATGCCATCATACTCCAGAAGTTTTTTTAGTATATATAATTATCAATAGTTGATAAATTTCCAAGTCAAGAGGTATGTCATTCATATGACTATGCTTTAATTAGAATATTAGTCAAATCACCATAAGGTATATCTACAGTTAACACTTCAAATTGGAATAGCCTCAATTCAAAAAAAAAAAAGAAAAAAACCCTAATTAATTGCAGAAAGTGATTCAATGAAAGTCACTGAGAATTAATTAAGGGACGAATTAACAGACTTGAATGAAAATATATAAAGCATATGATTCTAATTAGTGCATTGGCTACTTGTATCCCTCCCATTACTAGACATTTACCAACCAAGTATTTAACCTTGAAAGAAATCAGAGGTGCTTTCCTAACAAATAGAATTTCCTAAATACTGAGCTAAGCAATTTAGAAGTCTTCAAGATAAAATGTCTGCCAGCATCTCAGGTCACCTGAATTAAGAAGGAATTTGTGAATTTCTATTAAAGAATGGAAGTATTGATATAATTGTTTCTGAAACTTAGTGCTGCATTTCTGAAGAGCTTTTCACAACTGTTCTTCCATTGAGATGCCCTCCTCGCCTTCTGTTATGGGTGAAATTGTTTTCTTGAAATTCTGTTTTCTTGGTGCTTTAAGGTTGAAATACTCTAAATAAAATTGTTGGCAGCTGCTATCAGACATTTTACAGAGTGTATTTTTCCTATGCAATGACATTCAATGGAAATAAGAGCAATATTTCCTTATTCAGATAAAAATTAGATGAGAATAAAATTGGAGAATAATATGTATAATGAGAACAAACATAAAACCTGATTATACATTAAATACAATATTCCTACAGAATATGTTATTACTAAGTGGAACCTATCTGAGGCAATCAGGGTAGATTCAGCATTAAAATACTGGTTATTTCAGCAGACAAAAAAAACCATTTGACTCATTCCAATAATGAAAGTTAAAAACATTATCAACAAAGATGTATTCGAAGAAAACTTCCTCAAGATGGCAATGGATATTGACAAAAATTAACTGCTGATAAATACTTAAAGATATACATCAGGGAATTTCCTCTTTAATTTGTAAAGTCGGAGAAGGTATATGTTTTCACAGTTTTGTTAATTTTTTTTAATTTTTTTTATTATTATTTATTTCTGTATGTGTATGAATGTACTGTCTGCATGCGAGTCTGTGCACCCGTGTCGTGCAATGCCGTGGAGGTCAGAAGAGGGTCTCGGATTCCCCTGGAGCTGGAGCCCTCCTGGGACTGGAGCTTCAGACGGCTCTCGGCTGCCATGTGGGTGCTGGGGATCGAACCAGGGTCCTCTGCAAGAGCGGTCGGCGCTCTTAACCGCTAGGCCATCTCTCCAGCCCAGTTTTGTTAATTTTTAAACTTTTAATTTTTATGTGTATATAATGGCTTGCACATATATAGGTGCACCCACATTGTGCAATGCTCACATATTTTTATTGTTATACTAGAGATTATAGCTAGTGCAATAAGAAAATAGCAAGTAGAAACTTGACAGTTTGGAAACAATTAAGTGAGTGTATAGCAAAGCATCATAACAAATTTAATATAAAAATTCATATGTAACCATCAAGCATGCATGTATATAATATGATGTAAAAGCATACAAGACTTGAACACTGAGATTTGTTTAAGATTTGCTTTTATTTTTATATATGTTTGTATGTATATGTTTATATGTATGTGTCTGTGTGCATGTGTGCGGGCAGCACCCAGAGAGTACAGAAGATGGTTCTGTATTCCCTAGCCCTGCAATTATGTTGAAATATTATCCACTTCCTCTGGATGATGGGAGTCAAACTTGTTCTCCAGAAGAATAGGAAATATTCTTGATCACTGAGCCATCTGTCCAGTCCCTTGATAACTAAGGTTTAAACATACTAACAAACAATAAATTAAAACTTTCTTTATATATTCAAGAATTCGTAGCTAAACGGAGTGATACACCATTTTCTTTGAGGGGAAGTCATACTGAACATTTGCCAATTTTACATAAAGTTTTCTAAAGATCCAAAAAATTCCTTATTCAATTACCAATGGACTCTTAAACTAATCTTTAAGATGATTCACAATTAACTTGTATTAGATACTTTTCTGTTTTATGATAAAACACCATAAACACGAGAACATATACAAGGAATAGTTTATTTGAGTTTACAGGTTGAGGGGTGAGGGTCCACAATGGTAGGCCATGGGGGAGCAGAAATCCAAGAGATGGCATCTTCAAGCAGGCACAGGAAGCAGAGAGACATGAAATCAGGCAAGGTTAAAATCTCACAAAGCCAACTCCTAGTGATATGCTTCCTCCAGCATTGCTACACTTCCTAAAGGTTCAGTTACCCTCCCCAAAGAGCCCCACAAGCTGAGTTTCTAGTGTTCAGTACTTGGAGTCTATGGGGCATAGTTTCATTCAAACTAAAAAGACCTTAATACATAAAACAAATATGAAAAAAATGGAGGATTTATAAGAAGAATCACTAAGAAAAATCCTTCCAATCTTGGAATAGACAACTGTTTATTGGAATCAGCACAGAAAGAAGAGTTTAAAAAAGAATAGTTGATGGAAGTATAATACATAAAAAGCATTCTATAATTCACAAAACAGCACTTAGAAAATTCCAAATTGAAGCACAATCCACAAGTTGTGGAAATACACTCATAAAATGCAAATCTAGGGAGACTTCTATATCAAGATATATAATGCTTCATTATTCCTATAAATATTTACAAAATACAGCTATGTCTGCTCCTCAGATCATCCAGACACACATTATTTTATATTTTTCATATGTTTATATACATTAGAAAATGCACACTTTCCTTTCTCCTCCTGAGGTCTAATCTTAACACAATGGAGTATCTTACATGTGGATTTGATGCTATTTCCATACTGATCCCTGTTTCCTCTGATGATCTCCCATGGGCCTTTGGTTTCCCCTGAAGGCTTCCTTAGCTGTAACAAGAAATTCTGTGCCACGAGGAAATGAAAATCCCCAGCCTTAAATGTTTGGTGGTTCTCTATGAATCTTAATAATTACATGTTTTCACTGTTTTCCAAAATAATTTCTTTACATTGCTGATTTTATGCCTAGTTCTAAACACAGACCAGATGTTTCTTTGTTTGAGATGTTAACCGAAAAATAGCCTCAATTCAACTCAAGCATTAGCACAAAGCAAAAGAGGTGCTAAGTTACTTAGCCATCAGTAATTCTTACATGGTGTCCCCAAAATAAATTAACCCATTTATTAAAAACACCCCTGCAATTATTCAAAGTTAAAAGCAAAATATAAGTTTATATTTTGAATCTATGATGAAAAGATATGGCTTTTCATATGGTTAGCATATCTATCTATCTATCTATCTATCTATCATCTACCTATCTATCATCTGTCTATCTATCTGAGAAAGCATTTGTCTGATGCAGTAAATGAGAGCTGAAATTTTACACATACATCATTATAGAAATTATTCATTATTTATTTTCAATCCATTTTAATATTTTGACTTTGGGAGATATCCTTTGCATTAATGTACTATATTTTAAAAATATTTTATTATTATTTTGTTGTAATTGTTGTTTTATGTGTGTGAGTGCATTGGGAGCCTATATGTAAGTGTACCCATATCATGCAATGCCTGTAGACATCAGACTGAGACAGCATTGGATCCTCTGGAACTCAATGTTAGCTGCCAGGTGGGTGCTGGGAACTGAACTCAGGTCTTCTACTGAGCCATCTCTCTAGTCTCAAACCATATACTACTTTAAAGATATATTTATGAATGACCAGAAAACATTAATTTTAGTCCTCAGAGTTGAGAATTATCATCAATCAATAAAAGATTTCTGTCTGATATTTAGTATACACGCATGATAGAAACACTGTAGCTGGGAACCGAACCTTTCAGTTTTTGGTTGTTAGCCTTAGCCTTTAACGGCCTTGAAAAGTCCTCAGAGGTGGGTCACCATTCTTCCTGTTCAGGGAGGTCTTGAAGAGCCACTAATGGGACTTCAGCCAGTGTCCAGTCTATAAAGAGGAAAGTCTGCTCATCCTTCAGAAAAGGAAGCCTGTTCTAGCAAGACCTGATTTTGTCCTCATGTGGATGGAACTGATGGATGAGGAGCT
Source organism: Rhizomys pruinosus (assembly GCA_009823505.1). Classification (NCBI taxonomy): domain Eukaryota; kingdom Metazoa; phylum Chordata; class Mammalia; order Rodentia; family Spalacidae; genus Rhizomys; species Rhizomys pruinosus. The sequence goes on along the minus strand of VZQC01001732.1, from coordinate 394,373 downwards.
GAAAGAAGCAAGGGGCTCCCCCTTCCCCCCCAAGAAAAACCCTGAGAGACCCCTGAGGATCAGATCTTCAACTGACCTCAACAAAACCAAACCTTGGTTAATCTGGGCTATTTGTATGGCCTTAAGCATCCAGAAGGAAAGTACAAGCAGAAATAAATAATAAGACCAGAGAACCTGTAATGCAAACACAAAACCTGAGATCTTAGTAAAAAGAAAAAAAAAAAAAAAAAAAAAAAAAAAGAGAGAGCACCGTTGTTTGGCCTGTCTACAATTCTCACAGGCAGGCGCATATGCTCTGTAGATGCCGCTGCTTTTGGCAATCCTCAAAGACATGAGATGCAGCTTTTTTTTACTTTTTAGCCTTCCAATGTGGACTGAGGACTGCTGAGATACCCAATTTGTGAACTAAGCAGCTAATGGGAATTCAGCCTCCTCAGAAGATGGACTGCCGTTGTTGTACTACCTCGGCAGTATCATGGAGGCCCATGCAGCGGGATCAAGACAGGATGCATGCTTACTGGATGTCATTTGGGGGCACAATATTTAAAGCAGAAGCACATCAGTACGGGTTTCCTTCTGCATAAGGTTTTTTGTAATGTAATGTCTTAATCATAATCTACCATCAAATATTTTAGGAATATCTTTAATGTTTAGATAGTATATTAGCAGCATGCAATAACTACATCATAGGTTCTCAAGCAGAGGCAGTCTATTGCAAGGTCCTCTTCTGCTGCCAGTTATCATAGGCTGTTTAAAGTTAGAAAACTGAGTAGAAACACTCAACATTGTAGAAATGAACTTTGCTCAGTAATACTTGAGTTGTTGTAATATTGAAGTATCCATTTGGTTGTTACAGAAAATCCTTAACTGTAATTGATGGTTGTTGCTGTAATAGTATATTGCCTGTATTTCTACCTCTAGTAATGGGCTTTGTGTGTCAGATTTCAATATCCTTGAGCCTGGGCAAGTACACAGTCTTTTTAAAAAGAAACATGGTTTACTTGCACAAAACTGATCAAATTTGAGAGATCGTTAATGCCCTTGAAGTGGTTTTTGTGGATGTGAAACAAATGGTGAGAATTTGAACTGTTCCCTTATTATAGTATTGAAATTAAGTCTACTTAATCTATCAAATCATGTTCATGCCCTGATTTATGTACTTGTATCTATCAATAAACATTGCGGAAAAAAAAAAAAAAAGAAACACTCTAGCTGATAAAAGCAAATAGGAGAAATGTAGGTAGACCTCCCAGGTGGAGGGAACAAAAGGAGTTATATATAACAATATAATTTCAGAATAAAATTTTATTTTTATCATCAGACATGTCTCTGGAAGAGTCTATGAAAAATCATAGTGACTAAAGAAATGCGTTTAGATTAGAGTCTGATTTTCAGTTTAATACTCATTCATTCAAAGTCTCAAATCAGTGTGAGTTTATATTATAATCAAATACATTCTGTAAATTCCCATGTGAGAGAGGCTTCTAATTCTTTAACATGAAGATACATAAGTTCAATATAATTCAATAGATTGTAATTTAAGTTTCTACTTTTCAAAGAGTTTGCAAAGGTATTTTGATATTGCGTTAATAAAAGCAGTCATTAATTATAGATTTTTATTTAACATTCTTCTTCTACCATATAAATACCCTTGAGAATAATAATCTTCAAAGCTAATGAAATTAAATAAAATATGAATTTCTACGCTCATGATAAGTGTTAACATGCTTGAGAAAAATCTAACACAAAAAGCTTCTCTATATTGGCTACTCTTGAAGAGGACCCCTAGGTTTGGTTCCCAATACCAATATGTTAGATGCCACTCAAATTTAACTCCAATTTCAAGAAATCAGGCGCCCTTTTCTGGCCTTTGAGGGGTTTACATGAAAGTGATATATTTATAGACATGCAAGCAAAACAGTCATTCACATGAAGTTTAAAAAAATGTTAAAAAACAGCTCTATTAACAAAAAGTTTTCTTATCTATCTATATCCCCCTTTTTTATTTTAGGTTTTTATTTTTGACCCATGAGTCTCAAAAAAGCAGTTGTATTATATATACCTATAGGGTGGAATCAAGGCACAGATTTCATCAAGTTCACCCATGCTGTTTTGGGTTACTGTATGTGATTAACTTGGGAAACAAACTTTATTTTTAAATAATCATCCTATAGTGAAAGGAGATTGCTACCAAGTGATCTAGATGACAACAAAATATAGAGAGAACATTTGTTATTACCAATCCCCAAGTAATTGTATACAGTTTTTAATTAAGTCTAAGGTGGACAACAGCAATTTATATCACCAATATAACTCAGATGAGTCACCGTTTTTTATCAGCCTTTAAACACAATGTTTTTAATCTACACATATTTACTTTTTACTAAGTCCTAACAAAAACCTGTATCCTGAGGACCAGTCTAGGGCAAAACTGTGTACTTGTTAAACTCACATCATTATAATATGCTTAATCAATATACACAACCCATGTCCCTCTCCCACCCCCCACCCTTCCCAAGTCACCATTTCAGGTCAGTTTTCTGCTGCAATCTTACTGTTGTGGTCCTCTTTTTAATATGCATCCCTCTCCACACAGAAATATTTATAACTGGGTTTTGGTCCTAGCATCCACATATGAGAGATACCACCTGGCAATCCAAATCTTTAAAACTAACTACGGAAAAGGATTTGTATGTTCCAAACAGGCAAGAGTACACCAAATTCATGGCTGAGAAAGAAATGCTGCTGCTTTGCAGTGGAGTCGGATGTAACCAAATGTGCGCAGCAGATTGACTTCCTCTGGGCATGAAGGGAAGAAAAAATGCCTCAGATTCTGAGACATCAGGCCCCTCTCGGATCCTACTAGTAACGACGATTTTTAATATATCCAACGAAGCTTTACTTCTAGGTGCCGCAAAGGTTTTATCAAATTTTTTCTTTTTTCTTAACTCCCCCCCCCCCATAGAATAAGTAGAAATATGATGATGATGGGTCGTTCTCCAGCTGTAGAATTAAGCCAGCTGTTATAGAGGTATTCTCTTGTAAAATCGGTAAAACTGCCTTCTTTAATTTACTGAAATGGAACATAACTGTGAAAGTATTATTCTCTATTCAGAACCAAAAATATGCTAAAGTCTCCTTAAGCTATACTTAAGCAAAATTATTAATAACAGAGCTCCTCGGACATCAGCAATGGAATTATTCTACCAAGGAACAGAGTGTTGGCCAGGGGATCCAAGTCCCCACAAAAGGTAAAGGCTCCTTGCCCTCAAACTAGGGATATCTGCAGGAAGAGAGTAATGCGATGGTACCCTGCTGTGAAGACCTGATATTAAACATGGGAAAAGAGTTATGGAGACCGCACTTGCAAGTATAAAGCATATGGTCTCTGGAATATCCAGTGAGTGTTACCAAAGGCCACTAGAACCAATAAAGCACACACATTGGTCGTCCTGAGTCAAGCAGGACTCCTCCATCACACCGCTACACCTCATCTGACTGGAATACTGTCAGCAAGTGGCTAGCCTATGTCTGTATATCCCAAATCTAATTGGCTGTTGGCTCTCTCCTTGGAGGAGACCCCACGCTGATGCCACAAGACTTACAGCCCTAATGGTTTAGGAGATGTTAACAAGCCACAAGAAGATCCCTGTCATAACTTAACAGAAGAAATGCATTCCAGGATTAACCATTACCATCAGGCATCTGGGTCTATACCAAGTACCCTACCATAACAAATTAGTACTGTTTAAATGCCTATATATCTAATCTGTTTGTGCCTTCATTATGAAGGATCAAAAGGCTATATATTATACTGTTTTAAGAACCTAATATCTAACTCTGATAGCTTCATAGTTGAGGATCGAATGGTTATGCCCTGGACAAGCTGTCAGCCCAGAAAGAAACAAGCCAGAATTGACTAGAGACAAGACACAGCTCCAGAGAGAAGTAGACCGTTTTGGCTTTCATCCACCTGTGCCCTTTTTCTAGGCCTAGGGAACGGTCTGTGGAAGAGGGGGCGCGGTGGAATGTGAGGGCTGCGCTTGGGGTGATGAGGAAACTTCACACAATACAACATGTTTAGGAACGGGACACTCATTTGATCAACTTGGTTGGAGCATGAAGCCACCCCCCCCCCCCGCGGATGGTGGGACCCATGAGGCTCGTGTGGGGTTGGGCAACAACGCGTCACAAATGGCGTTTCACATGAATGAGCCGTTGATCACCAAAATATCACGTATGGTTAAAAAAAATGAAAACAAAACAAACAAAAAACAGAGAAAGAGCAGAAAAAGTTACCGGCAGACAGCAGCTGATACGGGAGGGAAGGGGTGGGGGGAGGGGAGAGGAAGGGAGGGGAGGTATGGCCGGAACGAACATGGAAAATGTTGTAATGAAATACACAAAGCATCAATAAAAAACAAAACCAGCTCTATTAGGTAGTGAATGACAAGCAACACCAAATAAAACATATTTTTCACACATTGTCAGGTTATATATTATCTTGTTAATAATAGATGGATAGAATAACTCATTCATTTTAGAGATTTGCATGTTAAATGGATTGAAATGGATTTTAAAATTTCCCAGGTGGATACATCTAACTAGCAGGCCACTGCCTGTGTTAAATATGAGCTACAGGGCTCTCAGTTTAACATATTAGAGACAAATTTAAAGGGGTTTTAGCTGTATTTAATTCTTAACAATGTTGTGTATTCATGCCACAGGAAATCCACACTTCAGCTCATTTATCAAAATTGGCCTAGAAGGTGGGAGGATTGGAAGCATTACTATTTAGGGTATTTAGGGTACAGGCAGAAAGGTTTTCTTTAGAATTCAGAACTGAATGTACATTTGCTGAGAAATATTTGCTTACTTTTTTAGCCTTTTATGGGTTATCTGTTTTGAAGATAATCACTTTAACTTTGATATTCCTTTTCTTTTTCTTTCTTTCTGTTCTTTTCTTTCTTTCTTTCTTTCTGCTCCTTCTGTCCTTTCTTTGTCTTTGTCTTTCTTTTCTTTTCTTCTTTCTGTCTTTCTTTCCTTTTCCTTTTCGTTCTTTCTTCTTCTTTTTTCTTTTTTTTCTTTCTTCTTTCTTTTTTTTCTTTCTTTCTTTTTTCTTTGTTTTTTTTTTTTTTGAGACAGGGTCTCCTTTTAGTCCCAGCTGGCTTTTGGAGCTCGCTATGTAGACCAGGCTAGCCTTGAACTCAGAGATCCACCTGCCTCTGCCTCCCAAGTGCTAAGATTAAAGTCGTGCGCCACCACACCCAGCCTTGGATGGTACTTAGCTACTATGTGGGTGCTAGGAATCAAACCCGGGTCCTATGCAAGAGCAGTTGGCGCTCTTATCCACTGAGCCATCTCTACAGCCCAGATAATCCTTTTCTTATTAGAACCTTTGCAATAAATAATCTTTTCCAATCAGGTGATAATTTGGGCATTTTTGGGTGCTTATGGAATGGAATTTATTATTTCACAACTCCTCTCTGTTTATCGATAATGGTGTTCTTAAGCACTGATACATCTCTCCAGCCCAGATATTCCTTTTCTTATTAGAACCTTTGCAACAAATAATATTTTCCAATCAGGTGGTAATCTGGACATTTTTGGGTGCTTATGGAATGGAATTTATTATTTCATAACTCCTCTCTGTTCATCGATAATGGTGTTTCCATGGGAAAATATAGGGTGTTTCTGTCTGCACTGAGAGAATAAGAAGTTTCAGGAGACTAAAGAACAAATTATTTAACTGTAAAATATAATAGATCACATATTCTTGTTTCCCAAAGAATTTCCTTCCTCATTATTATTATTTTTTTAATGTGTATAAGTGTACTGTCTGCATGTAGGTTGGTGCATCCATGTCATGCAGTACCATGGAAGTCAGAAGAGGGCCATCTTTAACTCCAGTGCCAGGGGAATCTAACATCCTCATTATCTTTTGCTCTACATAATATTAAAGTTAGTCAGCATTTCCAAAACAAGCAAAAGGATATCTCTGGGATAAATCACCTGGAATCAGTAAATAGCCAGATTGAATTATAGATAGATAGATAGATAGACAGATATAGATAGATAGATGTTAAGAAGCTATAAAAGGGACTGGAGAGTTGGCTCAGCTGCTCTTGCAAAAGACCCAGGTTCACTTGCAGCACCCAAATGGTAGCTAACAACCACCTATAACTCCAGTTACAGGGGAGCTGTAGCCCTTTTCTGACCTCCCTGGACGCTGCATTACATTGGTGCATTTACATACATGCAGGCAATACACACACATACACATAAAATAAAAATAACAAATGTTAAAAAGTAGCTGTTATGAATTTATCAATAAAAAGAATTGATTATATCACTAATTTTGCTTCTCCTATTATTCTGGTAAAATTATAATATTCAGTTTTTATAATTTGAATTCATTATGGGAATGTATAATACTCATCTTTATGAAACCAGATATTACAAGGAAAGTAAAAGGAACTATATACAAACCCCTCTGGAAAGTAAATATATTAAAATCTGTTTCAAAAATAATAATATTTCTAGATGAAAAGGAAATTTGGAGCTTTGAAAATCTGATAAAATCTGAATTCTGATTTTATTTTGTGTAATCAGTCCTCTACTCTGGCTTGACATTTTCGTTGTCTTATGCAAGAGAGATTCTGGAAGGACAGTGAATTCGCCTCAACTTAATTATAAGTGTCAGCTGAAAGACCTACAGAGACACTCTGTCACTTCCTGAGTTTCTTATCAAGCTGGTAATTCAGTAAGACTGTTGTACTAATAATGAAGTTTTAATTAGCTCTCAAAAATACTGAGAGTTTATTTAAGGCCTCCAAATTGGATAGTGCATGCTTAGCTGGAAGGCAGCCTTGCATCTCAAACATCAAAGTAATTGTCAAATGTATTGTATGCACATTAGTCAACAATAGCTAGAAGGCTAAACATCTATCTTAGAAGTATATGTATAAAATGTTCGAGGAAGTTATTTTCTCTACTTAAAAATGATCTTTTTTAAGACTGCTTTTTATTTAGTAAACATCTGAGCAAATGTCTTGAAGCATGTGTTCATTTGAGAAGCACAACTGGTGAGAAAACACATTTTAAATAAAGTTCGAGTTATCTTTAGTCCAAATAGAAACATTACCTGTATTCTTACCTGTTCCTACAGATAATACAAGTTTAGGTATCCCAGATCTCTTATACCTAACTGTGGGTATATCCTAGAAACTAGCATTTAAGAAACATTGGCTTAAATGACCACTGCAGGATTCTGGGTGTCCTTTAGATGCAGCAGGTAGAACAGAACATCACTTTCTTCTTTTACTGTCTACTCATGCTGAGTGTGACGCCAAGTTTATGCTAATACTCCTAGGAGTATCCCTACCTACCTCCCACTGCCCGCCCCGGTACAATATGAATTTGAGGCAGGACATAGATTTTGATGCACAGAAAGAAGTTTCCAACAAAATTTCCTGTTAGAAAAGTTTCTGTATTATTTTCCTTAAATAAACTGCTTTCTCCTATCAGTCACTTTAATAGAATGTGCTGTGTAATCCTATTTTATTGTGTGACTACATGAGTCAGTTATTCTCCATGTGCCAGGGACTTTATTGAAAGGTTAAAAACATGGGACTGGAGGTGAGCTCTGTTCAGAGGCAAAGAGTGACTCTCTGGGAGAGGAGGTGAGAGCTGTCCAGGGAGTGGAAAATTGAGTATGTATAGCATAGTGGGATGCTAGAGCCATACACAGGGCTTTTCTGGAGACCTGCAATGTATTCCCCACTCTTGTATCACAAAGTCTATGAATGAGGGCAAGGGCACAGGGAATTGAATTGCCTTGAAGGCACCGCACCTACTAAACTCAGAGGGTAAAGTCCACATCCTGTTCATATGCGGTGTTCCTCTGTAGATATTGAAATACCCATCTCTAAAGAACAAGGCAAAACCAGATAAGCAGGCAGGACTTCCTTTTCTGCATTGCTTTCAGGTTATTGCTTGTGCACATACTAATTTGAAAAGAAAAACAGATTATGTTGTCGCCTCATTCATTAGGAGTCAGTAGATGCATGTGGTTCATAATAACTCAAGAATAAAAAGAATCATTGGTAAAATGCTCAGTTCACTGGGCCAGAGGTAGCAGCAGGCTGAGAGAGAGGGTAATATCAAATCTGAAGCCGAAATGTGCCGATGTTAAGTGGGAACCAGTATGTAATGTTGTGGAAGCTGAAAGATCTATGTCGAAGTGAATTCACTTACAGAAGAAAATAGAGGGTATTTAATAGTGAAAATCAGAATCTATTCAAGTTATTATCCACAAAAAAAATAAATCAGTATTTATGTGTGGTAGAAATTTGTAATTACAAACATACGTCAGTTCTTTAAATAAATTATCTGCCAAGTTTTGACATGGTTTTCTTAGGAAATGAACACTTGAGAGCATGCCTGAGTCTCCTTCTGCAGAATTAACACGCAAAGATATTCTGCAAAGCATCACCTGTGTATTAATGCTTTTGTTTATTTTATACTCAGATGCTCTCATCTTGAAATGCTGATCATGCATGTAATTATTCCTGTCCATTTATCTTGACTAAAATAGGACTGACTGCTCTGAACTGGCCTGTACTATACTCAGGCCAATATCCTTCATTCTAGAACGATCTCTCTAGGGAAAATGTGAAAATGTGCAATGTCACCATGCCTTCTGTTTACACTGTGTTTGGATTAAGAGCAGTGAATCAGGGACGACTGTATTCATCTGAAAAGTGAGGCTAAACTGTAAGGTAGCATGCCTTGAAAGTCCTCTGGGTAGCTCTCCAGATTCCTCTGGCTTTGGTCCCTTCAGGGAGAGAATTTAGATGAGATGCAGGAATTAAGTGAGCTGTCAAGAGTTTAAACTGAAGCTCAGGAGAGCATAAAAGCTCATGGGCTACAGGTGCTTGCTTCCAAGCCTGGGGAACTACATAATAGAAGGAAAGATCCAACTCCTGCAAATTGTCTTCTGACCCTCACACACAGACAGAAGCATGAGTGCACCCCCACACTAAGAAAATAAATAATAAATAAATAAATGAACGAATAGTCTTAAGCCTAATTAGACCAATCAAAGAAATAATAATATCCCAGAAGCAATGTCCAGGACCCGGGGGTACTTAGCTTCAACTTATTTCACCTCTCCCTTTTTCTTTTTAATTTTTTTTTGAATTTATTCATTTATTTGTGTGTTTGTGAATGTACTGTCTACATGTAGGTTTGTGCACCCGTATTGTGCAATGCCTCGGAGGTCAGAAGAGGGCGTCAGATGCCCCTGGAACTGGAGTTAAAGACAGTTCTCAGCCACTATGTGGGTGCTGGGGATCGAATCCGGTTCCTCTGCAAGAGCAGTCGGTGCTCTTAACTGCTAGGCCATCTCTCCCGCCCCTCACCTCTCCCTTTTTTCTGTCTCTCTTGTTCCTTCCCCAGTTGAGAAAATAAACAACTCTCACTTCAAAGAATAAAAGAGATGGTTTATTCTGGTGATAAGCATGAGTGACAGTGACCCAGGAACACAGATTTACGTTATGTTCCAATGAGGTAACAATCTCATGAATTTCTTATAGTAACAGAACAAAGGAAGACATACTTCAGCATACTCTATGAATCTACCGGTGGGTATATTCAGTAGGCATACCATAGCAAACTGGGACGAATTCTAGTATAGGCCTCAGGTACTCTAATGACATTCTTAGCCTTTCTTTAGGTTAGTGGGAACATAACACTTCCCCTCCAAAGTTAATACTTTCCAAAAGTTAGTTGTTGTTGTTGTTGTTGTTTTAAGCCATTAGTCACAGGATTATTTTTTCTTAAGTTATCTTTATTGAGTGCATTTCAAACAACATTTCTTAATCAAATTTAGACTCATTCCCCCATCCATGCCCACCCCTTAGGTCCCCCCTGACACCTGCCAGAGCGTATGGATTCTGTCATAGATGTTAAGTCCTGTCTTCCATCTTTTTTCTCAGTCATTTATAACTTTTTCGATGCATAACAAACTGAGCAACTTTATTATTATATTTCATTGTGTCTGAAAGCAACTGTGCTATTCCAATGTGAATCTCTTAATGGGCTCTAGAATTGTCCTACCACTTGTATTCACACATTGTAATTAACATATATGGATGGGAGATAAATATTCATATTCTAAAAAAAGAATGTAAAGTTACACATCTTTTTACCTGCATGCAGCTTTACTGTTAAAATGTGAATCTCTAAATGTGTTTAGGAATTAACATATAGTTTATTTTGTAATTTTGATTTATGTGTGGAGTGTATATATGCATATTTTGGAATAATATAAAATTAAAGGAATGAAAAAAGAGAGAGAAAAAAAACTATTCAAAGAACTGACCAGAACAGTCACAGGATTTTAAGTCAGAAATGGAGTTAGGCTATTCAGGGCTATTCAGGGGATAAAGATAGCCCTGAGATAAATGATAAAGAGGCTCTGGACCTGCAACATTCCAAAGTCTCCTCAGTCACTGCAGCTCTCATATTTAATCAACCTTGCAGAAGAAAATTCAATTTGAAGGTGCATGGGTTTCCTGGGAACTTCCATCCACATCCTAAAGTTCTAAAAAATGGTGTATTGTCTGGAAAGTGATTTTACCCAGAATTCCATCTGTTATAAATAGATGAATAAGATGCAAATGAATGCATATGTGTCTAAGTATACATGTAGTTCTAAAGTTCTCTAGAGGAAAGATCACAGCTGTATGCATACACTCCTTGGCTAAGGAGTATGCATACACTGTCCCTGACAGTGTTTTGAATTAACCTTGCTAGAGACTGTTATTAAACTTAGGGCCATAACCTGTGCTGTACCACAAACTACCTTAAGCCACCCATCCCCCATAAGCCAACTAAAAGAAGAAAATTAATAGTGGAAAGCAGAAAAAAGGAGAAGCATTCAATGAGGTCACATTGAGGAGAAGGCAAAGAGATCCAACCCCCAAGTCCCTCTTCAGCTACTAAAGTGAATTGAGTGTATTTTGTTTTTTAATTGATTAAATGTATTCATCTTTTTTACTTTATGTCTATGAATGTATTGCCTGCTCGTATATATATATACCTGCATCGTGTAGTACCCACGTAGATCAAAAGAGGGAGTTGGATCCCCTGGAATGGGAGTTACAGATGCTTACTGGCCACCATGTGATGCTGGAAATGGAACTGGGTCCTCTGCAAGACATCCAGTGCTCTTAACTCTGAGCCATCTCTCCAGCCCAGAGACTGAAATTTAAATAGAGGGCTCAGGAGATGCACATGTAAGAGTCCAGGTCCAGGTGTGGCCCTGCCCAGCTCTGACCTCCACCTATTATTTATATATATATATATATATATATACAATAATAAATAAAAAAAATTTTTTTTTAATTTTTGTATGTGTATGAATGTACTATTTGCATGTAGGTTTGTGCACCCGTGTTGTGCAATGCTGCAGAGGTCAGAAGAGGGTCTCAGATTCCCCTGGAACTGGAGTTCTCCTAGAATTGGAGTTATGGATGGTTCTCAGCCGCCATGTGGGTGCTGGAGATAGAAGCCGGTCCTCTGCAAGAGCAGTTGATGCTCTTAACCACTAGGCCATCTCTCCAGCCCCCATCCACCTATTATATTTTATGCCCTGTCTCTCTTTGAGTTAACTTCTTGCCTAACACACAGGACCACTAAATAGAGTAAGATGGTATCTATGGTGTTTTATGTGCACTTTAACAGAAGCTAAATTTGTGTTACCTACATGAACACTTAACTGACAGGATTCTGACAAACTATTTTATGTAGAAGACTCCTATAAGGCAGGCTGTAATTTAAGACCTGAACCAACTGGCCTTAATGTTTCCTTCAGCTTGTTTAAGCCTTGTAAAGCCTTGGCCTGCATAGTCCCGTCATAGGCCATTTAGTATTGGGCCTTGCAATGGTAAATCTTTCTCTGAGCAAATAAGATGCTAAACTAAAAAAAAAAGTTGATGGAAGAGAGAAGCCAGTGAAGAGTTTGTCTGTGCCAGGAAAGATAAACAGCCATGTACATGTGATTTTAATATCGAGGCTGGTGTGTGTGTGTGTGTGTGTGTGTGTGTGTGTGTGTGTTCATGTGTGTTTGATTAGGGGGAGTCTATTTGATTAGACGGAAGAACACAAAGCCTACTAGTAAAATCCAGCTTTGTGGGTGTCCATGAGGCCACTTCCAAGGATGATTAAATCATGGGGTCTCTGTCTTAATCAATGGCTTAGTGTATTACTGGTTTTAAAATTTGGCGATGCTATTGGTAAGTGGATAAGAAGAGGGCTAGCTGGAGGCTGATGATTGCTGCAACTTTGATTGGACGTTTTAGCTTGGATATAGCTTTCTTATATTTTACCCTCTCTGATTCCTGGCCACTATGTGGTGTCTCTTACTAATTTGGATTCAAAGACACAATTCTCTAATCAAAGGGGATAGGAGATGGGTTATTCTGGAGCAAAACATGAGTGACCATGGCCAAAGAACACAGTTAGGTACCTCAAATTCTATGTGCCAAGAAGCTAACAGTTTCATGAAGATTTTACAGTAATAAAAATAGAAGAAACATAAATCAAGATACTTTTCAAACACATTAATGGAGACAACAGATAGGTGGGTTTTAGAAAAGCAACGAGAATTTTGCTATTGGCCTCAGACATTATCGAACTGCATTTCAGCCTTTGGGTTGCTGGAAGCTATAAGTCTGGAAAGTTAATATATCTCAAAAGGTGTTTATCTTTTACTCACAGGGTGTCGGGTCTGACAAAAAGGTGGGCAAAGAATTGCTTAATTTAAGGGGCTAAAGATAACCCGAGATCAATTGTAACGAGGTCTGACCTTACTGTGTTTCTCTTCTCATGGCTCTCACACCCATCTCAGTCCTTATCCTCCCATGCCCCATCGCAGGCAGGTAGCACAGGCCACTTATTATCTAAGCTTTCTTCCATGATGTGGAATGCACCCCCCCCAAATAAAACCTTGTAAAACAGGCACTATACTTCTTTTGTAAGACTGAAGGCTCTGCTTTCATAATGTCATTGTGTTCTATGGTGCATTCATAACTAACTTAATAAAGCTCTCCTGTGAAAGGTAACAAAAAAATGGAAAATCTTTCTCTGACCCTTTGGAATCTAAGTATTTTTAAATATATATTAAATGTTGTAAAATGCAGAAAGTCTTTCTCAAAAGATTTAGGTGCTGTCTCTGTAAATACAAGGGAGGAAGAATCCATTTTTTTCAATGTCCTAGTTATTTTCCAAAGGGCAGGATCCTAAAGTCATACATGGTTCCAGGTATGGCTCTACTCACTGTCAGGAAAATGAACTTTTTCTCTGGGTAAGGCCAGTTAGCAAACACAGACTGCCTAAGTCCCAAGCACCCTATAGCCTGACTCCATCTTGGAAAAATTCCCAGTCGGATTGTTTGTTCCTTCTTTTATATGTTTTGCCTATAAAAGTTTACCTTGAGTCCTTTCCTCTCATTTCTTCCTCTCACATTAGCTTTTTTTCCCTTTTCTATTTTGACACAGTCACTTACTTTTGCACACCCAAAGAAACAATCAAATTTCTGAGAATGAAAGAACCTCAGTCTGTTCTGAAGGGCATAAGTAGTACAATTAAGTACTTACAAACAGTAAACTCACAGCTATATTGGATATTTTTAGCTGTAATTACCCAAGAACTGCTACAGTCTAGAGGTCTTAATCTGGTTTCTTTTCTCTGGACGGTAAAGAATTAAAAGGCAGGAAAAACTCGGGCACAGCTAAAAGCAACAGGTAACATAAAGAAAGGCACACAACGTACACAGAGAAAAGCTCTCTATGAATAAGGCACCCAACATACCCAGAGAAAAACTCTCTATGAATAAAGCATTATCACCTATGAACTTATCAAATTAAACCAGGAACTTTTTGGCACATGGACCTATCAGAACCTGATATGGAAACACATGTGAACTTATTGAGTATACTAAGCCAGTGAGTGACGCACCCCTCTCTGGCATGATTGAAAAGGAATGCATAGAGCCTAAGTATGCTAGAATCTACTGACCAGACCACCAGCTTAGAGAAAGGAGAATACACATCCTTAGGCTAAAGAATAACCTAGATTACTCTTTGGTAACAGTGACCCAATACCTTTTTGATTTTGAGTGTCTGCACAAATAAAGTATTAACTCATTCAGCCTCAACATTTACATTCAAAATAAAGCTAATTGGTGGCTTCATAAAATGGGGTCACTCAGGACATGACAGGGCCTGAAACTTGGTATTCTCTACAGGACGGAGTGACTTAGCATAAGCACAGCCCAATCTCCAGGCATCCTGATGACTAGCTTTGAGAGGTCTTTGCCAAGCCCAACTTTGTATCCTATACAGTTCTTTGTTGAAAAGGAGAGGCAGAGGCAGGCGGATCTTTGTGAGTTCAAGGCCAGCCTGGTGGTCTACAGAGTGAATTCCAGCTGGGGCTCCAGGGAGACCCTGTCTCAAAAAGACCAAAAAAAAAAAAGCAGAGCAGGTTGCTGTGGGACAGCTCTTGCTGGCTTAGAGATGGCTGATGAGCTTCCCAGGGGTGACTGTCCTTATGTGCCTCGGGTCAGGCTTCAAGAGCTATTTCGTTACATTCATTTTTTTACTTTTCCTCTTAAGTTAGCTCCCTGGTACAGGATCCACTCATATTCTTTCTATGATGATTGTCGTTTCAGTTGAACCAATGATACCCTTGAGATTGTACAAAGCAAAAGGAATGAAACTATCTGAGAAGATGAAATTGTTTAGCACAGGAGAATATGTGACTTGTGGAGAATCTTAGAAAACTTATAAGATTATTTTACCTTCAAATGGAGCTTTGACCTTTGGTTTCTCATTGCTCATGGAACAATTATCTATAGAACTCTTCTAGCTCTACCAGGATTCTGTTAGGCTTAGAGAATATAAAACACAAACCCTTAGGCTAAAGAATAACCTAGATTACTTTAGGGTAACTATGAACCAATACCTTATCGATTCTGAGAATCTGAACAATTAAGAAAACAATACTGAAAAGACAGCTGTTTTCTTCCTGCGCCTATGCATATTGGTTGTCCCGCTGTATAAACAGAAGTCATGAAGTCGTATATACATAATACAAAATAAAATATTAAGCAGGGAGTGGTGGCACATACCTTTAATCCTAATACTTAGGAGGCAGAAGCATGTAGATATCCATGAAATTGAAGCTAGCCTGGTCTATATAAAGAGTTCCTTATTTCTCTAGCTAGGACTACAGAATGATCCTGTCTCAAATTAAAAAAAATAATAATTATTGCTATATTTCACTACCTAAATTACAGGTTTATTGGTATTTTTTGACTTTTAATGACGGCTTTGATTCTTCTTAATTGATATCATCAAGACTATAATGAACCACCTTAATGTTAAGGCTCATCTTCTGTGTGTTGTGTAATCAAGGCTGTGGATACCAAGCAAGGAATAATGAAGGAATTCTGTAAGAACAGAAATAGGAACTTTAAACAAGGAGAAGGTAAAGAATATTCCCCTTCAACTAACATCATAGGAAGAAAGGCATTAAAAATTTTCCAGCATCTCTACACCTTTCGGTGCATGTGGAACTTTGCTTAGCCCAAAGCAAGATGGTATGGGATGCACTTGGCAGTTAAAGTGTCACCCACCCTCACCCCCACCCCTCAGCCAGGCTTTATTCATGCAGGAAAGCCTCAGCTCACCGTCTGAACACAGGGCAACTGAAAACTATTGGGATTATTTTCCTTAAATCACATTACCTACCCTTGTAAATTACATTTTATTAATTCTTCAGCATAGTAATATGATTAGATGTCACTTGGGGTTCTTATGCATTTGAAGTAACTCATAATAAATTATGTAGTAAAATATATTTTTCCAAGAATTCAGAAATTGTAGCCCTACATTTTCAAATTCAGACTCAATTGATAGGATTTTTTCAGTTCTGTTTATGTTTTGTATTCAGGTATCTGTGACCGCAAATCAAGACATTGACATCTTAATCCAAGTGCTTAATTTATTTCCTTTATTCTTCCTAATCCCTTGTCTAACATTTTTCACCCTAATATCGGGCTGGCTTTTAAAATTTTTTTTTTATTATTATTATTTTTCTTTTGCATGTGTATGAATGTACTGTCTGCATGCAGGTCTGTGCACCCGTGTCGTGCAATGCCGCGGAGGTCAGAAGAGGGTCTCGGATTCCCCTGGAGCTGGAGTTCTCCTGGAATTGGAGTTACAGACGGTTCTCAGCCACCATGTGGGTGCTGGGGATCGAACCCGGGTCCTCTGCAAGAGCGTCGGTGCTCCTACCCGCTAGGCCATCTCTCCAGCCCCCGGGCTGGCTTTTATAGGCAACTTTAATTGACTTGTCCTTGAGCTTATTCTTAAATTGGCCAGTGACAAACCCTGGGAGGAGATTGGAAGGAAGACGGTAATGATGCCTTTTTTTTTTTTTTTTAATCCTGAAATCATTTTGCAGGTCATTTTAGAAGAATTTATCCATTCGAATTCCTGAGCAGAAGTGTATGTTCTCCTGCCTCAAGTGCCGTTTCTGGCTTTGCTAATAGGAGCACACCAGCCCTAAGACCACAATGGAAGATAATGGCAGTAGAATTGAGGAGGAAATGTTTAACTCTGAGTGACTCCCAACGCTTTCCATCCTCACAAAGCCCTTCATAAGCTGGCCTGTGCCTGTCCTTCTGACCCCGTTTCATCTGCCCTTCCCTCTTCTCACTCCACTGTAAGTCCTTCTCTACTCTTGCTGTTACTCAGCACAGATGAGCCTTTTCCTGCCTGGTGACCTTTGCTTTCACCGTTCCACCTGCCCGTCTTCTGAAGGTTCCTGCACCTTCTAACTCCCGGTTCAAATGGCCCACCTCAAAGCAGCTTAGGTCACTTGAGAGGATCCCTTGGATTCTCTCTGATACCTCAATCTGTTTCACTGTGGTTCGTGATTCTTCCCTCCTGTGAACACTGTTTCTTCCTTTGTTTAATGTCTGTCTTTTCAACAAAATAGTAACTTTGTGGGAGAAAGAACTTTGGCTGGAATCCAGTGTTCAAGCCCACACTTTGGTGTTCAGAACCATATTCCCCCTGGTAAGGGCACGCTGAATGAGACAAGGTGATAAGGCAATGCCTTCATAAATTTGTCGAGCCCATTATCCTGTGGCAATCACTGGATGCTGGAGTCTACTTAATCTTCTTACAATTAATTCTGGTAAATGATATCAAAAGAGGTTGGCTTAGAAGTTGTGAGTGCCACTTTTGTCCTTTTGTGCCTTTAAAACCATTCTTTCTTTTTTAAAAACTTAGAATAGAATGAACCTGCTTATGTTCTATCACCAAATGGAACAGGTTAGTGAATGTCTTTAAGCTATTTTAATATTATATTTAATAAAATGTCTAAATAAAATGAACCAACTAGTTTCTTTTTCTTTTATGAATTCCCTTGTACTTTGCGCCAAGATGCTAATAGTCATAATAGAATCATATAATGTTAGCTGAGCATTTTCCAAATTGTAGACACTCCTATGATATGATGCAGAATTTGGTTATTTAATTTTCATACCATTCGGTGACATCAGCACCATTCCCGGGAGATGAGAACTGAGTCTCAGATTACTTAAATGACTTCTCTGACAGCTGCCTGGGTAACAATCAGAGAGGCTGCTGAGCTGTTCTGTAGGAGAACTGGAGAGGAGATCCAGAGCCCTCCTCCACAGAAGGAACAGCCTGCTTCACCTCTGGGCTGCCCACGGCCAGGTTGGTTTCTTTATTCCTAGTGTATCCAGGAGCCTTCCTCAGCTTTCACCTTTGAAAATATTATGTCCATTTCCATTTAAATCAGTAGCCACAACTTCATAAATTCCCAGGACGACTTCATAACCTCAACTCACTCTTAGGGCTATAGGCAAGCCTGAACCAAACCATCCCCTCTAGTTCTGTCCCCACACCACACCATAGCCAAAGGCAATGCTAACTCCAAGGCTGCTCCAGGAGCAGCCACTTCTATTTTATTATGTTTATTTGTGTGTGTGTGTGTGTGTGTGTGTGTGTGTGTGTGTGTGTGCCACTGTGCCAAGTATGGCATGATTGTGGAGGATACAGGGCAAATTTCAGGAGTTCTGTCTTTCTTTTTACTACTAGCATTGCAGGATGGATCTGAGATAATCAGATCTGGCATCTCATGAGCCCCTTAAGCAGCTGTTTCAATGTCTCAAACCTCATCTTGTCCTTGTTGGAACTCTTATCTTTTTTCTCCATCCACACATCAGCTTACCCCCCCAGGATTCTAGGGTCTCCCATTCAACCTTCTTATCAATCTACCTTACCTGCCCTTCACTTTACCTGGTAACATCCTTATCTTCAAGTTGCAGCCCAGCTGTTCCCTATGTAAAGAAGAATTTCCTTGACTATCATAGCAGCTGTGAATTCTATAACTATGCCAACCCAATCCCATATTCATATGTTGACATTCTGATATTCATCTCTGGTATTTGGGCTTTGGGGACTGAGGAGGTTACATGGTTGAGATTGGTATCAGTGCCTCCATAAGAGTAGACTTGAGAAAGGGTCTCTTCTCCCTACAGAGAGGACACACCATGAAGACAACGGGCATCAACCTGCAAACCAGGAAGGCAAACCTTGCTGGGGGCCAGATCCTGCTGCCATCCTGGTTTATAATCCAACTCTCTGAACTGTGAACAGTAGATATTTGTTGGTATTAGTCAGCCCTGGTGGCTCAAGTCATTAATCCCAACAATAACAAGGCAGAGGCAGGTGGATCTCTGTGAGTTCAAGGCTAACCTGGTCTGCATAGTGAGTTGTGGGCCAGCTTTTGTCTAAAAAAGTTAAAAAATGTAAATAAATAATAAAGATTTTGGTTTAATCCAAAATAAACAGACAGAAAATAAGACCTAGATAAAGAAGCAAGTAAATAACAACCTGTCTTAGTTGATTGATTTACTTATATTTTGTGTGTACAAGTGTTTTGTCTAAGTATATGTACTTGCAGCACATGTGTGCAGAGCCCATGGAGTCCAGAAGAAGGAGTCAGTTATCTAGGAACTTGTCTTAGTTGAAACGTCTATGACAGAGGAAGTTGGGGCTTGAATCTAGGAGCCATTGCAGTCTGTACCATACCTTATTGTTAATTTTCTCACTGTCATCCCACAGAGCAATAAATTTATTCAACATTTTCATGACAACATTGTGTGTAACTAAGACCACTTTTTCAATTGTCAGTTTCTTATTAGTGGAATAGAGAGTAATTATTATTTCTGTACCCTCCACATTCACAGAGGGCTGAACACTTGGTTGATCTTGTTTTAATCTGAAGCCTCTGAAAGTTCAGAGGATGAATGGTTATCCTCCTCGAATTCACAAGGCCTCATTACCTTCAGTAGGGTCCTCAGAGACTTGTCTGCAAAATTACTGCTTTGTGTTTGCGAAACAAAAAATAGAATTTTAATGGCATGCCTAAATTTGTTGGAGCTTTGGTACAAGCAAAATTAATATTTAGAGATGGTTATAAGAAAATTATCCTTAATATAAACCAAGTCATTATTAGAATTGACTAATTTCCAAAGAACTTCTTTTAAATACTTCCAGAATTTTGAGCCAAACATGTTACTGTTCTAACTGCCTTCCTATGGATGAGCCTCACCTGTGACAGGAATCAAAATTAATGCTGCTCACTCAACAGAGCTCTTAAACACTCAAACAGAATACCAACTAGCAGTTGGGAAACCCAGTAAAATGACATCCAATTGTGTGAATAAGGCAAGTTTAACAAGTTAAAATTTGTACATTTACTTATCTAATTAGATCATATGATTACCGAATTCTCATTTTTCTTAGAGTTTCGTGTTTTTGAGATTTATTTACATATGGATTTGTTAACTTCAGCAGAATATAAGATAGGGAAACTTGGTTTAAAAACTTGTCTTAAGGCCCTTTTTCATGTTCACTCCAGTCTTTAATTATTCAAATATCCTCTATTTATTTATTTATTTCTCTTGGCAGAATAAATCTAGCAGAACAATATGCCCCAAACTAAATAAGTGTTAAAAATTTCCATACTTTAGTAATGCCAGGCTCAGGTCAGGGAATTAAAACTGCTAGAAATAAGAGTGTATTCAAAGCCAGCAGATAGACACTGAAACCCATTACTCATCTGGAACTGGGAGGTGGCTCAGTCTGTAAAATGCTTGCTTTTCAAGAACAAGGACCCAGGTGAGTTTGGATCCCAGGCACCTAAGTAAAAAGGCAGGCCCCAAGCATGGGCCTGTGTCCCACTACTGGGGAAGAAGACACAAGAAGTCCTCTGGGGTCGCTGGCCAGCACATCTAGTGGACTTTGAGCTCTAGCTTCAGGGCATAAGAATGAGCATGGGGAGAAACTGAGGAAGACACCTGAAGTCAAACCCTGTCCTCTACTCAGAATTATACACACAGAGAAACACATATACCAGCATGCATATACACATATAAACACATCAGTACACAGCACAAAATTCTGAGTTCTGTCATTTGTTACTGTTGAACTATTTCTGTACTTTTTAAAAGTTAAGAGAGTAGACAGTGTCTCACTCTGCATTTTAGGCTAGCCTGGAACGCTGACCTTGAACTGAGCATTCTCCTTCCTTCGCCTCCACAGTACTGGAAATATAGACTGGTACTAACATGCTTGGCTCTGATTTCTGAACTTTAAAACCATACACTACATTGGCTATAACCATACACTACTGGCCAACTATCAAATGTTTTATATTATTAATTCATGATGTACAAGCTCTCTAAAGACAGATTTGTTCTTTGCAGATGATCCTTTTCAAAGCTTTTATTGCAAGAATAAAATATATCTATCCTAGTACTATCATTTACTTAGTTATTATTTTTGTCTATCATCGTGTATGCATATATTTGTATACATGTATGAGTGTGCAAATTTGCCTGTGTGCAGAACCATGTGTGCCACAGGGAACATGTAGAGGTCAGGTATAAACCTTGGATATTGGTCCTCCCTTTCAGCCTTACTGGAGCCGAGACCTCTGTTGCTTAATGGTACATAGGGGACTGACTAGCTGGAGAGTCTCGGGGCTTTACCTCCTATCTTACCTTACAGCATTGTGATTACATCCACACATGTTGCCAACCCTGACTTTATATGGGATCCTGGTGCCTGTGTGGCCAGAGCTATATTTTAATGCTATAATAAAATCATCCCTGGGGCTGGAGAGATGGCCTAGCGGTTAAGAGCACCGACCGCTCTTACAGAGGACCCGGGTTCGATCCCCAGCACCCACATGGTGGCCAAGAACCATCTGAAACTCCAATTCCAGGAGAACTCTAGTTCCAGGGGAATCCGCACCCTCTTCTGATCTCTGCGACATTGCACGACACGGGTGCACAGACTTGCATGCAGACAGTACATACATACACATACAGAAATAAAATTAATAAAAATATTAATAAATAAAAAAATTAATTAATTAAAAAAATCATCCCTAAATAAGTATGTCAACAATTTGAAATATTCTAAATATTATATTTATTATATTTTTAACTGTTAGTATAATTATTTTAAAAATACATTTGCATTCTCTTGTCTTCATTTTTAGTATTATTTCTTAGGAATTACAATATTTTTTCTGTGTCCAAGTTGTGCTTGTTAAATTTTTTCCCAAGAGCAGGTGTTTCCAAACAAGTTTATCCCTTTTGGAATATTAAATTCTCAGAAGTAAAATATGTACTTTCATTCAGGAACTGTGAGTAATGAGAGAAGCAGGCTTGGAGCCAGAGCTGATTTGAAATTTCTCTTTGGAAATGAACTCTATTAGGACAGAGAGTCTGACCACCATGTGACACATGGTTGTCCTTAAGGTGGGCGACAGTACATCGCCAGGGGTGGCAGGATAGGCTGGGAGCCCAGGGAACACAGTAGATATTATTAAAACATTAGGAGAGTTGTCTTAAAGTGAAATAGGGAAAGGAACAGCTACCATGGTGAATGGACCTGAGATGAAGGAAGAGAGAGGAAGAGCTAAGGAACTTGAGAGCCTGCCAGTCAGAAAGAGAGATTGGTACAGTGAGGAGATCCTTGTTTTTATAACCATCCCCAGGGCTTTATAATCTTTTCTAGGACATGGGGTGCTTGGCCATGGTTCAAAGCCAGTTTCAGGTGGGTATCAGAGTTGTTTGTTCTGATTGGCAGAGATAAGGAAAAAATATTTGTTTACAAATTCCTGTTATATTCACAGGAGACAGGAAGAATATAAGGGGAGGTGAAGACCAGAACTTGATTTGAGAGAGAGAGAGAGAGAGAGAGAGAGAGAGAGAGAGAGAGCTGTTTTTCTAACAGAAATGCTTGATAAAAGAGAAAAATTTGGTGGGAACTAAGAAACATAAAGATCTCTGTCATCTTTTGTCTTCAGTGTTTTTACTGCTGCACTTTGATTGTAAAACCCTATCCTGATAGGCTGGAATGAATTTTTAACAGTGTTAAAAACATCAAGACCAAATGATTATAAAAACAAAAAAATCAAAATGTATTACAAGACAAAAACAGCTTCACTAATTTCTTCAATATTATGCCTTATTGAAAACATTTCAAAATAAAATGTTGTACTATTAATCAGAGACATTGTTAATGGAAGTTGTTCTATTTTATGCGAATATGTAAAAGTTTCATTTGTACTCAGAGTTCCATTGATTATTTTAAGGAGTCCTTTGAGAAGTAAGATCCCACAGCTCCTGATCAATCTTGATCTGTGCTGATTCTCAGTAGCTTCAATCTTGTAAATAGGACATTTCCGATGGAAAAGTTCATCTGAATCATAATTATTATTTTATAACTAATGGGCTCATCATAGTCTTCATGGCCCAATCATTATTTTTTTTTTAATTTTTTTTTATTAATTTTTTTATTTATTTCTGTATGTGTATGAATGTACTGTCTGCGTGCAAGTCTGTGCACCCGTGTCGTGCAACGCCGCGGAGTTAAGAAGAGGGTCTCGGATTCCCCTGGAACTGGAGTTCTCCTGGAATTGGAGCTTCAGACGGTTCTCAGCCGCCATGTGGGTGCTGGGGATCGAACCCGGGTCCTCTGTAAGAGCGGTCGGCGCTCTTAACCGCTAGGCCATCTCTCCAGCCCCGGCCCAATCATTATTACAGTTCAATAAAGTTGAAGTGAAATTTTACAATCAATGCTGAATGGAAATTAAAGTTATACTAGAAATGTTTCACTGGAATAGCACAGTATTCCCAATGGGCTCCTTTTACCATCTTCTTTAGAGCCTCTTTGATGAACTCATGGGAAATCTATAGGAATCAATACTTCTTCAATAATTCTCCTGCATCTGGTAGTCACTAGTTGAGGGCAGTCCACATCTGTTGTCTGTGCAGTACTGGTAGCTTGTTTATTAGCAGTGTCCCGAGACTGCGGACTGCATACCCTTTGCTGAATTTATGAGAGTTAAGCCTTACTGCAGTGAAAGCTACTGTGTGGCACTCTTCCTAGAGACACGTGAACAAATGTCCGCCCCTCTCAGACTGGGAACCAATGAAAAACCAAAGTAAAGACCAAAGTTGAGCTTGGGTAACCAATGAGTGTTCTTGAGAATACTCACAGTAATGTGAGTGAAGGGTCACTTACATGAGCTGAAACAGCTCAAAGACAGCCACTTCACACAGCACACCTCAACGTTATGGCATATTAGAAAAGCTAAAACATGAAGCCATGGTACAACGCGCAGGCAGGATGACAGGGTGGAGAATGTCTTCTGGGTCTGAGCCTGTTCCAGGCAGCTCTGCTTGTTTGTAAGTGTCACTCACCAGGCCTGGCTGCAAATAAAAGCTTGGATAAGGAAGGGCCAGGATTCAGGTCAGTTTCCTGGACTTCCTGAGGCTGCTGAGTTGTTTCTTTCCTGAGGGTAAGGAGCTTCATTGAAGGTGGGATGTTTTATGTCCCTTTACAACTTCCTGCGCCTTAAAGAGTTCCTCCAAGATGAAAGGTTTTATCTCAAGAAGAATTTGCTGCATAACAAAAGCTGAATTTGTGCTTCGTAGAATGATTGTCTATTAAAGCCTGAGAACAGTTTCCATAGAAAGACATTGTCTTTAGGTTAATTTACTGAGAATCTGTTTTCTGTAGGAGGTGTGAATTTCTATGAATATCTGCAGGAAGGAAGGACGGAAGAAGGCTGTATGAGTCTCTTTAATAAGTGTCACTAAATCAATGCCACAGTCCTGGAACAGTGACCACTTTTGTACACTGTTTATAGTTTACTGGAAACAGAATTTCATGTGAAGTGAAATTTACATTTTTAACAGCATCATAATTAACCTAAACTACATAACATGTTCTGTCTGTCTCCTCACCATCACATCCTTTTGTGTTGCATCATATTTTGTATAATAATAAACAAACACATTGAAAATCCCTAAAGCTTGCTGTAAGAGTCCAAGTTCAAGATATTTTTTTTAAAAAAACTATTGGGCACACAGACAAACCCACAAAGAGAAACCCTTAAAAAAATGTCTGTTATTATTCAGACATTTTAAATATATGAACTTTTCTTATTCTTTTAAGAAAAAATATTTTGGGTGTTAAAGAAATGTAATGTTATTTTTATTATTTTAGCTGTATGTATATGTGTACAATATGTCCACATGACTATGGCTGCCTGAGGAGGCTAGATATTGCATTGCCTGGAAATGGAGTTATAGGTGGTTGTGTGCTGGCAGAAGTAACACCTGAGAATTGAACTCTATCAGATTCTTTGAAACAGCAGCATGCGCTCATAAACATGAGCCTTCTTATTAAGACCCAGATATCACTTCTTACTATAATATCATAGAGTACCGTGGCCCTTAAGAAGAATGATGTAGCAGACAGAAGGATTTTAATAGAAACCTCAAACCAGGGATCCACAGAAATGATGTTGCAAATTTAAGAACATACCCCCAAGAATTTTTTTTTTTTTTTTTTTTTAGTATTTGAATTTAAAGGTAACACTAAAATTGATAATCATAACTCTGTCATTTAAAAGTCTTACCATTCAGGTTTTCAAGCTCAAGAATAGGCAAAACATCTGTTCTAATTTGAACCAGAAATATCCCAAATAGGCTCATGCATTTAAACACTTGGTCCCCAGGAGGTGGTGCTAGTTGGGGTGGTTATGAAAACTTTAGGAGATGTACCCTATGGAAGAAGGAAATCACTGGGCGGGGGGGGGGGGGGGTTTGAGTGATTGTAATCTGCCCAGCCTGACTTCTTGCTCGCCTCACTCTGCTACTCTCTGACGATAAACATGACCAGGCAGTTTCCTGCCCTTGCTGCTGACTGCCAAGCCTACCCCACCATTATTGACTCCCCATCTGCAACTGGGATCCAAGTAAGCTCCTTCTCTAGGTTGCTTTTGGCGGTGGTATTTTATGACAGCAACTGAAAAATAACTGATATATCGTCTGATGCAAGGCTGATGAGAGTTAATGATAATAGATGATGAAAGCTATAAAGAGATTTTGTGTAGGGGCTGGAGAGATGGCCTAGTGGTTAAGAGCATTGACTGCTCTTGCAGAGGACCCCGGTTTGATCCCCAGCACCCGCATGGCGGCTGAGAACCTTCTTTAACTCCAGTTCCAGGGGAATCCGACTCCCTCTTCTGACCTCCGAGGCATTGCACGACACAGGTGCACAGACCTGCATGCAGACAGTACATTCATACACATATGAAAATAAATAAGTTTAAAAAAAGAGATTCTGTGTGGTATAGGAAGAAGCAAGGTCTGATTGAAAACATTTCTTAGATATGATTAAGACAGAGACAATAAACTGAATAATACTTGCTGTTACTCAATCCTTACACAGATTCAGCAACAGAAATTTTATATGGTAATCATACATAAGCAGATATATATAATATATATATATATATATATATATATATATATATATATACTTGAAATTTTACTTAAGTTCCAGAACTTTCCCCCTGAACATATATTTATGAAAGGAACAAGTAATATGTCTATTAGACATATTGATCAAGAGTCAACTTGTCAGGTGGCAAGTTTGCTATATTTGCACACATGTGCCAGAGTATGCCATGGTGATGCTGCTGCAGCGTAAACAAAATATAGTATTAAATTACTGAAGAACAAATTAATTTAGCAATGATTGAACCCAAGAAAAACAGTAAGCAGCTACACATATATTGGATTTGTAGTTACTTATCCAATAAACTATCAGAAGATAGATGAAATGGTGACCATTACCAAAAGACCTAGATGAGTAACAAGGGAAACAGAGTAGTCACCAGCACAAGGAACAATTATCTTGTCAGGTTTAACCTTTAAATAAGCAAGGTAGACCTTAACTTAAACAGAAGCAATGATTTAAATATATTTTACGTGATATGTGAGGAAAATAAGCATTATCATGTCCATTGGCAGGCAGACCATTATTAGAAAGACTAACTCGGAATTTGTTCCTTGAGAAGGTGAAATTTGATTTGCATCGAATTAATGGAACTAAGCAACACTTGTCTGAGTAGAAAGTAGCTTGTGTCTGAAACGGGAACAAAGGAGAAGATCGTGAAATGTTTGGGCAGGAAAAATTGGACTTGATGGGTTCTTTAAAAGAATGAAGAAGAGCCCCGCATGATGGCGCATGCCTTTCCTCCTCAGAAGGCAGAGGCAGGTGGATCTCTGAAACCAAGGCCAGTTTGCTCCACATAGTGACTTACAGGCAGCCTGGGACTGGGGAGACCCTGGCAAATTAAAAAACAGGACATGCATTTGGGGATATAGGGACATGAGGGTTGATCTGGAGGCAAGAGTGGAGATAAACAGGATCAAAACACAACCGAGGCTCATGACTCCATTTATATTTTGTAGGTGTAACAGTATTGATGGCAGATTTATAAAGGTCAGTCAGAGCACTAAGAATGGAAAATGCCTACTGATGTTCCATTTTGTCCTTGTAAGCTGATAGCTGTATCACCAAACCAGAAAAATTTACTCTCCCATTTGTATCTTATATTTATTTGTAGCTCTATTGTTGCTAAAATGGAAGGAGATGATAGATAATTGATAGATGATAGATAGATAGATAGATAGATAGATAGATAGATGATAGATGGATGGATAGATGGATGGATGGATGGATGGATAGATAGATAGATAGATGATGGATAGATAGATAGATAGATAGATAGATAGATAGATAGATAGATAGAGGCAACAATGTCATAGTGAGTGAAAATGTCTCCAATAGCATGTGCTGTGCACAAATTATCTTCTAGGGCATCTGTAAACCTCATGTCACTGTCATGAGAAGGAGGAGCACCAACTACGGCTCAGACACTGTCCTAAATTAGGAGAAAACATGACCAGGATACAAACAGGTAAGCTTTGCACAGTGATCAAGTCAGATAGTGTCTCATTTGGCTAGGGGAAAGCAAGGCCAGTGGACCACATGTGTCACAGAAGACTTCCAGGGAAGGGACATGTTCAAACAGAGACACACAGACACTGAGCAAATCATCAGTAGAAAGACACGGAGTGGAGGCAGTGAGCAGGACGCTGCACAAATGATAGAATACTGCTCAGAACAAAAGAGGGTGTCTCATCTGCAAGTAGAGATCATTTTAAGCCTTCAGTTGTTATCTTTTTTTATTTCTCTCGTATTAGTCCTTTAGTGAAGACTTTAAAGAATATAGTAAAGAATAGAAAAAGTAGGTATCCTAATCTTGTTTGGCTTTAAATAAATAATATATATTTTATTTTAAAGTAATTTTGGATACGTTATATATACGTTATTATGTTGACATATGTTTCTTCTATTCCTAATTTATCCAAGGCTTTTATATGAAAGCATTTTGAATTTTGTCAGAGGCTTTTCCTGTATCAGTTGAGATAATCGATCATTTCTTTTTTAAGTCTGTTTATGTGGTATATCACACGCCCCCATTCAGTAACAACCTAACATCTTTGGAATTTAAACCAATATTGCCACAATATATGATCACCTTATTATGTTTTGAATCTTTTTATTTTGGTCTTTTTGAGGCAGGGTCTCCCTGTAGCCACAGGTGTCCTAGAACTCGCTCTGTAGGCTAGGCTGGCCTTGAACTCACAGAGATCTGCCTGCCTCTGCCTCCCAAGTGCTGGGATTAAAGGCATGAGCTACCATGCCTGGCTGTTTTTGAATCTTATTTGCCATAATTTTATTGAGAATTTTTCTTTTTTTTTAATTTTTTATTTATTTATTTATTTTTATGTGTATGAATGTATTGTCTGCATGCAGGTCTGCGCACCTGTGTCGTGTGATGCCACGGAGGTCAGAAGAGGGTCTCGGATTCCCCTGGAACTGGAGTTCTCCTGGAACTGGAGTTCTCCTGGAACTGGAGTTCTCCTGGAACTGGAGTTCTCCTGGAACTGGAGTCACAGACGGTTCTCAGCCGCCATGTGGGTGCTGGGGCTCGAACCCGGGTCCTCGTTCATCTGAGATATTAGACTATGTGTGATCAATGTGTGCCATATAAGAGAGGATACTGGAATACATGTGACATGCAAGTGGATGGGGTCTATCCAGGTACCCAGTCAGAGGGTGGGCAGGAGGTGCACAGGGGAGGGTTAGGGGGGCAGACAGGGGAATGAATGAATAAATGAGAACAAAGTATTATGACATATATGCATAGAAACACCATAAGCATCTTTGGGGTATGTATACTGACTCCCCAATTTAACTTAAATATTTAAAATAAACCAATAAGTTCATAGTTATTCTAAAGCTATACACTAAATATTAATTTGCTTTCCTAGTTTGCTTAGAATAATTCAAGGCTCTAAATATTACATGAATCCTTAAAAGAAGACCCTCTATAATTTTAATCATTTTGCTTGATAAATTGTAGAGTACTTGCAATCAATGTTTGTCTACTGAAATTTTCAAAATATCCATTTATTGTCATATCATAGACCCCTAGAAGTTTTATGTAAAAAGTTATTAAAAAATGAAATGAGTGAGTTATATACAGAAGCCATGTTTTGCATAGTTGGATGATTTTGTCTTTACTGAGGAAAACAAGATTATTCCAGGCCATAGACATAATGAATATTAATAGAGTTATTTCCTTCCTCAACAATAATGTTAAGTTTTACATGTTGAGGTTATTGGTGTTCTTAATTTCCAAAAACGCTTTCAAAAATAATTCAGAATCTGTTAAACAGAGGCTTTTGTTTTCCTTTTTGCATAAGAAAATTATTGAAAAATAAATTCTTGGAGCAGGGAAGTTGCTCCATGGGTGACTGCTGCCATGTTGGCTTGAGGATTGAGTTTGAATCTCCAGACCCTTGTAAGGCAAGACAGTTTTGTTTTGTTTTGTTTGATTGTTTGTTTGTTTTACTGTGATAAAATACCAAGGCCAAAGGCTAGCTGAAGAAGAGGGCCAGTCCATAGCAGTCCATAGTGGGAGGGTTGGCACCAGGCAGCCAGAGCAGGAAGCTGAGAGAACCTGAGAATGAACAGGAAGTGGAGCAAAGCTGTAAATCATCAGGGCCTGCCCCATGATGTAGTTCTATCCCTATGACCTCCCCAAATAATACCACCAACTGGCGAACAAGCATCCAAATACCTGAGCCTATGGGGCATATCTTTTATTCAAATCATCATTGCACGGTAGTATAGTCAATACCCTGGTGCTACTAAAAAGCAATCCATTAGACAGGGAAAAAGCATCCCCAGAAGTTGGTGGGCAGCTAGCCTGCCACATGGTAATCAGCAATAAAGAGATTCTACTTCAAAATAAATGGTGTCAGGTGAGAAGCAAGACCTAAGGTTGTCCCCTGACTCATACATGCTATGGCATGTGCATGCTAATACACAAACATGAACATGCATACATACACACATATGTGCACATGCACACGCACACAAGAATTCTTACCTCATTGGTGTGAATGAAGAAGAATACCAAAGACAGTACAGTAGTAGTATGTGAAGTGCACAGGGAGAGGTAAGTAGGTTAAACTGAGGTATCCTTTTGAGTTCATGTGTCAAGAATGTAGCCAATCCAGCCTTGTAGATCTGACTTTATGAAGGTGTGATGTGTACCCCATTATTTATGTAAAATCTAGTGCTTCCATCTTTCCTCTGAGAAAGATAGAGCAATAAATGATAAGTATGGATAATATTTATGGTAACTTCAATTATTTAAAAATTTTAATCTTTCACTGAAAGTCCCAGCAATTAGTTTCTTCCCACTCAGAAGGTTCTTTTGCAAGAAAAATAATGTAGTTCAATGAGGGTAGGAAAGACTTAAAAAAGGAGACAAGTGACTCTATTCATCATTTTTTATTTTTATTTTTTATTTTTTATTTTTCTTCTTTTTCAGAGCTGAGGACCGAACCCAGAGCCTTGCGCTTGCTAGGCAAGCGCTCTGCCACTGAGCTAAATCCCCAACCCCTATTCATCATTTTTTAATTACCACATCTTATACTATGCTTTGTTTGTACTTTAACAATTGAATTATCACTTGAAGTTAAACATTCTTTTTAAACACTAATTATGAACTAAATGTTTCAATAATCTCTGTGTATATTTTGCATAATGTAAAATTTCATCCTTGACTCTATGTATGGAAGTGTGCATGTGCGTTTGTGTGTGTGTGTGTGTGTGTGTGTGTATGTGTGTGTTTGTGTGTGTTTGTAAAAATGCATAAGCAATTTTCCCTCAGTTTCCTAAATTTCCTCAATTCTAGTACAAACTATTCAGAAATGAATTTTCATTAGATAAACTCCCCTTTTTCTCAGGCTGCTTTTTATTTAATTGAATGATTATATATTGAAGTAGCTCAGTCCTGAAAACTGTGACTTAATTAAAAAGTTTAAAATCTAAAAGTAGTGGAGAGTGGTTTTGTTTCCTGGTTTTTGACAGTACCTTACTAACATCAAGAATTCTTCATCTCTGCTTCTCTACACTCTTCTGTGTACTTTCTTTCTACTTATCTAAAAGAATTAGGAACATTTTTTACGCATGGATATTACCAGCTTCGCTTCAAAGGCAAGAAGAATTGTTATGTTAACTTTTCTATTATTTTAATGGTAAACTTCAAAGCAGATAGGCAAGCTGCAGTGCCACAGTTGTTCTTGTTAGATACCACAATTCATAAGGAAGTGTTCCTACAGTCACCTCACAGGTAGATGGGAAAGGAAAAACAGAAGAATAATGAGATTTCCTGACCTGTAAATAGTCCTCTACCATTACTTAAAAAAAATTACATTGATTTATCTGTGTGTCCATGTGCATGTATGTGGACACGTTCATACCATGGCATGTGTGTGGAGAACATTGAGCCACTTGTAGGAGTCATTTCTCTCCTTTTTCCACGAGGGTTCCTGGGATTGAACTCAGGACCTCAGACTTGGCAGCAAGCACTTTTCCCTGCAGAATTGTGTCACAAACCCTGGTCTTTCATTCTTAATTCAACATTCTAGCTTTTTTTTTTTTACTTTTTATGGATTTTAATTATATAAAATTGACCAATACTATAAAATTTATCTCAAACTTCTGACTCCAAAGGATCAAGGCTTATTGTAGAAGGAGCAAGAATGATTATAAGAGCCAAAAGGTTGAGGGTGAGTTACAAGGAAATCAAGTTTTCCAGACAAATATTCACTGACTCCTATGAACTCACAGCAAAGGTAACAGCATACACATGTCTTATCCAAAGTCAAACATGAAAAAATAATCCCAGCATAGTCATGGGGAAATGGGTAAGAAATCCCAATTCAACCTAAAGAACTTATGGGAACTGAAGGCTCCTGGGAGGGGGAGGGACAGCATCTCTCAAGGATGGGACTCTTAGTGGGTTAACAAGGTTCCAGTGGAAGCATCCGTACTAAAGGACTTTGGAGACACCAATTAGACTCTATAGGCATATAAATAGGTGATAGACAGGCAGACAGATAACATTAAATTGAGCAGGGGCAAAGAAGTTAGTTGCAGATAGGGGTAGGGATCTCAATACGATAAAGTTATACTGTAGGGGAAAAAAAATCACACAACTTCAATAGAATTTTGATCTTCAGTATGTTTAATTTTACCACGCAGATATCATTCAAAATCAGCATGAAGTTTCACTAAGGACCTGTCCTTCAGTGACAAATTTGTATACTCCTCTCGGCAAATGTTTTTATGTAATGAAGTTTCTCATGGCACTGATGGGCCCTCATATACGCGGATGAATAGAGCATAGATATTTCATGCTTGCTTAAATGGAAGAAATGTATAAAAGCATGGTTTTCAAGAAACAATTCTTGCTTAAAACATTTGTTATATTAATATAACTGAGCCATAAGTAATATCTACCTCAAGCCTCGGTACAGATCTAATCCTTCTTTTATGTAAAAACACTCAGCTCTTTGGGGATGTGTGTTTATTCTTTCACCATTCTTTACCACATTCCCAAAGTCCTTCATGGAGTCACTGTCTTAGTTTGCTTTTCTACTGCTATGACAAACCACACTGACAGAAACCAACTTGGCAAGAGAGGGGTTTATGTCACCTTATAACTTACATCAATGGGGAGCCAGGGGAAGCACTGAGGGCAAAAACTTTGGGTCAGGGACTGAAGCCAAGATCACACAGGAATGCTGCTTATTAGCCGGCTCTTCCTGCTGGGCTTTCCATAGCTTGCTTACTTATGCTCTTTATATAGCCCACCAGTGTGACCAGAGAAGGTACAGCCTACATTCCTCTGCTCTCCTGCATCAACTACTAAGAAAGAGAATGCCTTGCCAGACATGGTAGCATGTTCCTTTAATCCCAGCACCTGGAAGGCAGAGGGAGGTAGATCTCCATGGTAGCATGCTCCTTTAATCCCAGCACCTGGAAGACAGAGTTAGGTAGATCTCCATGAGACTGAGGCCAACCTGGTCTATGTAGAGGTCAGGGAGAGCTTCAGGTAGACTATATCTCAAAAAAGCAGGGAGTGAACAAGCCTTGGAGACATGGGAACAGACTAATCTTAGGGAGGAAATTCTTCAATTGAACTTTCCTCTTTCCCAGGTATCCATTTTGTATCAAGTTGACAAACTTGATCAGCACACTCATATCTGACAGACTAATATTCATAGAAAGTGTAGGCTTCATGAAATCATTCTGCAACCTGACCCTCAGAAGCCTATGATTAGTATCAATTTTGTTTTATATGACTTTTATGGTTTGAATGATAATTACCCCAATAGGATGACATGCTTGATCACTTGTTCTCCAGATGTTAGTGCTGATTTGGAAGACGATCAAACATTTAGGAGATAGAGGCTTTGTTGAAAGGAATGGGTCACTTTAGAGAGGGCCTTCAGCTTTGTAGCCCTTACTCACTTCCTGTCCAGTCTTCTCACTGGTTCACTGAAATGAGAGGCTCTGATGAGAGGCAAATGACCACATACTTCCACTTCCATGGACCACTGGGTTGCTCTCATCTTAATGGACTGTGATCCAGAATACATCCTTTCCTGCTTATGTCGTTTTAGCCAGGTATTTTGTCACAATGAGATGAAAAGATGAAAGTAACTGATAAAATAGTTCTCCATGTTATTCTAAAAGAATGCAACAAAAAAGTCTTGAAATCTAGGTGTGCTATCTCTACTTCTCTGTATTTTTCAATCTCATTGCTGTATCAAAACAAATTAAGCAAATAAAACAAGCAACGAGCTTAGTTTGGCCTTCATAAACTTATGGTGCCTTCTCGCTATGAATTCCTTATAAAATCATCCCACAAATTTAGAATTTCATTTTATTCAAGATGATATTCACAGCTCTACAATCCATAGTTCATTTTTCATCTGCTTTAATGGCTCTTATGTTATATAGAATTGTTTTTTTTTAATTTTTTAAATTTATTATTTCTTATGTGTATGAATGTACTGTCTGCAGGCAGGTTGGTACACCCATGTCGTGCAATGCTGCAGAGGTCAGAAGAGGGTGTCAGATCCCCCTGGAACTGGAGTTAAAGACGGTTCTTAGCCACCATGTGGGTGCTGGGAATCTAACCCAGGTCTTCTGCAAGAGCAGTCGGTGCTCTTAACCGTTTGAGCCATCTCTCCAGCCCCTAGAATTGTTTTTTTTTATAAATGGCTAAAATCAGTTCTGAGCTCAAAGGCAAGATGCTCTGCTTGTGAAGGCATCCAAAGCCAGTCTTAGAGACCAAGTCTTTTTTTTTTTTAATGTACATTTTCTCTGTGTAGTTTTTGGAAAACCTGTTTTTTTTTTAAATTTTTAAATTTTATTTATTTTTGTATGTGTATGAATGTACTGTCTGCATGTAGGTCTGTGCACCTGTGTTGTGCAATGCCGCGGAGGTCAGAAGAGGGTCCCAGATTCCCCTGGAACGGGAGTTCTCCTGGAACTGGAGTTAAAGACGGTCCTTAGCCACCATGTGGGTGCTGGGGATCGAACCCAGGTCCTCTGCAAGAGCAGTCAGTGCTCTTAACAGCTAGGCTATCGCTCCAGCCCAGAGACCAAGTCTTTACGGTTGTTCTGTATCCTTGCACAGTACCTTCTCTCACTTTGAGTTTTAGCCCCAGACTCTAAATGTTTTATTCTGGAGTTTATTTTCTTGTAAAGAAAAGACTGACCATGAACATATTTAGCCTGTTAAAATCAGATCATCAACCTGAAGGATCAGACTTTTGTGGTTTTTATCACTTTTTTCATATTTGAAACCTCAAAATCTGGAAAAATTGTTGAATTCCTATTTTAGTATAGTACTGCTATATCTAATATTAATTACATATCATTTTTAGAGACACTGTGAGCTTGAGATTCTTCTGACTCATCCTCTTTTGTGTGGTGTTAGAGGTGTGTGACACCATGACAGTTTATTTTGATGAGAAGTTTGTTTACATTGAAAGAATGTTATTCATTTTTATTTTTGGAAAGGCTCAATGATAAAGAATGCTACTGAAATTTTCTCAGTTTTGTGACATGTTGTAGGAACATTGCTGACAATTTCATTTAATATGCTTTCTAGGACTCGTATTAACCTTCATTTTGTATGTATTTCCATCAGAATTTTCCTGTGCTTTTCTTGCCTGTTAACATCAAGTCTACCTTTTCCACGGATTAAATAAGACAGACACAGAAAAACGAGTCTGTGGTAGGCATGGTGCTACTTGGGAGGTAGTTATAAGATTCCGAAGTTCAAGGTCATCTTCTACTACATAGAAAATTCTGGGCCAGCATGGGCTACATAAGATCATTTCTTAATAAAACAAAAGATAAAAGAGCCCCAATACATTGTTTCTTTGTTTCTTGAATCTACACTAGTGAAATTCAAAGAAAGAGAGTGTGGAGGGTGCCTTTCAGGAACTTAGAAATGGGGTAATGAAGAGACCATAGCTGGGTTTCCGGGGGTGCAGAGCAAATAAATTCTAGAGGCTATTATAAACCATACCTACAGCTCAGTAATTAAAATCTACTGAGAGTAAACATTATGATAGAACATGAGAACAATAGAAAATTCTCCCAGAGCTCAATGGTGTATAGTGCTGTCATAAATATCTATCAAAAATTACTCCTAATGTCCTTCTTTATTCTAAATGATCTCCTTTTAAATAAAGTATACACTCCCACTATCCTTTTCTGTTTGAATCTGTGCCACTGATACCAGATTAGATCTATAATTTGATGCTTGGATTCTTTTGTGAGAATACTTTGTTCCTCACCATACGTTAGTATACAGACTACACAGGACTTAAAGCAATCCTTTCATGTCATATTATCATATTAATTACTTAGGACGTCTGTCTTGATTATGCTTTCTCCATCATTCCCCCTGTCTTTCTTGGTATCTGGTTTTATAATTGTATCTGGGCCATTTTCCCTTCTCTCTGATTACAAGTCACATCTGAGTCTTATTGATGAGGTTGGAAAGTCTCCAGGCAGACACTTTCATCCTGGTCCTCATTAGCAGAGCTCAGGTGTCTTAGCCAAGTGAAGATGATTCCAGGTTTATTTGTGGACTAAAAGGCCAAATTGCATTAAATGAAGCCAGACAGCAATTCAGCCAGATATTCCACTCCACATCATCCAGCCTTTTTCTTACAAAGTTCCAACTTCCATTGGAAGCAAATATGAAAGCACCACCTGTGTCTGGAGATCCTTCGTATGAAGACATGGTCCCTGTTTTTCCTTTTATCTCCACACACACTAAGAAAACCTTCAGATCTCAAAGCCAGTTTGGGACATTATTTTATTTCATCTTTTAGTGAGTTCAGGCTGCTATCATTGCAGTGATGTCAGCTGAGAAAATATGTGCACTGCTAAAATGACTTACACAACACCAAACTTAAAAGTAGCGTAGATGTAGAATCCAGGACATGTTCTTGCCCCTAGTCCCAGCCACTATCTTTTCAGTACAGAAGGGACGATGCTTTTGATCTTTTTGTTCCTATTACAAACACATACCATGCTCCAAAATATTTTAATGGACCAATCTCACTTACTAATTTAATATAATTAATATTCCACTTTTGCAAATCAAGCATGTATAAATTCCAAGCAGAATTTCCAGATGAGTGTGAGCTAAAAAGAAAATGTACTCAAGAATAAGTGAAAAGATTGATTTAGATTAATCATTGTACAAGTAAATGTGTGTAAAACCGTGTGAAGGTGAGGATGTGGTACAGTGGTAGAGGCTGCAACCTAGCCTGTGAGAAGTTCTAGTTTCAACCTCACCACTGCAATGTTTGAAAAAGGGGAGATTTCAGGAGGCTTTAGAACAGCTTGAAAGAAACTATTAGAGCTTAATTGTACATTTTTATTGGCCTATTAATTGTACAAAATACTGCATTTCACTGTGACATACAAGAGTTTGCTCCTGTCCCCCTGGTCGAGCCTCTCTCCTCCTGTCCCTGGTCTGGATTTCCAAAATAGTCCCCTTCTTTCATATCCTGCTTTTTATTTCTGAAATCTAGATTCCACATTTGAAAGAAGTTTTTGAGTTCTGTATTTCCAAATGACTGTTTCTGTTTTATTGTTTAGTAGTTTCATACATTTATTAAATTAATTGTAGTCACACCTCCACCTCCCATGCCCTCACCTCATCCAATAGAATCTTCTCAAGAAGTCCTCCTACTTTCCTATCTTCTTTCTCTGTGTGACTATTTCTTTTAAAAAATTATTGAAGGGGCTAGCGAGAAGACTTAGCAGTTCAGAGCACTTACTCTTCTTGCAGAGGACCCAGGTAGGATTCTTAGGACCTATGTGGCAGCTAACTACATGAAGCTCCAGTTCTAGGGGATCTGATGTTCCCCTTCATGGGCATTGCATGACACAGGTGCACTTATATAATGATCATAAAATATCCATAAACATAAAAATATTATAAAATTTAAAATTTGTGACATTCGTTCATTTATTTGTTCATTTATTTAACTATACATGTGTGTTCTGAGTATATGTATATACACTATTTGCATGCAGGTGCCCAAAGAGGCCAGCAGAGGGTGTCAGATGCCCTGGAACTGAACTGGCAGGTGGTCCTAAGCCACCTGACATACTCGCTGGGAATCAAACCCGAGTCCTCTGTAAGAACAGCACTCACTCTTAACCATGGAGCCATCTCTCTAGGCCCTGAATTTGTTTCTTACCTATGCTCGTTACTCCCATATAATTAGCCCTATTTGAAATACATTTTAAGATTGTGTAGCATGAATTGTATAAGCCCCGGGATTAAAAAAGTAAATTTCTACATTTATTTTACCCAGAGAATTAGCTAAATATGACTACTATGTTAGCTGAGTGGAAAAAAAAAAAAAAAACATTCAAAGGGTAGATTTCATAAAACTCCCCAGCATAGCTGAACTATCAGCTCTACATATCGCTTGGTAAATTTCAATGCCTGATGAATATTAATACAGTTGTTCTTATTGTTCTGAAAAATTCTTTTTTAGAGTAAAGTAACATGCTGGAGGATCTTCTAACTGGAATGTCATAACACCCCAAATGAGCAAATCTCTAAAGGTTCGAAAACTGCAGTGCTAATCAATCAGAGTCGGCTTTCCCAGCAAAACCAGCTGGCAGAGCAATCCTGTCAACATCACACTCTGGGAAGCCAGCAGGTATCCACAAACTTGGCACACAAACTGATATCTACTTGCTAATCTCCATTTCATCATCATTTTTGCACTGTGAGTTGTGTTTGTGGTATAATTCTACACAGACCGCATACCCATTTTAATCCTCAATGCCATATCTTCCTATCTGTGGATATTCTGGCAAATATAAGATTTCTAGGTACTTATTGCTGCCAGTGAACCACTTAAATGTTAGTAGTGTTAATCAACCGTAACATTCATTTGCCTCATGAATTCACAATTTTCAATGTGCTCATGGTGCAATCTTATTTCTTCTTTTTATGACATCAGTTATGTGGCCCAACGGAAATGGATGGCCCCACGTCCCAGATGTCTTCACATAGGAGATATATAGATGTGTTTTAGCCTGAATTTCGGTTGACCTGTCTCATGGGTAGTTGAGAATGACAGTTGTGCCTGTTCCCAAGTGTGAGTTTTCCATGAGACGGGAGCTGAATGCTACCAGCTTAGAAGGCTTCAACCAAGAAACTGGTCCAATGTATTATTTCTCTATGATTCTAATCACAAAAACACTCATAAGGCTATCCAGCTATGAATCAGAAACATAGACCCATTTATTAGTGGGAAGAATATAAAATAATTGGTAGCCATTTCTCTCCCATTGTCATACTATTATTACGTGTCAAGAATGAGAGAAAAGAGATCAGAAAATATAATTGTTTATGGTGTTTGTCCTATATTTAAATATTTAA
The DNA here is from genome assembly GCA_009823505.1 of Rhizomys pruinosus. Lineage (NCBI taxonomy): Eukaryota > Metazoa > Chordata > Mammalia > Rodentia > Spalacidae > Rhizomys > Rhizomys pruinosus. Next base: position 355,463 of record VZQC01001732.1, on the reverse strand, counting down.
CTGTTATTCACCAAATGTCTGACAGGAAGCTTTATGTTATACTATAGAAATCGTTGAATCATTTAATTTTTAAAAAGTTGAGAGCCTGCCTCTTTAACTAATGAGCATTTACAAAAATATTCCAAGTGCCATGCATGGTGGTCCATGCCTTTAATCCCAGCACTTTGGAGGCAGAGGCAGGCAGATCTCACTGAGATTGAGGCTAGCCTGGTCTACCTAGTGAGTTCCAGGCCAGCTGGGGCTACAGTGAGACCCTGCCTCAAAAAGACAAATAAATAAGCCAGGTATAAATTTCTGAAAATAAGCTTTTAGAGGACCCTGACTTAAAAATTAGTTTATATAAAGAGAAACTTGAGAGCCACATAAATGTATTCTAGGTTGATTCATCAGAAACATTTGAGATCATTGGGAAAGAAATTGGTAACTAAAATGCATATAATTCTTAATATTTATTGCACATAGATATTTTATAGTCACAAGTATATACATGCACACATATTTATTAGCAATAGTTAAAATAAAGGCATTTGATTTTATATCTTCTATATCATTGTCTTTCTCTGTGAAATGAAGATGGCATTTTGCTTCCTTCTTTCTAAACAATTTCTTTTTTTTAAATTTATAATCATGGATTGAGATAGCCTTTTAGTTTAATCTAGTTGAGGTTTGGAATTCTGTGGTTTTGATTGGTAGGTCCCCTCATGAAAAATGTGCAATGCTGAAGAAAGAGGACGGAAAACTATAGGGAATAAATACACAGTTTTGAAAGGAGAAGAGAACTCCCTCCGGGAGTGGAAGCCTGAACAGGGTACTCGAAGGGCCATGCGCCGGAAGGGTGCACGGAGCCTGGCGACTTCACAGCTGGTAGGCAGCTGCTACTACCACAGAAGCTGCATCCCTTGACTGCAACCCTCAGGGAAGCTGTCTTGGTTTCATTTCCTGTTGCTGTGATAAAATACCCTGACAACAGCAACTTAACTGATAAAGGGGTTTATTTGGCTCTGAGTTCCAGTTGACAGCATATCAGGGCCGGGAAGTCATGGAGCCAGAGCTTGAAAGAACTGGTGACAATGCACCGACCATGAAGAGCAGAGAACAGTGGATTAACGCTGCCTATGCATGCTCACCTCCTCTCTACTTTTTTTTTTTTTATATGTTTGAGTGAGTTGCCTGCATGTATGTAAGTGCAGCTGTGTTGTACAGTGCCCATGAGGCCAGAAGAGGGCGGCAGATTCCCCAATGAAATTATCTTTGGGATGCTTAAGTGGTCTATGCTTATTTCTGAACTCAAATCTGTACATAATGGAGATTGGTTTATTTTATATGTTCTTCAAAATCATCTCCATGCACATTACCAAATTAATGTTCAGTTCCAACCCAATCTGCAGTCTCTAATGCAGAAATTTGTTAGCTTTATTTCATTTGTCCTCCGTTATTCTTTGAACTACTTGTGTTGTCTTATGATTTCATCTTTGGTACATACCAGTTTCCACATTTAAAACACTGATAGTCCTGTGTTCTGTGGTGAAAGTTAAACCCTTCCATCTAATGTGATATTGTTGGGGCAGGGGATGTCACTCAGTAAGTAGAGGTCTTGTCCAGTAAGCATTAAACTCTGGGTTCCAGCTCAGCACTACATAAACTGGGCCTGGTAGTGCCTACATGGGATCACGACACTGGGAGGTAGAGGCAGGAGAATCAAAAGTTTAAGGTTATCCCTTCACACTCTGTCTTAAGAAAAGAATAATCAGGTGACATTATTGAACAGTTCTCATGAACTGTATGTCTCCATTTGTGTTATCATTACCTTTTACTTTGTTTTTATGAATTTGTAACTACTTCTATAAGTGCAGATGTTAAAATATTTTTAATACTTAATTTAGTTCGCTGACATTTTGAAGAAGCCTGGGACTTTATATAGGTGCTTTTTATTCCCATCAGTTACCATATAATTGGTACTCAAAAATATGAATGAATTGTATTTTATGACAGCTGACCTTAAGAATATTTAATAATTGCCTGGCTGAGAATTCTGAAGAAATCATTGGAAACACTGTGGAAATTGTCCACCCCAATGCTGATCCCTGTAGGCAACTACTTGCTGAGGTGATTGTATTGCTCCAGCTATTTAAATCTCCATTACCACAGCTGCTTAGTATTTACACTGAGCATGAAATCTGTGAAGAACAGTTTCCCCTCCTGTGTTATCACACTTCTTTTATAACAAAAAAACCAACTCTGTACCAAAAATTTTAGTGTAAGATTAATATGTCTTCAGAAAATTTACATCTTGTTTATTTATATTTTAAGCCTATAGTAAAACTATTTTTGTAAATTTTGTATAGAATTTTCGTGTATTTCAGGCAGAACATCCTAATCATCTTTACACCCCTTCCCCAGTGGAACCCTCCCATAGCCACACCCCCTCCGGATTGCATGCATTTGTTATTTGTGTTAAAGCCTATAGAGTCAAGTTAGTGTCCCCAGACATCCCTCGGTCCAAATTCATCCACTGAGGTCTAGTCAGCCTATTTTAAAGGAAAAAAATCTAATAATCTGAATTTTTAAAATCCATATAACTTAAGAGAGTCCCTCTCTTTAAGAAGATCAGCTCTTTCTCACCCACCAGAACTTATCTGCCAATAGTTCAGCTAATATTGGGACTTGCTCCCCTTTATGCTGTTTTTTGTTTCTTTGTTTGTTTGTTTGTTTGTTTTTGTTGTTGTATGAGTTTGCCTAGGTTTTGGCATGTTGATACCAATGCTCTAGGTTTAAATTTATATGTATTAAGCTTTAATATTTCTTTTAAGTTGTATTTCCATTTTGTTTGGGGGTTCTGGGGACCTAACTCAGAGCCCTTGCATATGCAGGGCCTGAGTTCTAATGAGCTATGTCCCCAGTGTCAAATCATATCTTTGCAAAGCTTTCCAAATCAAAATCATTTTGGCTTATTTCTTTGTGAGTTTCAACTGTGACCTAAGGCTACACATAGCGTGAAAAGTTTTAACAGCATCTGTGTGCAATAAAATTTCATCATCAAATTATGCACACCTCCAGTGATTAAAACACTACACTGACAGTTTATATGAGTTAATTCAGAGTCACTTGGCAATACATGAGAATATTACTAGATGAAGATGGCTCAGGTCAATACAGTAGCATCTTAGAGACCCACAGTGTTCCTCAGAAAGCAGCTTCTTCAAAACAGAGATGTGACGACACAACTCATATTCTAAATATTTTATTTATTATGTCTATTTTATGTGTATGAGAGTATCACCTGCTTGTGTGAGTGCACCTGTGTCATGCAATGACTGTGGAGGTCAGAAGAGGGCATCTGATTTCTCTAGAAATGTAGTTTCCGATGGTTAGCCATCAATGTGTGGGTACTAAGAATTGAACTCTGGTCCTCTGCAAGAGCAACCAGTGCTCTTAATCACTGCACTATCTCTTCAGGGATCACCCCACAACTCAGATTCTTATTGTTCAAAGTCAACTCAATAACTTCTGGCCTCAGAGAATGTGATTACCATTCTTTATAGCATGAATTCCTGATAGAATTTCCTTATTTTTTGTTGTAATTCTTCTTGGAAGATCTACTGACTTCCTGGATAAACTGAATTTTAAAGAGATAAGATCAGATATCATTTATTTTGGAGACAAATATGAGTGATGGTAACCCCAGAACCCAGATTCAGGCTTCCACAAATTCCATGATCCAATGTGCAAGCAGAGAAACTGAATTTTTCTACTCACCTAAAGCTGATTTATTGAGGTAAGCTACCATGTGAAAGGCCACAGACAGGAAGGAATTTAGATTTGAGAAGAAATAAGCTCCAGAAAACAGAATCTAGCATCCAGGTTTAGTGATCAACACATGTGATGGGAACCTTATTCTTCCTGGGCTTTCTGGAAATAATAGCAGGGAAGGACTTTGCTGTTACCCCACCCTCAGTCACTCTCCTCTGTTTTTCTAGGTAACAGCTGCTTCCTGTTCAAAGATGACTTCCTATTTTCCTCTTTCAGATGGGCAATATCTACTTATGCCCATTAACTACTCAGAACCTGCCTGGCCCATTCCTAGCTTATGAACAAAACTGATCCCCATATTCAAAGTTCCCCTGGTAATGACATATGAAATACATTACCCTGTCACGCTACTCTGAAGTCTGGAAGGATAGGCTGTGTCTTCACAGAAGGTAACACCTGAGAGTTTACTATTGATTGACAAATCAAGCAATAGCTAACAGTGTAAAACTAAATCATTTCAAAGTGCAATAATATGCACTTAAACAATTCTGGCGATTGAATTTTTCCTTTAAAATATAATCTTGATATGTTGAAATTATGACTTCTAGACAAAGATAATCAAAAGTCCAAATATTCATAGAAATGTTTAATGAGGATAATTACAAAATATAACAATCATTTTAAATTTAGTAGAGTTTATTTTTTTAAAAATAGTTTTATTATTTTTATTTTATGCATTTTAGTGTATTGCCTGCATGTGAGTAAGTACACCCATGTTGTGCAATGCCCACAGAGGACAGAAGTGGATGTCAGATCCCTGGAAGTCAAGTTACAGATGGTTGTCCACTGCCATGTGGGTGCTGGAAATAGAACACAGGTCCTCTGCAAAAGCAACCAGTGCTCTTCACTGTGGAGATATCTATCTAGCTACAAATTAGAGAATTTCTGAGAATTGAGTATTAAGATAGCATGTTGGGTTTAGATGAAATGCTGAGAAACGTGTAAAACAGAAAGGAGCCATAAATACTGTGGCCATGCCTCCAAACATAAATTCATATCAAACATAAGTAACCTCTCTTTGTAAAATATCTTTACTAGACATCTATAAGTCACTGTTATCTCTGTGCACACACAGGTGTGAACTGACAAAAACAGAACAAAGCAAAAACACCAGAAAATCAAGGCAAATATGGCACTGAAATGATATCCAATCATTGTTTCACCTGCTCTCAAGTTTTAGGTAATTTTGAAATTCCCATTTGAGGGTCTCAAAATCAAACGTTAACACATGGCAGAACACATCTAAAAACATCCGGCGTGGAGGATGTGTGCCTATTTAGAGCATTTAACAAGAATTTGGATGTTTTACGAGAACTCTTTTAGTTTCAAAATGTTGGCTGTCATTAAAAATATTTTAAACCTTGGACTACACAGGCCTGTTTTTGGATTGTGAGGATCAAGAGCTGCAAGCCTGGGACACTTTGGCTTAGACCATCAGCCGGAAAGCCATCTGGGAAAACTGGATTTCACATGTTGATTTGTGACTCAGTACACACATTTACTATTTTTTACTTGGCCTTTAGAAAACACCTCAGCTGTGGAACTATTTTGTGGGCCAAATTTTCCCTTACAAATTGTTTTATGCTTTCTTACTATATATGTAATGACATCTCCCAAATCTCATATTATAAGGTGGTCTCATCCACCTCTTGGTTGAGTTCATTGATTGTACTTAAATTATCAAGTAAAATTCAATTGTTTTCAGTTCTATTCAAAATATACATGTAAGTTAAATAAGATTTCTTTTACATTTTAATAATCGTATATTTCCCTGGAGATTAGATAAGAGAAAAAAATTGGATCATGATATATTTTTCCATGTACGTGTATGTATGTATGCATAGATAGATATATCTCCATGTATTTCCTTATTTATACTTACTTATATTTAAAGAAGGGAAGATAAACAGGCATATTTGTGTTTAAATACTTATTTATATATGTTTAGAATCACAATTTAAGGACTGACTTATGAAAATTGTATATGAAGTATGAATTTCATTAACAACCAGAAATGAGGTTAAAAGCTATTCATTAGCCAGTACCATCAATCACATAAGTATAGACATTTTAAGCATTATTTTCAAAACAACATTAACAATTGAGATGCAAAACTAGCTACAAACATTATCTAACGTACTGCTATTTCAGATATAATCTTATTCTGTGTTTTAATGGCAATATGGTATTTTATATTTATATGTGTGTGGAATGAAAAATTTAGACTACACATTATGGCTAGAATTGACAGGGAGGTATAATTTTTAGACTTTCAAGAGCTACTTTCAATCAGTTTCTTAAGACCTATAAAAATACAGAACAGAGGCATCACTCTTGAGGATCCAGAATATGTATGCCTCTATTTGTTTAAAAAATAGAGAATTGTCTGAATTATTTCTTTCCTCAAGTAACTGAGATTTTCAAACATTTCATTTTAAGTGAATTTTCCAACCTGGTATTTTTGAAAATAAAATAAAATGTTATTATCTAAGGGAATGAACCATATGGAAGCTTGGTGCCAGAAGCTGTGCTGTGCTGTGTGTGTGTGTGTGTGTGTGTGTGTGTGTGTGTGTGTGTGTGTGTGTGTGTTTTGTGTGTATGATGTGATCTGGTATATGAATGATAATCACAAGTTACATTGAAAAATCAATATCAGATAGCTGCACACATCAATCCTCATCTCTTGGGGGACAGCCTACAAAGCTGTCCAGTGATGCATTTCTGCCAGTCTTGATGACTTTGTGTGGTTCCCTTGGCACAGGGTCTGTGATTTGCTTTAACCAATGGAACACAAGTGTGTGTGTGGGGGGGGGGGATTGGCAAGAGATGGCCCTCTGGACTCTGTGTTTCTAAGATCCCTGAGAAATTTTACTGAGGAATTAGAATGCTTTGTTGCAGAGGCCCTTGCATGAGAAACTATGAAGAGTCTCATGCCAGCTAAGGTTCTAAATATATGAAGGTTCCATCTCCATCACAGTTGACCAATACAGCTTAAGTCCTCTCAGGAGAGTTCATAAAACGGTTGTGATTCTAAGCCTGTGAATTTTGATTTTGTTCTGCTGCAGTAATCCAAACAGTCTATTTTCCTCAAAACTAATAGTATCAAGTTTCCTGGTATTCTGGTGAGCTGTCTTCCTTAGCATTGCAAATATGTTGAAGAATTGTCTCTAGAAAGACACCACTTTACAATTAACATCTGGAATGCCATTCTTACTTTATTATAGTGTTTGATCTGACAGTTTTCCCCTGTTTATTTTCTTTGTTATTTGTTTCTTTTAGCTCTGATTACAAAGTCTCCACAGAAACGTGTTTTTGCCCAAATCACCTGTCAGCTCCTCATTGTAAACCCCACCAGAGAGTTTTATGAGCCCAGTTTAATTGACCTGCACAAAGCACTGGGTCCTCTCCTTCTTCCTCAGATTCTTGTGATACTCTCTTTCAGTATATCTTCCAATCTTAGTCTTTGTCCAGCTTCTATGGAATTCCTTGCCGGACACCCCCATTTAGGGATCATCAGTGTCCTTGTAGATGCACTCTGCTCCCTTACTCCATACTGTCCTGAATTAGGCCCATGATAAAGCACTGTTGAATTCCTACATTCCTTCTCCAGTCAAGTGGCCTTTGCTCAGCTCTAGTGCCATTTATTTAGCTGAATATAGGACAAGTGTATTAGCTTTCTTTCAGGGTCCTGAAACAGACATATTTAAATAGAATTCACTTCTGTCCTTTGCGTACCACAGATGAGACCCTATTTCTAATTTAACCTGTTTCTAATTTACACTGAAAATTTAGAATTAGACCATCCATTATATAAATCAAAAATCAAAACTCTCAGGGCTGGAGAGATGGCCTAGCGGTTAAGAGTGCTGACTGCTCTTGCAGAGGACCTGGGTTCGATCCTCAACACCCACATGGCAGCTAAGAACCGTCTGTAACTCCAATTCCAGGAGAACTCCAGTTCCAGGGGAATCCGAGACCCTCTTCTGACCTCTGAGGTATTGCCTGACACCAGTGCACAAACCTACATGCAGACAGTACACTCATACACATACAAAAATAAACAAAATTTAAAAAAAAAATCAAAACTCCTTCTCAACCCTTCTTCATTTCACATTCACTTCACTGAGCCCAGCCTGTAGCTTTTGTTTTCAGTTTTCACCTGGGATTTCACTTTAACAATTGGCATTATTTCTACCAGAGAAGCCCAATAAACTAGGGTAGGTTGAGGTGGACCTCCATAGTTTATAGCTGACACTTAATCTCTGTATGTAACCACCTGAAATCTCAAACCATCTTCAAAAGAATAGGCTGATAGAGGAGGAATGTTGCGGAGAGGCAGGAGCAGGAGCCACAGAGTTGCTATTATTAGTTATGTCTCCATAGTACATGTGCACTGAAATGTAGGCAACCCTGTGTTAGCTTAGAAGCAGACAACACTGGTACCCTTGCCAGAATCAGGAACTCAGGTGAGTTCTTAGCAACTGGCCCTGGGGCAGTGCATTATAATAACAGTAAGGCGATCCTGTTTAATTATTTAAATATTAACCCTGATTCAGTCTTTTAAAGGAACATATCCTTTCAGTGTGTGTGTGTGGGGGGGGGTTGGTGTACAAGGAAACACAATAGCTTGAATCTATTTTTTTTTAAGTTTGCTATTGACAAATTAAACTTATGCCTATATTTAGTGCTTCATTGTGTTTTTGCAATGTGCAGTTCAATCTATGATTTCACTACCATTTTTCTATACTCATACAACCTAAATGGGCTTTCAAAGTCACCAAGCAGCTTTCTTGTTTATTCCTCAGGATCTTTCTCATCAGGACATTTTCCAGTACTGTCCCATAACATAATAAGTTGCCAAACTGTCGTTCTGTTGTCACGATTTCTCCATAGCAGATCCAGTATTTCTAGCTTTCTGTTAAACTTTAAATCCTGTTATGTTCTAACTCAAACCAGTCCAATAATTTTCTGACTAGCATTCCTGCTTCTAGTCTCAGCCCTCTGCAAATCTATTCACCATTAGAAAGGTTTCTAAAATTAAAGTCAATGAAAAAAGCCACCTTACAGAACTTCCCTGGATCCTGCATCACAGCAGAGTTGTCTCCCTTGTTTTGAAGGGCTGATAGTGTCTTACCAGATCAAGCCCTAGCTTGGCTTCCTAGTCTCTCCTCCTGTGAGACCACTTCCACCCTATACCCCACACCTCCCCATCCTACTGGTTAACTGCTCTGCTTCCTTCCAGTCTGCTCTAAGGGAGTATCTGTAAGCTTTCCCGGAACTCATTGGGATTGTGAGGAGGGCTCTCTACCAGAATATAGAGCATTCATTGAATTTTATTTCACCTCTGTTCTCCCTTGGCCCTGTCTTTTACCTGCACTGAGGCCCTTGGGAATCCACACTATCACATTCTTCTACTCTTTAGCATAATTCCCATCCCTGAGACACATGTGGTGAATAATAATTCATTATCCAATGAACAAGTATGGGTTCTCTATTAACATAATAAATTGTTTTACTTTAAATTCTAAACACCCTCTTTCAGAAAATATAGAAATCAATAAATGCCATCCTGTTTAAAATACTTCTAACAGTGTTGCTAATAAAGTCTCTTCATCATTGGGAAATAGGAAAATACTTCAAAGGTATTAGCCTAAAATAAGGGAAAGGTTAGCATGAACATCAACTACTTAAAAGTATGAAAATAGGGGCTGGAGAGATAGCCTAGCGGTTAAGAGCACCGACGCTCTTGCAGAGGAACCGGGTTCGATCCCCAGCACCCACATGGCGGCTAAGAACCGTCTGTAACTCCAATTCCAGGAGAACTCCAGTTCCAGGGGAATCCGAGACCCTCTTCTGACCTCCGCGGCATTGCACGACACGGGTGCACAGACCTGCATGCAGACAATACATTCATACACATACAAAAATAAATAATAATAAAAAAAAAATAAGACTATAAAAAAAAAAAGTATGAAAATATAAGCAGTTCACCCCTGTACTTAATTCACACAAACCTTAGCAATTATTGCGGAAAGCCATGTGCACAGGGAAGGTTTTACATTTCCACAAAAAAACAATCAAAAATGCTTTCCAGATGTTTTCTAAGAATAAAATATCTATATATACTCATAACCTAGTCTCAAAAGAACAGCTAAAGCAATTATAAATAGCTTTGTGCATCATTCCTCTATATTCATAATGTGTGGATAAGTACAGTCAGAACTGCACACCACCACCATCCGTCAGTATTGTAGACAATACAGCACACAATATATGTTGTAAAAAATGAAAACTTGCTTAAAAGAACAAAATATAATAAAAGCCAAAGAAACTATATGAACAAAAGCATTTTCTAAAATTGTGTCTCTATTCTAAGTACTTTATGGAGTTGGAAATAGGAAAAACTTCAGAGGTAAATATTCAATACATGTGCCAGAATTCAGAGTAAAATGTCAGAACATTGGTTTTTGAAAATTTAAATCCAGGAAGCATTAGTTATTTGAGGTACCTGGGAAAACATTAAGATATTGAAAACTATTCTTTACTTTTTTTTTTTTTTTTTGGTCTTTTCGAGACAGGGTCTCCCTGTAGCCCCAGCTGTAGTTTCAAAACATTTAATTAGGCCTAGAAATGGCTTAGAAATGCTCTTAGGTTAAGAGTACTTAAGGAGCTGCTCTTCCAGAGGACCCGGCTTCAGTTCCCAGAACCTGCATGGCAACAACCAACCCAAGGATCTCACACTCTCTCCTAACTTCTTGCAGACACTGCATGATACCAGTGCACTTACACACATGTAGGCAAAGCACTCATACAAATAAAGTAAAAACAAAATTTAAAAACATTTTATGGGGATGAAGAGATGCCTCGGGGGTTCTGAGCACTGCAGAGGACCTGGGTTTGATTCCCAGCACCTACATAATAGCTGACAGCTGTCCATACCTCCATTTCCAAGGGATCTGATGCCTTCTTCTGACCTCCTTGGGTATTTCATGACATGGATGGGCTTACATAAATGCAGGCAACACATTCATACATAAATCAAAAGAATAAAATAAAAAGAATTTCATTATAGTTCTCTCCTATCTTAATAATATGAACTTCAAGGGGATATATCCATTGTTCTTTGATGTCTTTTTCTTGCATACATATTACATTTTCACATTTTTCTTTCTCTCCAATCCTTTTTATATTCAAAGCAGTTGTATCATTAATGAGTTAGTAGCCTCAGACCATCTCTCCCATAGTAAGAAATGTTAACATATCCTAAGGAACTTGTGGCAATGCTAGCTGCTGGTAGGGGGCAGTCTCTTACAGGGGCAGGACTCTGTAGGTTAGCCAGTCTCCAGTGGATGAACCGACACTGAAGGACATTTGGGAAACAAATAAGACTTGAATCAGACTTGATAGGCTGATATATCTGTAACTATATCGATATTGATATCTATGTCTATGTCTATATCTATATATCTATGGCATAATATATAATATATAATATATGCCATAATATATATAATATTAAATTGGGTGAGGGGAAGGAAAGAGGAATAAGGAAGGCAATTTAAATAAAATCAAACTGTACTGAATGAAAATCACAAAAATTAGGTAAAATTAAAAAAAATATTTCTCTTGCAAATGTCTTCCTAATTTTTATTTCTAATTTCCTGTCTTCAAAATTAATATGACCCTGTATATTATGTTCACCAATATGTGATAAATTATATTTGTTTATGTTTAAATATAAGAAGACACATACCTTTTATGTATTTTAATAATTTCTGTTATTCAGTACACACTATTTTACACACTAAAATCAAAATTATGGGTGTTAATATAAGCATGTATTCAAAGGCAAACAATTAAGTACAACATGTATTCCTTTAGAACATTTTATGAGAATCTGCTAGATCTCAGTCTTAAAACAGGTAACTAAATCCCTTTACCGTGGAACTGATACTCAATAGAGTAGACAGATAACACATCAAGTAAAGATAATCTGAAATATTAACATGCAAGTTTATTGGCTCAGCAGTTTTTAAAGTGTTTTTTGTTTGTTCTTTGTTTTTTTCTCCAAAATATGTTTAGAATTTCACATTTTTTCCTTTAATTTTATATTACTCTAATATATGAATACATAACCTCCATACATATACCACAATTACAAAGTCTGAAAATAAATGGTCAGTTAATTCTAGAGCCTGTTAAGGAATTCACATTATAACAGCATAGTGCCTTCAGATAAAAAGAAATATAACATTAACTTTGCTCAGGTTGCCTTTCAACTACGGATTTGGTACTGGCATCCACAAATGAGGGATACCATTCTTCCTTTGTCTTTCTGGGACTGTGTTACTTCACTTAGCATAATGGCTTCAAGTTCCATCCTTTTACCTGCAGAGTTCATTATGTCATCTTTCTTTACAGCTGCATAGAATTCCATTGTGTAGATGTGCCACATTTTCTCTATCCATTCATCAGTTGAGGAACACTTGGGATGCTTCCCACTCTTTGCTCTTGTGAAGAGAGCTGCAATAAACATAGATGTGCATGTATTTTTGCGATAGGATGAGTCTTGTGGATATATACCCAAGAGTGGTATGGCTGGGTCAGGTGGTAGGCTCATTTTCAGTTTCTTGAGAGTTGTCTACACTGCTTTCCATAAGGGTTGCATGAGTTTGCATTCTCACCAGCAGTGGATGAGTGTTCCCATTTCCCCACAACTTCTCCAGCATCCGGTATCCTTTGTCTTCTGGATAAATTGGAACTTATTAAACTCAAGAGCCTCTGTACAATGAAAGAAACAATCAAAGAAGTGAAGAGAAAACCCACAGAGTGGGAGGAAACTTTCACCAGTGATACATCTGATAGAGCATTAACATCCAAACTATATAAACTACTCAAAAAACAAAGGAGGAAGAAAACAAATGACCTACTCAAAAGATGGAGTAAAGAACTGAACAGAGACTTCACAAATGAAGGCATAAAGATGGCTGCAAAACATCTTTAAAAGTGTTCAGCATCGCTTACAATTAAGGAAATGCAAATTAAAACCACCTTAAGATTTCATTTTACAGTGTTTTGACCTAGCTACAGCCAAATATGTAACTTACAATGTATAATAGAAGACACGGTATGGAAAGAATTAATATAGAAGAGCAGAGGATCTTTGTCAGAAGTTGATAGACACTGTAAAGTTCAGAAAACTTAAGTGATAGTAGGATATGCAAACTTATTAAAGGTAACTAGAAGCTGGAGAGTTGATTCAACTATAAAAACACTGACTGCTCTTGCAGAGCACCCCAGTTTGAGTCTCAGCACCCACATGACTGCTAACAACTATCTGTAACTCCAGTTCCAGGGTATCCAATACCCTCTTCTGACATCCCCTGCCACTGCAGGACATGAGTACACCTGCCTATATGCTGACAATATACTCATACACATAAAATAAAAATAATAAATTAAAAAATATAAAAGAGGCAGCTAAAAGGAGAACCATAGTTAGAGACATTGAAAATAAATAGGAATTAAAACTGTGGTTTGTGTGGATGAAGTTCAATTTTGTACATGAAAGACACATTGAAACCCAAGGGAAAGAGATGTATCCCTGCTGTATAACTTAAGCTAATGACCACCAGAAATTTTAGAGGCCAAGCAGATTGTGGAAAAGCCTGAGTCTAAAGAATGAGACTCTGGTCATTGCACCATGTTTTTTTTTTTTTGTTGTTGTTGTTGTTTGTTTTGTCTTTTGGGTTTTTGTCATTGTTGTTGGTGTGTGTCTGTGTGTGTGTGTGTGTGTGTGTGTGTGTGTGTGTGTGTGTGTGCGCACTGGAGGACCACAATGCAGAAAACGTTCTAACTTATAACTTACGATTCATCTTCTGAATCTCACAAATGTAGAGCTTTTAAAATATACTTTGTTTCTTCTCCCATGTCTCAGAGACACATATTACTGTAAGCTACATTTTTTCGTACTTAAATAACTAGAACTTACATGTCATATGGGGCAAAATCAATTGGTACTGAATTCTGCTATAATAAGAAAATAGTAGGACAAGTCTCTGCCATATTTTAATCTTTCATGTGGATATCGTAGAAAGGGTATGCAGGAGAGTGTGGCATGGGAAATTTATGCACTACATTCACATGGGAAAGAAAAATCTCTGGTTTTCTTCATTTCATCTTCATCAAAGTTAGCTTTCCTTGCAAGCTCCATTTCCATGAGGGAAGACACAATTGGAAGAAGCCCATTAAGGTCAGCCTGGTCTCTCCAGGTTTATAGGAGAATTGTTTAAGGGAACATGGGCCTCTTTGGAAATGCCCCAATCTCTGGACTGCTTCACACTCTCTGCTTCTCCCAGTCAAGTGGCTGAGAACCTGGGGTTCTGTTACAACCTCATGGTAGCAAGACAGGGCCTCTCCAGGTGGACTCTGTATGACAGGGGGCCAAAAGCCATCATGCTGAACAAATTTCATTATGTCATTGCTACCAATTTAACAACACTCTGTAGTCTACGATGCTCAAAATATGCATCATAGGGAACTTGTGGATGATCCTCTGGCTTTACCTGTGTTCAGTAATGTAACTATTGAAACTGGTACTAAGAACTGGGAAACACACATTTCTCAATGTCACATAGAAATAACATGGACTATCAGTGGACTCGTGTCCTTAAATAGGGCATTGCTGATTTCCGTTCTGCATGGTTCACGTGGGCCACTGACAGTATGACCAAACATTGGGAAACTGAATAAAATCCTGTTTTTACACCACAAGTAATTAAAAAATCAGTGTCTTAGATGTTACCCATTCGATAGCTATAAATACCTGCCACTGTGCTGAAATATTCAAATTTATAACTCCAGCCCAAATCTCTCCTGAACTCCAGACGCCAACTGTGTTCTCAGCACTTGCATTCTGATACCATAAGCTTTTCAAACAGTATTTTAAAAACTAAATTTCTGTGAAAAATTCCTTAATACAAAAGTCTGATTTTTTAAAACCACCCTGGTCCATTTTGAGTGTCTTCTGATCACCTAAATAGTGGGCAACTGGATCATTTCAAGCTCAATGTTATATCACGCCCCTCCAGTATTCAAACACTCCATTGCTTCCTGTGCTTTATTCAATCCCAATTCCTTAACATAGCCTACAGTTCTCCTACAGTTTCACCTGTAAACAAGACCTTTGGCAGCCCTTTCTAGCGCTACCCTCTAGTAGTTCTAGTCATTGTTCTGTTACCAAGCAGTGCACACACTTCTCTGCTCAGGAACTTTACATCCACTGTTTCTTCTCCTTGGGCCTCTACACATATTCACTCTTCAGAGAAAACATCAAGAAGACAGACTATGGACAAGCGACCCTACTAAGTATTCTATGTCGGTGATTTATCCCATCGAAATTCACAAGGTTTTTGGTTACTATATTCATTCCTAGCAAAAGCCAGGCATTTATTGAGAAAACACTTGGATCCATGGAACATCAATCTATGAAGGAATGAGCTTTGACTCTTTCTCCTGATGACTATGGACTTTATTAGACTGTTCAAAAATTAGGATGCAACCTCAAATTTGGAGTCATTGCATATATGGGCAGACAGAAGGGAACCAGAATAATATGTATAGCTAATGTGCTTCAAAAATCCTCTTCCTCCCATGTCTATGTCCTGGTATTGAATGTGACAATGAAGCAGAGTGTCAAACATGGAACGGTAGGTATTTTAGAACACAAGATTCTTTATAGTGTGTGGTGGAGGCAGGGGTGTTCTTTAGAATCATCTCTGGCTTCTCTTTATTAGATGTCACATTTACATAGCAAGACCCACCCTCATAAGCATGCATGTGCCAGTCATTCAAGAACAGCTTCTAACATCACCAAGCATGCACTAGGGTGCAGAGATGGAAAGCACCTTTAGCCTAGAGGATCTTGGATTCTCCTTTGCCCCTTTGAGTATTGTAAGGATTTCTTCAACATTCTCATACTCTGCCTTTCCCCAGCACAGCTTGTTGCCTGAAATCCAGGCATCCAGGGTTACTTCTTCACACGCATTTTCAAGAAGTAGAATGCATTACACCCCTCTTCCCATTTGAAAGGACTCCTTCTTTTATCCTCTCCTAAGTTTGTAATAGCAAAAATTCTCTGATCACATTTGGCCAAATCCAGTTTTCTAGTTTTAAAGGGGGGTTATGGAAGCCAAACTACTTTTATCTGTGAAAAAGCCTTGCTTTCTGGACTTTTTCATGTAAATACTCAAATCTAATATGACAGATTAATGTCTTTATTGCTGTCATCAACATCTTTCTGAAACATGGGAGTCCAGTGGGCAGAATATGTAAAACCTGTGGCTGTTACTATTTTAAAGGAATGAATACTACCATGATATTTCTTCAATTTTGTTGAATTTTCATACAATATAATCTGATGGTATTTAGATCACTTCCTCTTCCACCTCTCCCTTTATTGGATCTCACTCAATTTAATGTAATGTATTATCTATACTGTACAGACTGATTTGTATCCCCAAATGTCCATCCGTTTGGCCCCTTCTGCTGGAGCCTAGTTGACCTATCAGGAGTTCCATTCCTGAAAGACACTATCTTTCTGCCTTCCAGCACCATCAGTTCCCCAAAGTTCCTGAGGCTGAGTTAGTTTTTGCCTACTTCCCCAAGTCTATGCTTGATTTTGTCTGCTTTGAGCTTACTTGGGAGTTGTGTCACCACTGCTGTGAGTTCACGGGAATAATTTGCTGTTGTCTGGAAACTTCATTTCCTTGTGGTCATCCACTCTCTCTGGCTCTTACAATCTTTCTGACACCTCTTCCTTAATGATCCCTGAGCCTTTGGAAGGGGGGATTTAATATGTCTGCTCTATTTAGGAATAAGCAGTCTGCAGCCTCTGCACAATGGCAAGTTGTGGGTTTCTGTGTTAATCACCACCTGCTGTATAAAGAAGCTTCTTTTGATAGAATTGACAGATGTTAATGAAAAACATTAATTCATTAGGAGTCAGTTTAATACCATAATTATTTAGTAGAGAACTGGTATTGGGCTTATCACATGCCCTGTGACCTGTCTAGCCTCAAGTTCCTAAGCCTGATACCAAGGTCAGGTATGGACTCCATCTTATGAAGCAGACCTTAAATCTAATTAGAGAGTGGTTGGTTACTCCCATAATATTCATGTCATCATTGCACCAACAGGCTTGCCAGGCCTGTTGTAGTTCACAGGTTCAAGGCTGGGTAAGATTAATGATTATTCTTTTCCTTCTGGTAGTCTGCAGAGCACCCTCCAGCACTGTGAATGCTAGCCAGTAGAGATGAGGTTTTGAAGTCAGTACCAGATTCATTTCTCCTTTTGTTGTACAGGTCATATATGCAGTGTCTTCCATAGAGTCTTCCTGTAACCTCAGGGGCAATGGCCGGGAGTGTTTGAGGACTATGAAACTCCTGATAATCAGCTTCTAGAGAGGGAGTCTATTCTTAGCATCTAGGTGTTATTTTGTTAGCATATGATATCTAGAAGGGGCAAAGTCCCATTGTTGTAAGGTATGCTGGATAACTTTAGTGTCAGCTTGATACACTTGGGTGCAGGGAGTCTCAATTGGGGGATTTCCTTCATTGAATTGGCCTGCGGCCATGGCTGTGGAGTATTTTCTTGATTTTTGTGTGGTGTTGTAGGGCCCAGCCAACTGTGGGTAATGCCATCCCTGGGCAGGTTGTTCTGTAGTGTATAATAAAGCAGGCTGGGTATGGGCCAGGGGAGCAAGCTAGTAAGCAATGTTCCTCTGTGGCCTCAGTTTCTGTCTCCAGGTATCTGCTCTGAGTTCCTATGTTGGGCTCCCTGAGAGAAGAACTGTGACCTGGGAGATGAGATGGGAGCCAAATAAACCCTTTCCTCCCCAAGTTGGTTTTGGTCAGAGTTTTTTAACACAGCAATTGAAAGGAATCTAAAACATAAGGTAACACTTTCTAATCTCTTTTTATAGTGTATATATTTTAATGAGCTTCTATACAACCACAATATTTTAACCTTTAGTAAAAACAATAAATTTATTTTATAAACTTCAAGAACATAAGAACTAAAGTGCATTTAATAATATATAGTAATTTTCAAGTATTTCAAACAACACCGAATTTCATGAAAAGGAATAAAAAAGTGTCCCAATATGAGACTTAATTATTTCTCTCCATCTAGATATTTTATAGTGATCTTCATTATTGAATGAGGTAAAATTTTTGCTTATTGTACAACATACAGTTCTTTTATTAAGAAATGTGGGTACTTTAAAAACATGTATTGAGCCTGAATCATAATGTTTTAAAAGGTTTGATTTTAATGATTCATTGAATATGTATTAGCTTTTATGAAATGCACTTGTTTAGAATATGACTGTATTTCTCAGCATAAAGGTAATTTAAATTTTCCTAAAATAAACAATTAGCATGCAGATGTTTCTTCTGACAGGTGCTTCCAAGAAATGAACAATCAGACAAAAGACAATACTCTGTGAAAATGTCATTCTATTGTCTCCTACTCTTTTAAGTTAAACTAGTATCCTTTTATTTTTCTATGAATACATGGAATAATAAAGTTCTATAATCTTGGTGTGTTTTACTCTAATAAATGAGAAAGTGCATGCGGGTATCTCTAATAAGGAAAAAAAAATGAATGTAATAAATTTGTTGAAAATGCTATATTTGTTATCATGTAATAAAACTTTATCAAGTCCTCTGAGTTTTACTTCATTTTAAATTAATGTTTTAGGATTGTCCTACTGGTACCATAAAATTACAGTAAAATCTCATTAGTGCTGAAACTATGTTATTTCATTCCTTCCCTTAACCTCAAGCTTTAAGGAACACTCCTAATTTTATTTTTAAATTTTAAGTTAATTTTATTTTTTTTAATTTTAAATGCTAGATAAATATAAAGTTATACATGTTATTATGTGCCTGGAATAAGTAATAGATGGATGCATTATGTAACGTATAAATCAGTTAAAAAGATGTTTATCTCTTGGAACTTATCATTTCTTTAAGGTCACAATTGTCCAAATCCTTACTGCTCTCTCTGAGCACCATTATTTTTCTCACTACTCTACTGAGACTTGCTTTTATTTCATTGTAACTTTCTTCTCTTGTTCAACACTTCTCCATCTGTCTTTCCTGCTTTCCTCAGCCTAGTGATCATGTATTCTCCTCCTCTGTGACATCGGCATGGTTACATTGCACCCGTGAGTGAGATCATAAGGTTCTTATCTTTCTGTGCCTGACTTATTTCACTTAAACAGAAGGACTTTCAGCTCCATCTGGGTCATTGCATTGACAAGATTTCATTCTTTTCATGGCAGGATAGCATTAATTGTGTGCTGAGACTGCACTTTATGTATTTTCCAAGTGATAGGTACTTGGTTGTTTCCATTTATGGATTGATGGGCAAGGTGTTTCAATGAACATAGAAAGGCAGATTCCTCCTCAAAATTCTTATTTCGTTTCCTCTGAATATATATCCAATAGTGTGATTCCTGGATGCTGAGTAGATCTGGGTATTATAAGGGATACTCTTACTGTTTGCTATAGGTCTGGACTAGTTTACATTTCCATCAACAGTGTGCAAGGTGCAAGGATTCCTCTCTTTGCTCCACATCCTCACCAGCACTGGGAAGCTTTTGCCTTTGTGGTAAGTCATTCTAATAGTGGGAGGAGATGTGTCATTTTGTGTCCCTTGCATTTCATCAATGATTAGTGTTGTTGAGCCCATTTCCACACCCTGGTTGGTCATTTCTGTGTCGTCTTTTGAGAAACACCTGTGGCTTCTTTTCTAAGTTACTTGTTTTCTTTCAATTGAGTTGAGTTTCTTAAATATCTTGGATACTAGCATCAAATGAAATGTATAGTTTGACAAAGTTTTCTCCCATTTTATTTCTTTTATTATTAATACTTCATTTTAATTGTATGTGTATGGATGGACATGTGTACATATGAGTACAGGTGTCCTCGGATGCCAGAGAAGGCATTGGGTCCCATGGAGCTAGAGTCACAGGTAGATGTGAGTTGCCTGCCCTGAGTCCTGGGAACTTGGACAGGTGTCCTTCGTAAGAGCAGTACGCGTTCTTAACTACTGAGCCATCTCTCCTTGGCTGTTCAGAAGCTTCTTAGTATGTTGCAATCCCATTTGTCTATTTTTACTTTTGTGATCTGCTTTTTTGTTTCTACGTAAAAGTTTATTGGTGAAAAAATGTCCCTGAGCTATTCCTCTGCACTTTTGGTATTTTCATAATTTGAAGATTTTTACATCTGTTTTTATATCCATTCGAGACCATCTTTGTAAGTGATGAGAAATAAGTCTAAACTAACTTATTTGACTGAATATGTCCAGTTTCCCCAGCATTTTTTTATTGAAAAGACTGGCCTTTTTCTGTTTTCTATTTTAAGAAATTGCCAAGAATCATTTGTTTGGAAATATGTGCATTTATTTCTGAGCTCTGGTGTCTATTTCATTTCTCTTAATTTCTGCGGGTTTGTTTGTTTGTTTGCTTGTTTGTTTAGTTTTATTTGACTATTTCAGGCTGGCTTTGAATGTGCTATGTAATTATGGAGGCTGGCCTTGAACAACTAGTCTTGGTGTTTCTACTTTAAGTTCAGTATTACAGGCCTGAGTCACTCCACCCGGCTCTTTATACACCATACTGTTTCGTTTGCTGTGACTTTCAATATATTTTGTTTAGTGCTATTATTGAGTTTCTAGGGGATCAAGTGGAACATAAGTTAACTTATGGAAGTACAATAAATCTTTGTGAGGGTCATAAATATTTTATATTTTGATTGTGGTGATCATTACATGACAAATCATTCCTCAAAATTTGCAAATAGCACATTCAAAGTGGTACATTTTACTATATGCAGCTAAAAATAAAGGTAAAAGAAACTAGAAATTCTAAGAATGAGACACCTGGGGTTGTATCTAAAAGACATAGAGCAGGAGATTCTTGGCTTTTTTAAGGGAAAATAATAATAATCAGCTGTATGCCTCTAAATATGAGACTTAATGTCCCTGGTTCCAGTTTTTATTTGCAAGATGGGAGGAAAAATATAGATTTCTCTAAAAAAATTAAAATGATCCAAAGACTTTGACATAATGGCTGGAAGACATTAACGACAAGTTCTAATAATCTGAGTAGCTCATTAAAATGTGTCTGATGTTTGTCCTGTCATAAACAGTTGAAAAAAACTGAATAAGCAATATAAAAATACTAATTTCTCAAATGTACTGCTAGATGAGAAATCATAGGAAAACATGCTTGACGACACAGAAAAACATGTTTACATTGCTTTTTGAGACAGCATAACTGATGTCCAAAAGACTTTGAAGTTACACAAATCAGGGCTCAAATTCCAGCTGTGACACTTTTCATCCTGTGACCTGGGAAGGTTTCTTAATCTCTAAAACTCAGTCCCACCCCTGTAAAATTGGAATAAGAAAATAGTTTATATTTGGTGCTGTAAGAATTTAAAGAGATGTTCAGTAGCAGGTATGGTATATTATGTTCAGTAAATGTGGGTCCAGCAGACTGTGCTGGGGACTATGATATTCACTAAGCATGCACGTGCTAGGAGTGGCTGTGTGCACAGCACTGCATGTAGTAAGCCTGTAAGTAATGCCAAGGTGCACAGCACAGTTTCTTTGCTGTGCCAGTTTCAAACTCCCTTAATAATGGACTGATCTCTCTAAGACAATAAATGAGGCTTTATTCCCCAAAATCTCAGCACCTGATATAGTTACTATCATATATGTGTTTGAGGTCAATCTCACTCTGTCCTGGAATTCACTATGTAAACTAGGCTGGACTTGAACTCACTGCAATCCTCCTGCCTCATCATCCATGGTGTTGATATTATAAGCATGAGGCAGCATGCTTCTAATTTTAAACATTTAAACAGCTTTAAACATTTAATTTTTTCATACTTATTTAATATGTGTGGGTACTTGTTTGAAGGCTACAGCATGTATGTCAGAGAATACGTGGGAGTTAGTTCTCCCTGTGGTAGCCTCTGGGAATAGAACTTGGGTTGTCAGGCTTGGCAGCAAGCACATTTACTTACTGAGCCATCTGTTTGTACGTATTGTCTATATTTCAGCCTCTTATAATGTTCTTGCTAATATTACATCGATCATTTACACTACTTCCTACACAAACACAAAACTGGCTCTCCAATTTGATGGAGACATCTCTTCATTTTTAGGCACCAGGCCCACATAAATGGTGTACTGGTTAGTGTTCATGCTGCCCTGACCGACATCCTGAATACTGCCTGGCATGGATTAGAGTGTTCTCAGGTGCATGGACCAGAACTCAGGGTATCGAGCACAGAATCTATGATGTGACAACCTCTGAAGTTGATTTTAATACACCTAGGAAGTACACACAATTCTTTGTGAATTGGTTTCACAGATTTCTCCATCCACAGCCTGTCTCATTTATCCTGTTATTACATCTGTTAAGATTCTTGGAGTGAGGTAAAGAGCCCAAGCAAGATGCTGTTTCATGACTCAGCAGGAGTTTCCCTCCATGTTCTTTGGGCAGTGGGATCCACTATCCTGACAATCTGAGGCATAGGCCTGGGCAGCTCCCTCTTTTCTAGACAGGACCTTGACCTTTTCTGCAGAATAAATTGTTAAAAACATCTCCTACTCCATATGAGAGTTGATTCAGCTTCAATGCACCACAGATTAGGTTTGCTATCCCTGCCTAGACACACGATGCACTGAGATTCTGTTTGGCCCTTTGGTTCTGTGGTAGGCAACAAATATCAACATTCATCACATGACAGAGCATAGTGAGATCTATAGGTACGTAATATTTGTGATAGTTAACCTGGGACATTCAGAGGACAGAGATTACTAGATTACTTGCATCTGGGGGTCATGGGAAGGGGAACAGGGATTCCTGGAGATTCAGTCACACTTTTCCTCAAAGAGCTTTGATGCCAGGAGATATTATTGAAGATAAAATGTAAGGTTTTAAACAGAGAAGTTGGGAAATAAACATATCACTTTCTAGTCCAGAGAGTATAAAATCGAATGGTTGGTCAAAATTGTTAAAAAGAAAAATCTAAAAAAAATGGCCTAGCGGTTAAGAGCGCCGACCGCTCTTACAGAGGACCCGGGTTCGATCCCCAGCACCCACATGGCGGCCAAGAACCGTCTGAAACTCCAATTCCAGGAGAACTCCAGTTCCAGGGGAATCCGACACCCTCTTCTGACCTCCGCGGCATTGCACGACACGGGTGCACAAACCTGCATGCAGACAGTACATTCATACACATACAGAAATAAATAAAAAAATTTTTTAAAAAATTGGCAAAGCCCTCCCCCAGTGACATGCTTCCTGCAGCAGTTAAACACATCCTGAAACCTCCCAAAACAGCACCACCAACTAGGGACAGAATGTACAAATACTTGGAGCCTATGAGAGACTTTCTCATTCAAATCACCTGGAATCATTTACAGACTCTGTTTTTTAGATTTTTTTTTTTGGTCTTTTTTTTTTTTTTTTTTTTTTTTTGAGACAGGGTCTCCCTGTAGCTGGCTGTTCTGGAACTCACTCTGTAGACCAGGCTGGCCTTGAGCTCACAGAGATCCGCGTGCCTCTGCCTCCCAAGTGCTAGGATCAAAGGCTGCCGCCACCACGCCCGGCATTTATTTATTTCTGTATGTGTATGAATGTGACTGTCTGCATGCAGGTTTGTGCACCCGTGTCGTGCAATGCCGCGGAGGTCAGAAGAGGTGTCGGATTCCCCTGGAACTGGAGTTCTCCTGGAATTGGAGTTTCAGACGGTTCTTGGCCGCCATGTGGTGCTGGGGATCGAACCCGGGTCCTCTGTAAGAGCGGTCGGCGCTCTTAACCGCTAGCCATTTTTTTTTAGATTTTTCTTTTTAACAATTTTGACCAACCATTCGATTTTATACTCTCTGGACTAGAAAGTGATATGTTTATTTCCCAACTTCTCTGTTTAAAACCTTACATTTTATCTTCAATAATATCTCCTGGCATCAAAGCTCTTTGAGGAAAAGTGTGACTGAATCTCCAGGAATCCCTGTTCCCCTTCCCATGACCCCCAGATGCAAGTAATCTAGTAATCTCTGTCCTCTGAATGTCCCAGGTTAACTATCACAAATATTACGTACCTATAGATCTCACTATGCTCTGTCATGTGATGAATGTTGATATTTGTTGCCTACCACAGAACCAAAGGGCCAAACAGAATCTCAGTGCATCGTGTGTCTAGGCAGGGATAGCAAACCTAATCTGTGGTGCATTGAAGCTGAATCAACTCTCATATGGAGTAGGAGATGTTTTTAACAATTTATTCTGCAGAAAAGGTCAAGGTCCTGTCTAGAAAAGAGGGAGCTGCCCAGGCCTATGCCTCAGATTGTCAGGATAGTGGATCCCACTGCCCAAAGAACATGGAGGGAAACTCCTGCTGAGTCATGAAACAGCATCTTGCTTGGGCTCTTTACCTCACTCCAAGAATCTTAACAGATGTAATAACAGGATAAATGAGACAGGCTGTGGATGGAGAAATCTGTGAAACCAATTCACAAAGAATTGTGTGTACTTCCTAGGTGTATTAAAATCAACTTCAGAGGTTGTCACATCATAGATTCTGTGCTCGATACCCTGAGTTCTGGTCCATGCACCTGAGAACACTCTAATCCATGCCAGGCAGTATTCAGGATGTCGGTCAGGGCAGCATGAACACTAACCAGTACACCATTTATGTGGGCCTGGTGCCTAAAAATGAAGAGATGTCTCCATCAAATTGGAGAGCCAGTTTTGTGTTTGTGTAGGAAGTAGTGTAAATGATCGATGTAATATTAGCAAGAACATTATAAGAGGCTGAAATATAGACAATACGTACAAACAGATGGCTCAGTAAGTAAATGTGCTTGCTGCCAAGCCTGACAACCCAAGTTCTATTCCCAGAGGCTACCACAGGGAGAACTAACTCCCACGTATTCTCTGACATACATGCTGTAGCCTTCAAACAAGTACCCACACATATTAAATAAGTATGAAAAAATTAAATGTTTAAAGCTGTTTAAATGTTTAAAATTAGAAGCATGCTGCCTCATGCTTATAATATCAACACCATGGATGATGAGGCAGGAGGATTCAGTAGGGTTCAAGTCAGCCAGCAGTTTACATAGTGAATTCCAGGACAGAGTGAGATTGACCTCAAACACATATATGATAGTAACTATATCAGGTGCTGAGATTTTGGGGAATAAAGCCTCATTTATTGTCTTAGAGAGATCAGTCCATTATTAAGGGAGTTTGAAACTGGCACAGCAAAGAAACTGTGCTGTGCACCTTGGCATTACTTACAGGCTTACTACATGCAGTGCTGTGCACACAGCCACTCCTAGCACGTGCATGCTTAGTGAATATCATAGTCCCCAGCACAGTCTGCTGGACCCACATTTACTGAACATAATATACCATACCTGCTACTTGAACATCTCTTTAAATTCTTACAGCACCAAATATAAACTATTTTCTTATTCCAATTTTACAGGGGTGGGACTGAGTTTTAGAGATTAAGAAACCTTCCCAGGTCACAGGATGAAAAGTGTCACAGCTGGAATTTGAGCCCTGATTTGTGTAACTTCAAAGTCTTTTGGACATCAGTTATGCTGTCTCAAAAAGCAATGTAAACATGTTTTTCTGTGTCGTCAAGCATGTTTTCCTATGATTTCTCATCTAGCAGTACATTTGAGAAATTAGTATTTTTATATTGCTTATTCAGTTTTTTTCAACTGTTTATGACAGGACAAACATCAGACACATTTTAATGAGCTACTCAGATTATTAGAACTTGTCGTTAATGTCTTCCAGCCATTATGTCAAAGTCTTTGGATCATTTTAATTTTTTTAGAGAAATCTATATTTTTCCTCCCATCTTGCAAATAAAAACTGGAACCAGGGACATTAAGTCTCATATTTAGAGGCATACAGCTGATTATTATTATTTTCCCTTAAAAAAGCCAAGAATCTCCTGCTCTATGTCTTTTAGATACAACCCCAGGTGTCTCATTCTTAGAATTTCTAGTTTCTTTTACCTTTATTTTAGCTGCATATAGTAAAATGTACCACTTTGAATGTGCTATTTGGCAAATTTTGAGGAATGATTTGTCATGTAATGACACCACAATCAAAATAAAAATATTTATGACCCTCACAAAGATTTATTGTACTTCCATAAGTTAACTTATGTTCCACTTGATCCCCTAGAAACTCAATAATAGCACTAAACAAAAATATATTGAAAGTCACAGCAAACGAAACAGTATGGTGTATAAAGAGCCGGGTGGAGTGACTCAGGCCTGTAAACTGAACTTAAAGTAGAAACACCAAGACTAGTTGTTCAAGGCCAGCCTCCATAATTACATAGCACATTCAAAGCCAGCCTGAAATAGTCAAATAAAACTAAACAACAAGCAAACAACAAAACAAACCCGCAGAAATTAGAGAAATGAAATAGACACCAGAGCTCAGAAATAAATGCACATATTTCCAAACAAAGATTCTTGCAATTTCTTAAATAGAAAACAGAAAAAGCCAGTCTTTTAAAAAAAATGCTGGGGAAACTGGACATATTCAGTCAAATAAGTTAGTTTAGACTTATTTCTCATCACTTACAAAGATGGTCTCGAATGGATATAAAAACAGATGTAAAAATCTTCAAATTATGAAAATACCAAAAGTGCAGAGGAATAGCTCAGGGACATTTTTTCACCAATAAACTTTTACGTAGAAACAAAAAAGCAGATCACAAAAAAATAGAACAAATGGGATTGCAACATACTAAGAAGCTTCTGAACACCAAGGAGAGAGGATGCCAGTAGTTAAGAACGCGTACTGCTCTTACGAAGGACACCTGTCCAAGTTCCCAGGACTCAGGGCAGGCAACTCACATCTACCTGTGACTCTAGCTCCATGGACCCATGGCTTCTCTGCATCCGAGGACACCTGTACTCATATGTACACATGTCCATCCATACACATACAATTAAAATAATTATAATAATAAAAGAAATTAAAAATGGGAGAAAACTTTGTCAAACTTTACATTTCATTTGATGCTAGTATCCAAATATTTAAGAAACTCAACTCAATTGAAAGAAAACAAGTAACTTAGAAAAGAAGCCACAGGTGTTTCTCAAAAGACGACACAGAAATGACACACACAGGGTGTGGAAATGGGCTCAACAACACTAATCATTGATGAAATGCAAGGGACACAAAATGACACATCTCCTCCCACTATTAGAATGACTTACCACAAAGGCAAAAGCTTCCCAGTGCTGGTGAGGATGTGGAGCAAAAGAGAGAATCCTTGCACCTTGCACACTGTTGATGGAAATGTAAACTAGTCCAGACCTATAGCAAACAGTAAGAGTATCCCTTATAATACCCAGATCTACTCAGCATCCAGGAATCACACTATTGGATATATATTCAGAGGAAACGAAATAAGAATTTTGAGGAGGAATCTGCCTTTCTATGTTCATTGAAACACCTTGCCCATCAATCCATAAATGGAAACAACCAAGTACCTATCACTTGGAAAATACATAAAGTGCAGTCTCAGCACACAATTAATGCTATCCTGCCATGAAAAGAATGAAATCTTGTCAATGCAATGACCCAATGGAGCTGAAAGTCCTTCTGTTTAATGAATAAGTCAGGCACAGAAAGATAAGAACCTTATGATCTCACTCACGGGTGCAATGTAACCATGCCGATGTCACAGAGGAGGAGAATACATGATCACTAGGCTGAGGAAAGCAGGAAAGACAGATGGAGAAGTGTTGAACAAGAGAAGAAAGTTACAATGAAATAAAAGCAAGTCTCAGTAGAGTAGTGAGAAAAATAATGGTGCTCAGAGAGAGCAGTAAGGATTTGGACAATTGTGACCTTAAAGAAATGATAAGTTCCAAGAGATAAACATCTTTTTAACTGATTTATACGTTACATAATGCATCCATCTATTACTTATTCCAGGCACATAATAACATGTATAACTTTATATATATCTAGCATTTAAAATTAAAAAAAATAAAATTAACTTAAAATTTAAAATAAAAAATTAGAGTGTTCCTTAAAGCTTGAGGTTAAGGAAGAATGAAATAACATAGTTTCAGCACTAATGAGATTTTACTGTAATTTTATGGTACCAGTAGGACAATCCTAAAACATTAATTTAAAATGAAGTAAAACTCAGAGGACTTGATAAAGTTTTATTACATGATAACAAATATAGCATTTTCAACAAATTTATTACATTCATTTTTTTTTCCTTATTAGAGATACCCGCATGCACTTCTCATTATTAGAGTAAAACACACCAAGATTATAGAACTTTATTATTCCATGTATTCATAGAAAAATAAAAGGATACTAGTTTAACTTAAAAGAGTAGGAGACAATAGAATGACATTTTCACAGAGTATTGTCTTTTGTCTGATTGTTCATTTCTTGGAAGCACCTGTCAGAAGAAACATCTGCATGCTAATTGTTTATTTTAGGAAAATTAAATTACCTTATAGCTGAGAAATACAGTCATATTCTAAACAAGTGCATTTCATAAAAGCTAATACATATTCAATGAATCATTAAAATCAAACCTTTTAAAACATTATGATTCAGGCTCAATACATGTTTTTAAAGTACCCACATTTCTTAATAAAAGAACTGTATGTTTTACAATAAGCAAAAATTTTACCTCATTCATATATGAAGATCACTATAAAATATCTAGATGGAGAGAAATAATTAAGTCTCATATTGGGACACTTTTTTATTCCTTTTCATGAAATTCGGTGTTGTTTGAAATACTTAAAATAATATATTATTAAATGCACTTTAGTTCTTATGTTCTTGAAGTTTATAAAATAAATTATTGTTTTTCTTTAAAGGTTAAAAATTGTGGTTGTATAGAAGCTCATAAAATATATACACTATAAAAAGAGATTAGAAAGTGTTACCTTATGTTTTAGATTCCTTTCAATTGCTGTGTTAAAAACTCTGACCAAAACCAACTTGGGGAGGAAAGGGTTATTTGTTGCTCCCATCTCATCTCCAGGTCCACAGTTCTTCTCTCAGGGAGCCCAACATAGGAACTCAGACAGATACCTGGAGACAGAAACGAGGCCACAGAGGAACATGCTTACTAGCTTGCTTCCCCTGGCCCATACCCAGCCTGCTTTATTATACACTACAGAACAACCTGCCCAGGATGGCATTACCACAGTTGGCTGGGCCCTACAACACCACACAAAANAAAATCTATCAATCTGATTCATAGCTCTCTTGTAAAGATGTGAAGAGCTTTTGTTTGTTAATTTGGTGTGTGTGTGTGTGTGTGTGTGTGTGTGTTTGTGTGTGTGTATACATGCACACATGTGCTTATGTATTTACTGGTTAGAACATGACCAATGTGAATTATTTTATGAACATATTGATATACAAGTATTTTGACTCAGAGCAACTAAAGTGAAATCTTGAAATATTAGGATTGCATGCCTAAATAGATAGAATTCATGGGAAAAGAACAACTTTTTAGAGGTAAATTAAGTTCTTAAGTTGTGTTTTATTTATTTCTCTGGATCTTCAAATTGTTTTCAAATTCATGGTGAATAAGCCTCACAGACCACTTTGGGAACAGCAGTAATTACAAATATAAGAATATATTGGCCACTTATTTTTATATTTACCTATTTTAAAGAGAACAAAATAATATATGCCCTTGTCACATTTCCTTAGATTTTATCTGGAAATAATACATACATCTACATTGAAATAAATGGGAAGATTAATCATTTGAAATTTTCCTTTCAATTATATAAATAGAAGCTTTATTTCCTACTTGCAAAGATGGTGTCAAAACGAGATATGTGGGGAAGGCTGAAAGTGATGAGAAGCTTCTGTCAAACCCCTTGTCAGATGAAGCACCTTTCTCTGCTCTTTCAGAGTTTGATTGTCTGAGAGTCTCAGTTGCAGAAAACAGAAACCACTAAAAGTATTGTCAGGAAAAAATAGTTTATCAAGGGATGTAACTCCCCCCCCCACCCCCCGACAGGGCTGTGGGAAAGTGATTTAAGCTGACCTTGAGATATTGTCTCCTTAGAGTATCCAATATGTCTGGATCATGGAGGGAGCTGCATCTTCCACAATGATCTCCAAACCACTTCTAATGCTGCTCAGTCTGACCTGGACTCCCTCTGCAAACTGCAACATGGAAGCCGATCCTACTCTTAGCAAGCCTCTGAGCTCAAATCAGCAACCAGGCAGGCTCGGCTGATGGGTGCAAAGCAAAGTGCATGTGCAAGGACTTCTGGAAAATGCAGTTTTCTCTTTGCAACCTTTGCTCTCAGAAAGACATGGAAGTGCCACACAGGCACTGTTCATGAAAGAGCCTGTAATATATTCAATTGAATAAGTCCAGGAGTTAGTTCTGTCAGGATACCTTTCATGTTCACTCCCACATCTACTTGCAACCCTTTTCTACTCATCATGGGCAGGTTGACTTGCCGGTGGTCTGCTGGTTGGGCTGGTACGTTGGAAAGTTAGCAGGATGTGGGAAGAGGTTGCAGGCTCCCTGGCAGAATGGCTACAGGATGACCTTCAATAACCTCTTCCATCTCTTCAGCAGCCCAGTCTGGGTTTCCAAGTTGAGATGGAACAAAGTAGCAGAGTCTCTAGAGGATGTGTTACCCAACATGGTCTTCATAAACCCTGTACACAAATAAAAGTAGTCCCTTTGTCTCTCTCCTCACTTGCCTCTCTTCCTGTGTAGTCATTCTTACCACGTTTCTGGCATTCAGATGCCTTGCAATAAAATAACAAAAAAATCAGTTTCTGTGATGACTTTGCATTAATACTCATGAACTACTCAGAATAGGAAGATGTCTAATGAGAACATAGCTAATAAGACTGTATCATAAGATCCAAGACAGAAAAGAATGCAATTTGAGGAATAAATACAGATTCTCTAAAGAAATCATAATAATTCCAATGTTTGGTCGCAATTATATACATTTGAAAATCATCAGAAATTTGTAATCATTTTTCAGCCTAAAATGTTAGAAAATTATTAAAACTCATGAGACCAAAATAAGTTCCCCTTTCCTATTTCCTTTATGATTCATATAAAATGGTTGTATTTTATAAAAAGTAAAAAAAAATACTACTTTATAAGCAATATACTATGATAAATTGAAGGTTATAAAATCAATCTAATCTGTGCTTCTATGAAATTATTAACTTATTAAGTAGCTGAAGAAACCACTTTTTATTAATGATTTAACCAGTGTACTTGCATCTTTGTCAGAAAAGAAAGGTACTAAAATATCAGAATAAATATATTATTAATAAAATTAATTGCTTTACTAGCTCTTACATATCTACCAGTTTATAACTCCCAACCTAAAAATTTCGACTTTTAAAATCTCTCCTTTCCTTCCTCTTCCTTCCTCCTTCCTCCCTATCTTATCTTCCCTCCCTCTCTCCTTCTTTGAAAGGATTATTTTTTTCCATTTTTAGCATGTTATTGTTATTATCCTTTTGAGAAAAAGGTACACATTATGCTTTTAAGACAGTCAACAAGGTTCCTGCAACCTGGTCTGTGTCTCCAGGCTCTCCTGGCTTTAAGTAACAGAATCTCTAAGGAAAACATTTCTACCTCCTATGATCTTCCAATATCTGGCTAATTTTTCTGAAGGAGACATTTTAGGTCAGAGGAACATTTTGTAATAAGACCTCCAGAAGTAAAACAGGTAAGAGAGGGAGCAAGAACGGAAGGCAGACAAGGCTCACATTCTCCTGAGTAGAGTCATAGAACATTTGCTGGCGAAGGGCATAGCATATGTTAGCCTCTTTTGCCAAAGGAAAAAAGGAAATGAAATTGGAGACTACAACAGCACCTTCTTGCTGATCTCTCCTCAAAGTCCAGGAGTCCCTTCCCTTACAGAGACTTGGGGTTTTTATAGTTTTCTTCTTTCAGTGCCAGGAAAGGGGTTTGGAGCTGAGGTTGTATTATCTTAGGCAGGTGAAGAGTAGGTCTCCCCATTAAGAGGAGGGTCAGTGTATTAGTCACTTTTCTGTTGCTGTGATAAAACCTTATAAAGGAAACTTTATAAGTTTTTAAACTTTATAAGTTTCCTTTATAAGGTTTTATAAGGAAACTTATAAAATGAAAAGTTTAATTGAGCTTACGATTGATGGTTCCAGTTAATTAGAGCCCATTGTGGAGGGAGGCATGGTGGCCGAGGCTGGAGCAGAAAGCTGAGATTCACATCTTGCAATGAGTACAGGAAGTTGAGAGACAGAGAGACTGGAGACCGCAAGGCTTGTTAAACTCACTAAGCCTGTCCCAATGACATGCTTCCTCTAGCATGGCCACACCTTCTAAAGACCTTCCAGAACAGTGCCACCAACTGGGAACAAAATGTCTGAACACACCCCTACCTCTCGCCCTGTACAAAAGTCAGCTCCAGATGGATTAAAGACCTCAACGTGAAACCCCAAACTCTGAAGGCGATAGAAGAAAAAGTTGGCAGCAGACTACAAGACATAGGCATAGGAAAAGACTTCCTAAATCAAATATCATCTGCTCAAGAATTAAGGTCGACAATTGAAAACAGGACATTAAACTCAAAAGCTTCTGTACATCAAAACAAACAATCAAGGAAGTGAAGAGAAAACCCACAGAGTGGGAGGAAACCTTCACTGCAGAAACGTCTGACAAAGCATTTATTTCCAGAATATATAAACTACTGAAAAAGCAAAGAAGAAAGAAAACAAGTGACCCACTCAATAGATGGAGCAAAGAGCTGAACAGAGACTTCACAAGTGAGGAATTAGAGATGGCTGAGAAACATCTTAAGAAGTGTTCAATGTCACTAATAATTAAGGAAATGCAAATTAAAACCACTTTAAGATATCTTGATCCTGGCTAGGATCAAGAAAACAAATGATAACAAATGCTGGAGAGGTTGTGGGGAAAGAGGAACACTCATCCATCGCTGGTGGGAATGTAAACTTGTACAGTCACTATGAAAAGCAGTGTGGAGAACCCTTGGAAGACTTGGAATGAACTTGCCACCTGACCCAGCCATACAACTCTTGGGTATGTACCCACAAGACTCATTTTACCACAAAGATACATGCACAGCCATGTTTATTGCAGCTCTCTTCACAATAGCAAGGAGCTGGTACCAACCCAAGTGCCCCTCAACTGAGGAGTGGATAGAGAAAATGTGGTACATCTACACAATGGAGTTCTATGCAGCGTAAAGAAAGATGACATCATGAGTTTTGCAGGTAAATGGCTGGAGCTAGAAGATATCATGCTGAGTCAACTAACACAGTCCCAGAAAAAACAAATGACAAATGGTATCCCTCATCTGTGGATGTTAGCACCAATTACCTAATTGTATAGCACACTGAGCAATACCAATGTGATCTGAAAACAACTGTGCTCCTTATTGTGAATCCCTTAAAAAACAATAAACAAATAAAAAAACGTCTGAATACTTAAAGCCTATGGGGGACATTCTCACTCAAACTACCACAGTCAGTCACACAGGACTCCAGTCCAGGGAGTACCCTGTGATTGGGATTGAGTGATACCAGGTGGCGGGGCATGAGACAGCCTTCCAGGAAGGCTCCTAGAGAGTAGTGATTATGAAGAAGCATGCAGGACTTACTATTTTCCTTCACATGGGGCTTTTAATCAATTTAGTTTCATTAAAAGTTAATGTTGAGTGCTAGATGTGGTGACAGACATCTGTGATCCCAGCACTTGGGAGGAAAAGGCAGGTAAGCAGGAGGATCACAAGATGAAGGCCACCTTGGGTTCCATAGTGAGACTGTTGGCATAAACACAAACATCAGTGCGAGGATAGTTATGAACAGCAAGGTCACAAATACAATAGAAACTTTCAAAATAGTAAATGATACATGGTTAACTTGCCTAAGTTAATTTCTCCATTTTCTTTTTTTTTTTTTAATTCATAAAATTTAGACATTTTATCAGGGGATACCACACTGAAGAAAGTGACATACTTCCCCACAACTGCTAGCTGCCAATAGTCCCTCAAGGAGGAGTGTAAACTTATGGACCCCTCCCTCATCTATGATGAAATTTTGGTAGTCCCAACATTGTGCAAATGATCACAGTTGCATTGAGTTCCATGACTACTACTGTGCCCTCTCTCTCCTCACTAGAAGACATCTCTGTCTATCACTATCCACAAGTCCTTCATCCAACTCCATGTTCTGGGCCAGCAGAATCTGAAAATCTTAGCAAGAGACCGCCAGACCCCTATCTGAGCACAAAGTTGAGTATGTGATAATGAAGGGTGGTCTCAGAACAAATATTAAACATAGGCAGAATAAATATCATAGAAATCTGATCTCTGATGAACCCTAGATTTTTGTCCTGTGGGTGCTCTGATACCACTTTGAGTGTTTATTCAAGGTAAACACTCAGTCACATACTTGCTTTTTTGGTCTTTTTGAGACAGGGTCTTTAATCCCAGCACTCAGGAGGCAGAGGCAAGTAGATCTCTATGAGCCCAAGATCAGGTTCGTTTACATAGGGATCCATTGGGCAAGCCTCTGAACAGTCGAGTGCAAAGTGTCCAGGAAGCTTCTACACATGCAAGTTCATATCTCTTCAGGTGAGGTTATGTCCAGATGGCTATAGATGATTACAAAGTTCTCTATGAACTCTAATCTTACTGGGGAGGTTCTCGTATGTCATTTCTATTAAGTTCAAGCTAGAAGACATGAAGTTTCACTGTCACCTTTGAAAGAATTCTTGGCCAATTAACCAAGCTCCTGTTATTACCTGGAAAAGAAAATCCCACTTCAATGTCTGTATAATTAGCTCCTTGCTTGATTTCTGGTTATAATAATTATTATCCAAGCAATCTTTGGGACCATATTATTAACTAACTAATCATAGAATCTTGTACTTATTTGGGCATTTCAAATTGCATATTAAAATTAATCTGCAGTATTTATGCACAAAGTTTTTAGACAATATAATAGAAAGGTTCTTATTTGGACCTGCAGTCTTGCTATATAGACCAGGCTGGCCTCCATCTCATAGAGATCTGCCTGCCTCTGCCACTTGATTTCAGGGATTAAAGGCATGAACCATATTCCCAGATCAAAATAAATTTTAAAACTAAAAATGTTGAAATTGCTGGTTGTTATGGTATGAGTAGTATAAAATTTATGAAGAAAACTTTACCTTAATATAAGTATAGTTTTAAGTGAACTCTGTCAAACAAAACAACTGAGAAACAGAAAAATAAAAATATTTATACAGAAACACCATACACACAAGTCGATTTTATTGTTAGAGGATATATTATAAAAATATGTTTTGTTTTTAAGCTTCTTTTGTTTAGTAGGCAGGAAAATAATAGATATTGCAAATAACTTTGATTTTGACCTTGAAAAGTTTACTTGAACTTCAGAGGTCAGATAATAAGAACTTCTTGGAACTTTTGACACGAAGCAACTATTGTTCTTACAGATTCTTTCTCTTATTTATGTCATCAGAACTTTAATTTTCTAGCTCTGTTTATCAAGAAGGACATAGTTCTCTTGGGAGACTTAGATATGCAGTTTAATAGTGTCAAGGATATGTAGACTGTAAGGTTAAAGGTGAAAGTTTTCAGATTTGTTCAAAGATATTGCAGAAAATGTTGTGGGTTTCTTGTTTCATTTTGTTTTGTTTTTAAATTTTCTGTGTTGCATACTACAGTTGTCAAAAGACTCCTTTGACGTCTTGACAATGTGGGTCAAATAACCACTAACCATACCCCAGTGATAGTGCTGTAAATTGAGTAAATCCAGTATTAAATGGGTAATACCTTCCTTGCAAAACTGGTTTTCATGGAAAAATGTGTAGCTAACAGATTTTTTTAAAGTATAATATAAGGTCTGGAGAGATAGCTTCATGGTTAAGAGCACTCTTTTGGACTCAGTTCCCAGCACCCCCATGTTGGCTAACAACCTTCTGAAACTACAGTTCCAGGGCCCTCGTCTCACCTCCTCAAACATTACACAATATGAGTCACTTACCTACATGCAGGCAATACACTCAGACAACAAAAATGAAAATAAGGGCCAGGCATGGTGGTGTACCCCATTAATCCCAGCACTTGGGAGGCAGACACAGGCAGATCTCTGTGACATCAAGGCTAGCCTGGACTACATAATGAATTCCTGGCATCTGGGAATACAGGGAGATCCTTTCTCCAAAAAAATAAAAGAAAGAAAGAAAGAAAGAAAGAAAGAAAGAAAGAAAGAAAGAGAAATGAAAAACAATATTAAATTTTATTTGTATTATGACATAATATTATACATGGAATAAACTAACATACATTATTCTTTTATCATCAATTATGATTATCATCATATTATGATTTTTAGATGATAGATCATTTTTCAACGATTTACACCTGAGGTTGGAGAGATGGCTCAGCAGTTAAAAGCACTGGCTGCTCTTGCAGAAGACAGTTTTGAATCCCAGCTCCCACCTGGCAGCTAACAACCATCTATAACCCAGTTCCATGAGATCCAACACCCTCTTCTGACTTCCATGTGCACTACACGCAAGAGTGCACTTATATAATAAATGCAGGCAAAACACTCATATACAAAAAATAATAGGTAAAAATACATAAATGAAAAAAATCCTTTTTTCTTGGTGAAATTTTTTTGTTTTCATTGCTTAGTCTTCTATTAACAGCTATTTTTAATTTGCTTCTAAATGTACAACAAAAATTTAAGTCTCCTTTGAGTGTAACCAAATGCATTCTCTCCCTGTCACACACCCATGCACACACAGTGCACACACATGTACACATAAGTAGTATGCATGTGTGTTATTCCCTTGAGCTATGCTTTCTGCTGTTATCCATACTGGTGATTTATCTGCATCAACTACTTTCTAAGTTCTCTCTTTGCTATTGTCCTATTTGTTTAAACCTGTGCATTTCTCCAGACCACTCTGCCCTCTTCTATAGCTTCTACAAATCATGTTGTCTTCTTCTTGTCATTCATAATTGTCTTTCCGTGCTGTATACCTTCTAGTAGCTTAGCCAGGAAAAAGTGTTTGTACTGTAAAATTTCTGAGCCTTCTCATTCTATCTCTCACTCTAAATGTTATTTGTAAGGACCTCAGTGTAGTGTCATGGAAGCAGGTGGAATTGGAAGGAGCTGATGGCACAGGATCTCCGTGGTGGGCCAGTGTGTCTTTTCCTTTAGCCTCTCTAGAACTTCAGCCTCCACCCTTAGACAGTCCCAGCACGGAGTTGGTCTTAAGCAGCCTGGTGAACAGAGCTTTGGATCAACACTTCCTACACAGAGTTTCAACCTTTTGTTCCAGTCCCACCCTGACCTTGACTTTCACTGGTTCCTATTGCCTTCATTTTCTGCTGTGTGTGGATTTACCAGGGCTCAGCAGTACAAACAGACTTCATTCTTTGCCCTTTACAACCCACTTCTCTGACTCAAAGCAGACTTTTCATGTGTAAAGCTTTTTCTGTTCTGCTCTGCTAAACCAATTATTACTTGTTCTGTTTTTCACCGTCTATTTTATTAGCTTTGCTCTCTTCTGGTTTTTGTTTGTTTGCTGTTTTTCTTCTTCAGTCTTACCCACTGGCTTATTCCTGGAATTTCACAAGCATAGCTTCTGCTTCCAGTCCTGTCAGTCAAGTGAATATTCTAAAAGTAAGTTCCACCCTTTCCAATATGCATTTAAAAATACATTCCTAGGACTAGAGCGTGGCTTAAGAGTTAAGAGCACTGGCTGCACTTGCAGAGGATCCAGGTTCAGTCCTCAGCCACCCACATGGTGGTTAGCAACAGTGTATGACTCCAGAGTGTGGGAAGCCCTGTTCTAGCTTCCATAGACACTGTATACATAGGGTACACTCACATACATGTAGGCAAAACCCTCGTACATATAAAATAAATAAATAACTTAAAAAATTAAAAAGTGAAGCTACAGAAGCTATTCAGTGGTTAAGAGCACTGGTTGTTCTTGCAGAAGTCCAGGGTTCGAATCTTAACACCCACACAGCAGCTAATAACTGTCTGTAACTGCAGTTCCAGGGGATCCCATGACCTCTTCTGTCTTCTGTAAGCACTTTACACTATAGGTACACTTACATACATGTGGGCATAATACTTATATCCATAAAATTAAGTAAATAAAAATTGAAGAATATTTTCCAAAATAACCTGGACATAAAATTATAATGACTTTTGATGTATTTTTACACACCCAAATTTAAAAAGTGGTGCTTTGGGGAACAGATTCATAGATTTTTTTTTTTTTTTTGTATATCACTTAACCATTCTATAATTTACAAAATTTGAACGACGGAAAATATTCATAGCAATACAGGGAGAAACAGTATCCTCTTCTATTTTCATTCATAAAGGAATATAAGAATGGACACGAACAGAAGTTTTAGCACAGTTTTATTACAGTTTAACGCAAAATCCTCAGGGCAGCAAGTTGTAAGTCTCAGCAGCTGCCCTTAGGAGGAGAATGGAGGTAAAAAGACAATGGTCACAGAGGTCAGACAGGACACCTGGACTGCTACAGCTGCATTGCAAGGAGGGCAGCTTCAGAGGCAAAGCAGAGGCACCCAAAATGTTGGGGCAGCCGACAGTGCTGGAGAAAGCTTGCTTAGAAAAGAGATAGATGCAAAGGAGAAGTCAGGCTTTTCCAGAAAAGCTAGCAGAATTAAGTAGAAAGCTCCGTGGCCTAGGCCTATGCCCTGCACTAGGGAGCAGGGATCCTGGGCAGGAACACTTCATCCTCTCATCAGTGCAATAAGGATTCTGTCTTTCTCTCTTTAGGGTTGTGTAAGGTGAACCCTCCTTCCTAAGAGTGGGCCTGTGACCAGGTGCTTGACATGCAAAACTAGAAAGTTGGGTCTTCATCCTGGCCTGAAATCCCCACCTATCCTGATGGGGCTTTCTCCAAGGAGTCTTTCTTGATACTCAACAACACTTACCAATGACAATGCTAGTTTTTCAACTCATTTCAATTCCCAGAGCTCCAAAATTGTTTACATTTAACATATGATCAATTCAAGATCAATACCGGGAAAATGAGACTATTAAATAATAACGTATATGTATTAAATAATAATTAACAATCACCAGACTCTGCCTCTTACATCAGGTACTCAGAGCCTTAAAGAAATGATCTTGAACCTTTAGGATTACCAGATGCTACTTGTAACATCAATGATGAAAGACTTTGAGAAACTTCACATGAAAGGTGTTTATCTTGAAAGCCGAATGCTAATTTGTTTATGGAAGTTTTGTAAGATCAGACAAGGCCACACTTAATGCATTTGAAAAGGATGTTCAGTTCCATTTCAAAAAATGTCACACAAACTCCATACAAGGTAAAAGTCAATAACTTGAGTCTGTGTACTATCAAAATGATGAATATTTTGAAGTGAGAGTTTTCCTCGAAAGAGCCAGCTCCAGAGTTTCTTATTGCTATTAAAGAAAGACAAAGAGCAGGGGAATGTTATTGAACTTTCCTCAGAGCTGTGCTTCTCTGACTTTCTCTGGTTTATTTTGACTTATACAGAGTGACTATGGCAGGGGGATGCAGCCAATACATATGTGGGAAAGACGCTGATAGTATTGTAACAGTTCTTGTGTCTAGTTAACATACTTTCTTGTACAATGCCTCCTCCTGTTAAGCTGCATCTTCAGTGGGTTGTTTTCTGTTTTTTCACTGAAAGCAGAAACAAATCCCTTCCTGCCAACCCTGCCCTCATCTCATCTCTTATTAATGCTGCCTTGGTACATTAAAAGGTTACATTTTCTATTGTTTTCCATGTAAAACCATGTGTCCAATTAATCTTCTAAAGATATTTTTAAATCTGATATGCCCATCTTATGATTTCTCTGTTCCTCATTAGTCGACCATTTTCTTGTGGGTCAGAATCATGTGCAACTGGTTTTTATTTTCTATGTACTGATTTACCATTCAGAAATACATATTTAACTTGAGGTACAAAAACAAGTGTTACATATTAGAGATATCAGAAATCTGACAGTTCTAAGATTTGAAATGATCACTGAAGATTCATCTGATCCCCAGTTAAGACTGGGTACAGAACACCATTAGCCCAGGTCAGCTTTTTCTGTAGGACGGATAGATAGCAACTTGACATTTATAAGAAACTAAAATTTTTTTTTTTTTTGGTCTTTTCGAGACAGGGTCTCCCTGTAGTCCCAGCTGTCCTGGAACTCACTCTGTAGACCAGGCTGGCCTTGAACTCACAAAGATCCACCTGCCTCTGCCTCCCAAGTGCTAGGATTAAAGGCGTGCGCCAAGAAACTAAAATTTTGAAATGAATCTCAGTTATTAAATATGTATCATAAACAACACAGGAAAGGACTGAAAAATTAACAAATGCTTAATGTTGTTCAAAAAAGAAACATATCATCAACATTAAAACTTTACCCAAATGAAAAAAGAAATGTTTTTTCTTTCTTCTGCATAGAACGACACCAGTTTTCAGCAAGCTCTGCTCTATAATTTTGCTGCTTGCTAAGTGTAGCTCAGAATTTCAAACTGGGAATTCAGCTTGAATTCTGTGTGGCTCATTTTCCACTTGGGGAACCCATCCCTCATCTGTCTGTTCTCCACTGTAACTAGCATACACAGAATTCAATACAGCAAATGTATCTATGGCAAATTCAAAATTGTCCCTCACCTGTCTGTGAACAACACATAAATAACAAAGGAGACATTAAAAGTTTATTCTCTTTCTTCTCTAAAATATCTCTTCCAGGAAGAAAATAGTTGGAAATGAGTATCTTATTCAGCAACGAAGCTGGAGCTATGGGACACTATTGCCTTTTCCCCACCAGAAACTCCATAAGAACAAGGATCTTTTTAGATTTCTTGGCACCTTTTTTCTTCATGATACTTGATTCTAAACCTCTGTTTTTAATATCCCCATAAAGAAAGAAGCTGAGCATCTCATGACTGCACCAGTTTGACAGTTACAGATGTCACACTTAGCAAGTGAAATGTTTCCTTTTGAGCAAATATCTAGCAGAAAATCTAAAGCAATTCAAAAGCATGAGAAGGTTAACCAAAGCCACGTTGCACAAAACTCTACTTTGAAATACTTTGAATTATTCTTTAACTTAGCATAAAGGAATTTTTCCCCAGTTTTGGATGTTTCCTTTTTTAATGCTTTGAATATTGTTAGTTTACCAAGATCTCTCAGGACTAATACTGAAGTAGACTTAGAAGTATTGTCAAACTAACCCTGAGCTTTGGGTTAGACTACACAAATGTGTTTCACTATATTTGCAGTTTATAATTGGAGAACCCAGTTGTAGCACTCATTTTTGCTTAGTACTCAGAATTATCTCACTGTAGTTTTAAATTCTTAAAAGACTAATATTTTATAAGGCATATTATATTTCACTAAAATATATGCCTGTAGCTTATATTGATCCCCCTCAAAAAAACCAAAGCATGGGAAATATTAATAGATTGAATGTATCTATTAGTATACTAACAAGAAAGGTTCTTGGATTACATTGTTAGTTGAAGTATGGGTTGAAATAGAATTTGAACTCTACATATTAAGATTGTGATAAGATAATATTCCTTAGCCGGGCGTGGTGGCACACGCCTTTAATCCTAGCACTTGGGAGGCAGAGGCAGGCGGATCTTTGTGTGAGTTCAAGGCCAGCCTGGTCTACAGAGCGAGTTCCAGGACAGCTGGGACTACAGGGAGACCCTGTCTCAAAAACGCCAAAAATAAAAAAAGATAATATTCCTTTAACTTTTCACATTCCATTTTATTGGAACTCAGAAATTTACCATTGGAAATATTATCTTTGATATGACTTTTTAATAAAATACTTTTATTGATGTATTTTATATTTCATACATAATTTCAATCCAATTTATACATATTCCCCCTTCCCTGCCCCTAACCCACCCCAGTTCATACATTCTACCATACATGTCCTGCATCTTTCTCTCGGTCTTTTTAGAGTTTTTCTCTGGAGAGGTTTAATTTTTGGAGCAGAATTTAACTATATCAGTCAGTTCTTTGACCCAGTCCTTATGTTTTTGTTCCCTCCCATTTGTATTGCTTCAAAGAATGCCTATATAAATGTCACATATGTATCAAAATTATGACCTCTGAAAATAAACTGTATGTTAACTGCAACATATGTTTAGGAATTCACATTTTTCCCTTTAATTTTATGTTACTCTAAAATATGTCTTTTTTATACTAGTTTATTTTGTGAGTGGATGTGCAGTAGTGATCTCTTATTCAACCTCCACTCAAAATTGGAGGCTTCCTGGACCTGTGTCAAAAGCAAGTGCTGACTCAGGCTTGATACATTTTTCATTTAGAATGACATGGTATTAGAATGACATTGTCTAAGCTCAAAATAGATAAAGAGCAAATAGGCATGGAGCCTTATAATTTTACCACAAGGGTAGCTTAAAGAAAATAGCACAATAGATATGAAGTCAACTTGTAACTCCTCCCATTAATTAACTGATTCTCATTCTCTTTTAAGGATACTAAAACTTTAAACACTCGTTTTTTTAAAAAATTATGTGTATGAGTGTTTACCTGTGTGTATTTAAGTGTACCTTTGTCATGCAGTACACATGGAGGCCAAATGAGGGCATCAGATCTCCTGAAACTGGAGTTCAGGACAGTTGTTAGCTGCCATGTGAGTGGTGGGAACCAAACTCATGGTCTTCTAGAAGATCAGCCAATGCTCTTAATCAAGGAACCATCTCTTCAGTCCAGATTAGTAAAATTTTAAATCTTTCCCATCAGATAATGCTTTAAAATTTTTTCATTCATACATATGTGTTATTTCATTTACCTATGTGTTCATTTCATTTATCTATATGTATTCATTTCATTTATCTACCTTTGTTTATTTCATGTATCTATATGTGTTTATTTCACATATCTATGTGTTCATTTCATTTATCTACCTTTGTTTATTTCATGTATCTATATGTGTTTATTCCATGTATCTATTTGTATTTGTTTCGTGTCTCTATGTGTTTATTTTATGTATCTATATGTGTTTATTTCATGTATCTATATGTATTTGTTTCATGTATCTATATGTGTTTATTTTGTGTCTATATGTGTTTATTTCATGTATGTATATGTGTTTATTTTATGTTCTATATGTGTTTATTTCATGTGTCTATATGTGTTTATTTCATGTATCTATTTGTGTTTATTTCATGTGTCTATTTGTGTTTATTTCATGTGTCCATATGTGTTTATTTCATGTGTCTATATGTGTTCATTTCATGTGTCTATATGTGTTCATTTCATGTGTCTATATGTGTTTATCTCATGTGTCTATTGTATTTATTTCATGTACCTATACGTGTTTGCCGCTGCATAAGTTTCTCTGCTTCATATACAAGCAGCTGCCCGTGGAGGCCATAAAAGGACATCAGATCCCCTGGAACTAGAGTTATATGTGATTGTGAACTTCTTGATGTAGGTGTTGAGAACTTAATATCAGGTCCTCTGCAATAGTAGCAATCAATATTAATCAATGAACCATCTCTTCAGCTCGAGGTAATGTTATATATTCAATTGGAGATATTTTCAAATCACAATCTATCTGAGAGATTTGAAATCTGACTTTTCTCTCCAGCTTCAGATAACAAGATATTTAGAAGCTACTTCTTTGTGAATATAAACATAAATTATAGGGCTGGAGAGATGGCCTAGCGGTTAAGAGTGCTGACTGCTCTTACAGAGGACCCGGGTTCGATCCCCAGCACCCACATGGTGGCTGAGAACCATCTGAAACTCCAATTCCAGGAGAACTATAGTTCCAGGGGAATCCGACACCCTCTTCTGACCTCCACGGCATTGCACGACATGGGTGCACAGACCTACATGCATACAGTACATTCATACACATACAGAAATAAAAAAATTAAAAAAACATAAATTGTAGAAATAAATGTGCTGTTAGTGACCCTTATTTATTTAAACTTTTATTTTAACAGCCATCATTTGAATCTTCCAATTAAGTATTTGATTTAATAAAATAAGTGATAAGACCAAACACAGACTTAGGTATACATTAAAGTCTATACAAGTTATTGATACGATTTCACTCATTTAAAAATTTTGTTGAGATTTGTTCCATTGCCTTAGAGGTGATCTAGTCAGGAAAAATATTTAAAATATATTTAATGAGGAGCTGTCTTCCTCAGTTGTGAGCATGATGTATATATCTAGTCTTTAGTTAATTGAGAGGCCTGGTTAAGTTCAATGTTTTCATATTGATTTTCTGTCCAGATAATTTGTTAATTTCTTAAAGTAGGATGTTTAAATTCTACTATAATTATAATACAGTTTCTTACCCTTTGGATCTACAAAGATCCTAATTCAGATGCTCCATTGTTGAGTAGATATATATTTAGAAGTGTTCTATCATGTTGATGTGTTAACATTATCATTCTGTAATCCCTGTCACTTTGTAGTGTGTCTTTTTACAGTTCTTGCATTAAAGTCTTTGATCCAAATATCAATTCCCATGTGCATAGGAATAATCTTACTGACAGACCATCTTTATAGTTAAATCAAGTCTCCTTTTATAGTTGTATAGAGTCTTTCTGAAAAATATTCATTTAAATATTTTTATAGTCATTGGTCCATTAACCTTCAGAAATATTATTAGTAAGGGCGATTATTGTTTTATTAATTATTTTCTAGTCAATTTGTACAATTTCTGATCATTAATTCCTCTCAGG
The DNA here is from genome assembly GCA_009823505.1 of Rhizomys pruinosus. Classification (NCBI taxonomy): domain Eukaryota; kingdom Metazoa; phylum Chordata; class Mammalia; order Rodentia; family Spalacidae; genus Rhizomys; species Rhizomys pruinosus. The sequence goes on along the minus strand of VZQC01001732.1, from coordinate 310,740 downwards.
CTGTCATTACTTTGTGCCTAAGAGATTTTTTTTCTAAAATTATTGTAATGCCGATCAGTTTATTTTGAGATGAAAATAACCTTGACTTCCAACAATTGTGCATTCAATTTCCCTCCTACTTTGAATTTCATCTCACATTTTCTAATTCACATGTTCCGTACACCTTCAAATACTGTAGCTATTATATGAATAATTTTGTTTTTAGCCTGAAATGAAAGAGAAAACTGATTTATATGTCCACATTAAAATATACAGTGTTCTGAATTTAAATTTTTACTTAAGTGATATTTATGTTTTCAGATGACTTTGTGTTATCCATTAGCTTCATTTTCTGGTGGCTTAAAAAAATTACCTGTAGTGTTTCTTATACAACGGGTCTAGTCCCAAACTCATGCACTTTGTTTACGAACAATGTCCTCTGCTTCACTTTAATGGAATGTTTTACTGGATACAACAGTCTTGGCTGCTGTTCGCTCTACATTTTGGTTCTATTTACCCACCCTCTCCGTATGTAAGGTTTCTTCTGATAGTTCTACCGTTAGCCATGCTGGGACTCCCCCGTTGTTCGATGCTATTTTCCTAACTGGCTTCAGAATCCTCTCTATGTCTTTGGTCCTTGGCAGTTCAGATATAATGCATCTTTTGCCAATCTTAATCATAGCAGATTTTAATGGAGGTCTTTGAAAATGTTCTTTTTATGAGTATGTGTATTTTTCCTGCGTGTATGTAAGCACAGCACACATGTGCAATGCCTACGGAAGCCAGAAGAGGGTGTAGAATCTCCTAGAACTGGAGTTACGATGGTTGTTAGCCTCCCTGTGGATTTGTTCCTCTGAAAGCCTAGCCAGTGCTCTTAACCACTGAGCCATCTCGCCAGCTCCCACTGGAGAGCTTTTGCCTTCCTGTAAATACTGATTTTCCTTATTTTTTTAAAGGTGTTTAATCCTTTATGTCTCTCTTCTCCCTTGTTCATAGCAATATTTCAAGCCTTTGGTTTCCAATATTGTTCCCAACATCGTCATTCATTTTCATTACTTTTCTTTTTTCTCTTTGAAAATATCATTTCAAATGACCTGTCTTTAAGTTCACAGACTCGTCCTTCTGCTTCACTGATAGTGCAGTGGATGCTCTCTGATGCATTTTTCAAATTGTTCATTGTATTTTTCAGACCTAAGATTTCTGTTTCTATTTTAACTCATTCAAACTTTATTAAATCTTTATTCATGTTTGTTATTATTTTCATTTTGTTAATTTTCTGCCCATATTTTCTCAGAACACAAGATTCTTAATATATTCATTTTGAACTATGTGTGATTATCTTCCATATGTGCACCCTGTCTTTGTGGTGATGGCTGGTATTTTCTTGTGTCTGTTTTCAGGAATTATGCTTCCCTGACTGTGCAGGACCTTTCTGTCTTGTGAAAATAACTGTTTGTTTGAATAACATACTAATGCCAGTTTCCATAGAGAGGTTTCATCTGGGGAAATCCCTGTGGTGGTCATTAGTGTTATGGAGTGTTGGAAACAGATAATTTTCTTTAATACCTTATTTTTGTATACAAGAAAATAAACTAGAAAATGAATAAGAATATTTCTCATGGTATTTGTCATCTTATACTCGAATAATCTCCACATCCCGGAAGCATCTTTGCTTCTTTGCTCATGTGCTAATTCTAAGTGGCTATTACTACATTTGTCTCCAATTTAGGACAAGGGAAGTTGGATTGGGGGGGAGGGAGGGAGGAAGGGAGGGAGGGAGGGAAGGAGAGAGAGAGAGAGAGAGAGAGAGAGAGAGAGAGAGAGAGTTGGAGACTAACAAACAAGAGATCTTGAAACAATTGGAAAGTTTTCCAGAGTATTAACAATGTAATTTAACACCCTTTCTCCTCCTATCTTTCCTTCACTTAAATCCATCCAACCTTCCTTCCTTCTTTCCTTCCTTCCTTCTTTTCTTCCTTCCTTCCTGCTTTCTATCCTTCCTTCCTCAAATGCCTTCTGTTTACTATGTAGAATCAGAAATCATCCCACCTTTTGAGGCCTTATCCAAAATACTGAGAAAGACTCAGGCATTGTTTTATTATTGCATCTCTCTCTATAATGTTCAAAAGACCTGAAATATTAAGCACATCATTTTTGTATTGATTTATCTGAATGTATATTCATTACATGTTTTAATGGGCAATTCTTATATTTATGGGCATGATGAAACAGATATTGCATAAAGTGCTTTAAATTTAACATATTTTTGTTTAAAACATGCTCTACAGACTGCCTTGTGGCTTTGTACATTACAAACTTTTTCTTTACAATACACATAGTGCTGGTGCTGCATTTCATGGGAATTGATAATATCTTCATACACCTTCAGGGTCCAATTTATGTTGCACCGCTAAAACGATTGGCACAAGTAACAGAAAGAGCAATTCAAATGCTGCCAAGCATGAGGGAAAGTTTAGCAGAAATGAAGCAGAAATATGACAATGATTATACAAAGTATCTTAAATAACAAACCTTAGACAAACTTCTTCATAATACCTGCTACAAGAATATCAGGGTCTTTTAGGGAATTGTTAAAGGCTGCATAAGGGAAAGACTTCTTTGCATTAAATATGCAAAAGAAAAAGGGAAACCACTTATGCAAAGCAAAGAAGATAAAGCCTAGATTAGCAAATATTTTGATAATGACATTTCAGTAAATGCAATAGTCAGGTTGATGCTGGCTTCTGCCTAAGGGCACCACCCTTGTTTGAAGCAGCCATTGGAACACATTCCTCTCAGGATTGTACCTCCTAATCATCTCTGAACTTCACTGACACATTGAAATCTATTTTCTTGCCCTTAGCTTTTATTTTAACATTTCATCCAACTTCTCTACACAACTGGTAAAACTACAGTGTTCCACACTTTTTGCTTGCATTGAACTTCTTCTTTCATTACTTCACATCCCTACACCATTTGTGACTTCTGAGTTTGTAGACATATGTTTTTAAAGTTGTGGCAGAAGTATGTCTGAAAATGTTCTTCCAAGGATCACTTATCATCATCCCCTGGGCAAAAGAAAGAGTTCTTGTTTTGTCTTCTCAGACATATATAACTATGTACAATTGAAAGAGAGCAAGCTTTGACCATCAGTTCCCAGATCTGCTCCCATCTCACTGCCTGGATGTTAAAGGACTGAAAGACATGCGCAGAGCTGCTAGTATCCCTACCTGCCTGAGCCACACACCTGGGGCAGGGATAAGGCAGCAAGATAAAGAGTCTCCTCTTTGATGAAGGACGTCCACAATCAGGGGTTCAGATTTTTAGAATGTGAACTGATCACAATGCATGATTAATAGTCTTTCATCACAGATAATCTTAAACTACATATATGTTCTTTCAAAAAATGCTTATTCTTTTTTTTTTTTTAAATTAATTTTTATTGATGCTTTGTGCATTTCATACATTTTTTCCAATTCAGTTCAGGCTTATTTCCCTTTCCCTCCCCCCCACCCCCACCCCATCCCAGATCATGCATTCTGCCATAACTGTCCTGCATCTTTCTCTCAGTTTTTTTTTTCATTTTTAGCTTATTCTTAACATGTCCAAATGGGATTTAAAAGAGTACAAAGCTGGGGCTGGAGAGATGGCACAGCGGTTAAGAGCACTGACTGCTCATGCAGAGGACCGGGATTCAATTCCTAGCACCCACATGGCGGCTAAGAACTGCCTTTAACTCCAGTTCCAGGGGAATCCAACACCCTCCTCTCACTTCCGCAGCATTGCACAACACAAGTCCACCAACCTACATGCAGACAGTACACTCATACACATTAAAAAAAAAGAGTACAAAGCTAAACTGCTCAACATTTTTATTGTCTATCTCTCTAGTATAATTTTTTTCTCAAGTAGAGTTTTCAGAATTCCTAAATTGATGAACATCCATCCTCAAACTACCTTTTCAAAGGAAGTACAAGCCTATTTGTTTATTGTAACTGGAAGTTCATTGAGAGGATAGTGGATCTTTGTTGTTTTATGACTGTATGCTGTATGCCATTGGGGCATGAAATTATATGTATTGTATTTCCTGGAAGTAAGTGAACAGACTAAAAGACTATTCTGCTGTCTAGCCTGGCCTCAACTAAGACAGTAGACTTTGCCTACAGTTAGTGGTAGTTTAAATTTGAGTCATCTATAGGAGGTAGTTTGGGAAAAGTACTTACCATAAAATAAGGAGTTTTTTTAATGTATTATTTTTATGTGTATCAGTGTATTGTCTACATGCATGAAAGCTTACCCTTGTCATGCAATGCCCATAGAGTCAGAGGAGTGCTTTGGATTCCCCTGGAACTGAAGTTATGGAAAGTTGTCAGCTGGTATGTGGGTGCTGGGAATTAAACCCAGGTCTTCTGCAACAGCACTTGGTGCTCTTAACCACTGAGCCATCTCTCCGCCCACAATAAGGGGTCTTAAAATAACTTCTGCTGTTGAGGAAGAATAAATCAGAGAGAACTACTATTCATCTAAGGGTCAGTATGTTATAACATAGTAGGCAGTTCACAAACACGGCCATCTCATGAGTATCTGTCACTGGCTGTGTAACAGAGAATTTTAAGCTAATTGACTCCTATTTAATGACAAGTTAATAGCAATACCATCTCAGAAGAGTGTGAAATAGATAAAGCAGAGCACTACAGATAAAACTCTGCATAAAATCCTGACTTTTTTTACTCATTCTGTAATAGCTAGCTATTATATTTCTCTATTTGGAAACTAGGTGACAATAACTTATGCACAGATTTGTAAAGAAGAATACAAACCACACAATTTATAAGGAGCATAAAGCAGGGCCCCACACACATGTGATCAAACCTTTGAACCTTTCTGAATATTTCAACCAGTCTTATTCATGTCTCACAAAATGGCCACGGATTGTTCAACCTGGAGACACCATGTTCATTTTTATCTTCCTGGCTTTGCTCAATACCTGAAGCCAAGAAAGCAAATGCCAGATGAATAAGCCATACTGGGGCTATTATTAAAATCTCCATGTAACAAAAATTGACATCAAAGAGGTTAACTGCAAGACACAAAGAAAAGTGATAAAGAAACTGCAGTAAATAACAATTGGATCTGAAGCTTCCAAATGCTAAATGAAATATAAATACCTCTACAGAGATGACTGACCAACTGTTTAGGCTTTAAGATAAACGAACTTACAGGAGAAGTTACAGATCTTCAAGGCTGAGGCAATTTCTTGTTCATTATAAAAATAGCTAAAGCTCCACATGTCTAACATTTGAAATCATTATTCTCATGTCACTGTGAAGAGAATAGCTTATTAATAAGCAAAGTAAGAGGATCATTCTATAGGTCTTTTGTACAGATTAGATATTGGAATGAAATCAAAGGACAACATGGAATGCCTATGTAATGTTTCCAGTTTTCTTCTGATAGATGTATAAAATCAACTACTATTGCTAAGATCATGCCATATAAGTTGTGGCATTAAATTTCCACATAAAATGAACTCTTATTTCATGTAATTTTCTCACATAAAATGAACTCTTATTTCATGTAATTGCCTGTATGGTAGGAGGAAGCTCTTGTTCTTGACTTTGAAGTTTTATTTCTTTCATTTCTATGCTTTTGCAATGAAATTGCATTAACTTATAATCTAACAAATAATACTTTCTTTTGATGCCAAATCAAATGGCATCAGGGGTAAATGCCACTTATCCCACTGAAATTAGGGTGTAAGTTTGAATGGACACACGGTGGGCACATTTTGCATTTGAGAATGTGTGTCCTTCTCCAGTGGAACGAATGTGACCAATGTCACAGAACTGCTTCTCTAATGGCCCATTAAACCTGGAAAGTGGGCACAGATGAGAACAGACTTTGCATATGTTTTCAAGTGATTTTTTTTAAAGCAGAAAAAAAAAACCTATATGTATAGAAGAAAGGAAGATAGGCTTCTTTACATAAAATTCTTTCTTCTAGAAGAAAATTGTTTGAACAATCAGGAATTTGACAGCCGGCTTCTTTACATAAAATTCTTTCTTCTAGAAGAAAATTGTTTAAACAATCAGGAATTTGACAGCCAACTTCCAGCTCTTGTTGAAGGTGATTTTATGAGCAATTGATGGAGCTAATGAGCAAACTTAAATATTCTTTTTTCCTGGCCCATGTTTTAAATTGTCATTGTTCATGCACATTTTTCATGTAAAAATCGTTCATTTTAATTGACCAAGTTTTCATTTTATGGTATGTATTTTATCACAAAGAAAATTCTCTGGTATTCAAATGTCACAAATATTCTTTCATATTTTCCTCATGAAAAATAAAATAATCACTTTTGAAACTCATGCGCTGAATCTTATTTTAGTATATGATCTAATATATAGATCTAGTATTTATTTTGTGTATGAACATCTGTCTCACAAACATTGACCCTACCAGCTTTTTGGTGGTTGATAATACTTATTTCATTTTATAAATCTTACATACATCCAAAAAGACTTAATTCTGTATATCTGGATACTTGTATCATTTGTTTCTAAACGTTACAGTCACTCAATGCTCTGCTAATTGTGAAGAAAGGAAAACATTGGCAAAAAGAATATCAATACTAATCCAAAAATCATTTTGATATCTGCTTCAAGCAACTTACATTATAGTCACTATAGTGTGCCTTCCTAAGCCTGTCAAAGAAAATAGTATTAGTATATTGCTTTAAAATATAAGGAACTCATAATGTGAAAATATTTTCAAAAATATTACAAAAGTACCCATTTTAGAATAAATCTAGAAAGTAAGTGATTATTGTTATTTTCAAATGCATTATTTCCTCATGGTTCATAGTTGAAGGGGACTTACAGAATGTAGTAATTCTTACTACCTCAAATAATTAAAATTTTCCATTAGCAATTCAACTTGCACAGTACAGAATTAAAGAGTTAAAACTAATGAAGATTCGTCTTCTGGAGGATCTGGTGGGTAATAACGGTGCTCATCTCAGAAAGCAGTAGTCAGTAGTCGTCAATGGCTATAGCTCACTTTTTAGAGAAAACTGGATTTAATTGTTGGACTTCTGTCTCATTTTATTAAGTGTGGACCTTCTTCATCATTGATCATATGTCCTCACTCTAAATCTATCCTGAGATCCAGTCTTAACATAAATTATTCTGAATATTAGATCAAGGTGATCATTTCAATTCTAGGTGAGGCAAAGTTATAATCCACCATTCACATTTTTAAAGCTTCTTTTTCAAGATTCCCATTTGCTTATTGTTGCATTGTATGCACATTTGATATTCAAAAATGAAGTTAAAGATAATTCTGTTAGTAACCCTGAAATATGTTCTGCATTGTGCTTCCTTAGGATCTACAGTGTTCACGTCCAAGTCATGGTATTATGTGAAAGCCCCTGTCGCCCCCTGCAGAAAACATAAACTTCTTTCTATATACTATGAATATATTGTTTCACTTGAATTTTTTTTTGGCTTTTTGAGACAGGGTCTCCCTGTAGCCCCAGCTGTCCTGGAACTCACTCTGTAGAACAGGCTGGCCTTGAACTCACAAAGATCCGCTTGCCTCTGCCTCCCAAGTGCTAGGATTAAAAGCGTGCACCACCACGCCCGGCTCTTCACTTGAATTTTTTAAATCTAAGGAAGGACTGTGGATCTACCTTGGAAGGACTAAAAAATACTTCTCTCTACGTTCTGTTTAAACTGGGCTGACAAAATCTCACAGTATAATCTGTAATCATCTCCTTACTTAAACAGGAAAGTCCATGTGAATTCAGATACAAGCAGCTACTAGGTCAACATGGTCCAATGGCATTGTGCATGGACACCAGGTGGAACAGCAGCCCTCGACTAGAAGAGGCAGGAAATCAGTTCATGGAAAAGATGATGACGTTTGCATTATCTCTAGAAAATCAGATGAGTGAAGAAAATGAGCAAAAAATGTCTCATGATGTACTTTTGTTCTCAAACATCACTGAGAGAAAAAACAGAGAAAAATGATGCATCCAATTAAAAAATTATATATGGATTTTTTCCCTTTATAGTGCACTTTAGTTTAATTTAAATTATTTACTTCCTCAGCTATTTCATCTATTATACATACATCCGTATTCGCTCTGCTGCCTGGCACTTAGTAGGTAACCAATTAAAATTAATTGACTGAATAACTGGAAACAAAAATGCCGCTTCTCATTAGATATCTTAATTTGAACTTAAATCCTAGAAAAGCTCTCTTTGTTATCTTTCTTAGTTTAACTCAGCAGTAATAAGATTGCTTCTCCTAGCATACTTTGTCTCTTTCCCCATGTTGCATACAGCTCTTTGCACTGGGACCCTGGCTTTGATAACCTATATAGAGAAAAAGCAGATCTTTCTATTATTGCTGTAACTCCGCTCAAAGTCAGACACATAACCTAAATTCGAGATAACAACAGGGATGTATTTTTAGAAAAGAAAGAAATATGAACAACTCATATTCCAGACTGGGTATAAAATAGGGATATTGAAAGGGGAGGAAGGTAAAATCTGAGAAAGTATGACCTCAAGAATGGAGAAGGTAAAATTCAAATTGTTCCAAAGAGAAGGAGAGTGACCAGGGAGAGGGAGGAATTCAAGCCTTAGGAGCCCATAGCTGTCTTAAGTGAAAACAGAACGGGGCGTGCAAATGTGCCTGTCAGGGAAAGACACTTATTTTCCTCCCGACCCTGTGTCACAGGTTGTCCACTCTCAAATATCCTCCAGTCATTCCTGCAGACGCTCAGCTCTCCTGACAGTCTTGATGGCTCCCTGGACTATTTTCTCCAGCAATCAGTTACTCAGAGTTCACATGCATTTCTCCCCTTGTCCTATCAGTCTTGCTGGCTGAACTTGTCTCCTGCCACCACACTGTTTTAGATTTCTGTTCTTTACAGTACTCTTCTGGTGATGGAGGTATGCTGCTCCTGAACCCTAAAGGCACTATGCAATAATCTCATTAAGATCCAAAATACATTGCCCTGTTTTTGCAAATGATAAGCATGCTTTTCTGAAGCCTTCATACCATATATTCTGGGCAGTTTCCATCCTCTCGATTTTGATTGCTATGGGTCCTTGGCAGCTAGCGATGAGAAAAAGGGCAGCCAAAGAGTGAACTTTTCTCTTCGGCAGGACCCACTTCCTTGTACTTGCCTCTGTAGAAGGCTTATTGATTAAGCCTGTGGCCATTAAACCTGTAGCCATTTCCATACAGTTCATGGCAGTCTTTTAAAATGGGATGTAACATTCAGAAAAATTACTTTTCCGCTGTAAATTCAGAAACCGATTTTTAAAACTGCAGCAATTATGCCAACAGTGACTATTCAAAGGTTATTGACTATCTGAGACCCATAAATGAGAAATTTAATGAAAAGAATAATTGTTCTTTATTATCACTACAAAGAGCAAAACTTTACCTGTAGGAAAATACACCATTTTCCTTTCAAACACTCGGAAAAAATCTCCGAGTTTAATATTTAAATTCCAGGTAAACTCAGGGTAATTTTTATAAAGTTTGCAGAAGTTAATATTTTAAAGGGTATATCTCATGATCCCCTCACAAGCACACTGCACATGGAAAGCCCCTTGATTGTATGACCTCCGGCTGTGACAGGGTCATCCTGGGGTTTAGAGAGCAACTAGTCTCCTTTGCCATTCCTTTTGATTGCTTTTCTCCTTTTAAAATAGTCAATGTCAGACATTCCATTCTCTATACTTTGGTGTTTATAATGATGGGTTTTACCACTATTATTTCAGACAATTACATTTATCATGCAAAATTAATCCTTGAAGGATCAGCGATGCATGCTTCTCTACAGCCCACAGAAACAAAACTATTATTCATTTTCCAGTTGAAATAAAGTGACCTCACTTACATGTTCATTCTTTTGTAGGCAATGGTAGGGAAGCCCATAATCAGTTGTTACCCAAGAGGAACACCTGGAGCCATAGTCACCACTGAATCTCAAGGAACTGTGACTCTGGCACGTGCCCTAGGTGCTGAAGAAACCTGCATAACACTTGTGAAGGAGATGAGTGTCCTTAGGTAACAGCCTCCATGACTTCTGGTTGAGGAATAAAGTAGAAATAGAAGTAAAGATGGGCTGTGGGAAGAGTTAGTTACTAAAAGACTTGCTTAGGAAGTGTAAGGACATGAGTTTGAGCAGTTGCTTGTGATACCTGGATTAGGGACTTGGTATAAATTGGATCCCTGAACTCACTCCTTGTTAAGCCACTCTGGCATGCTTGTGAGCGGTAAACCCATGAGTATTCATGTTTCAAAAATAAGGTCAGTGACACCTAAGTAGTGACATGGGTGTTATCTGGCCCTTGCATACATAGGCACAAAGAGGCACATACACGTGGAGACACATGCATCTGCACACAAGGATGTCCACAAAACTGTATACACGTACACACAAGAAAAGAAAGAAAGAAAGAAAGAAGGAAGGAAGGAAGGAAGGAAGGAAGAAAGGAAGGAAGGAATAAAGAAAAGAAAGGAAAGAGGACTCTAAGGGGTAAGATATCCATTACTAGAACGCTTTCATTTTCCCATCAATAGTACATTTCTTTTTACACACATTACCCTGAAAGTGATTGTCAGCCTATGCCTCCTGTCTCATTTTACTATATTATGAGATCCAGAATGGACTCATCTCCCTGGAGAATTCAGTGATAAAGGAAAACAGGTACAATGTTGTCACAGAAGAAAGACAGAATGATAAACTGATTTTTTTTTTTAAGCTAGAGAGGGTGCGCCAGGCTGTGCATAGCCAGGATGTCGGAACAGTGCATAGCAGGACACAGTCAGTCTTTGAGCTGCTCATGGGATATTAGAAAGTTGCTGCATGATCTCATCAACTAGAAATGAAAAATGAGTCATTCTCTGGGCAATAGCTAACTTTGAATCCTGAGATCACTGTAGCGTCTGGCTTTACAGTTTCTGAATGTGCTAAGGACTTGGAAGACTAATGAGTTCTTTGAAGTCTCTGTGAGAATTAGGCAAGAAAAGACAATTAGCTGTCACTGTGGTGGTCAAGCCTTAACTAGAATTATACTCGGTATTTGGATCTACTCATTATGTAACTTGCTCAGATCACTCTAAGTACTGTATTTCTCTTTTATTGGACTGTCAGATTATTTATTTGGTATAATTTATGTGTTAATGGAATCTCGGTCTTCGCTCTTGGGAGATTCATGAAGATGGTACAGTTGTACAATTGCATGTCCCTATTTCCCAGTGATTCTTTCAATGCCATTCCTAAATACCAGAAATTTAGGCAATAACATACTTGTTTAACAAGCAAAGACTGAGTCCCTGTGAGTCCATGTGAGATAGTTTTCTCTGCCACATCCTTTTGTGTGGCTGACAGTCCAGCTGTCAAAAGTATGGCTTCCAACCTGAGGTCAAACTTCCTTCTGATTGAGGAATTGATGCAAGAGATGCTTGAGATTATGTGGGCTTGCAGGTTTTAAATATATTCTTTTATTACTTTATTTTATGTGTATGAGTGTATTGCCTGAATGTGTGCAAGGCCCACAGAGGTCAGGAGAAGGCATCAAATCCCCCTGGAAACTGAGTTACAGACAATTGTTATCATATGGATGATGGGAATCAAACCCAGGTCTTCTGCAAGAGCAGCCAGTGCTCTTGACCACTGAGCCATGTCTCCAACCCCTTCATCTAGAAGCTTTTTTTTTCCAGCCTCGTATTATTTTTATTGACCATTTTTACATCTCATACAATGGTTCCCAATAAAACCCAGACCTCCCCATGCCTCAGTCCCCTATCAGAACTCACAAGTTACCTTATTTAGGTTAAGCCCTAGCTAGTCAAGCTCTTGAAACCAGATTTCCTTCTGTACAGATTCATCCACTGGAGTCTAGTCGGCACACCTAGAAATCCTAGGTAAGGCATACCCTTCCTCACCCAGCAGTACTCAGTCCAGGGCCAGTTCCACACCCATTTCTCTTGCTCCATTCTGAGACCTTGTCATTGGTACCCTGGGTCCTGTGTCTGATGGCATCATCTCCACAAGTTCACATGTGAAGCTTCCAGCCATCTGTCAGCCACCGCTTCTCTGTTTTCATGCAGCAGCCCTGGTTCTTACGAACTTTCTTCCCTCTCTTCCACAATGATCTCTGAGCTGTGGGTGGATGGGTTTTAATATATGGGTCCTGTCCAGGGATCCACACTCTGGAGGCACTCCCCCGTTATTTGAAACTTGGCTGTCTGTGTCCTTCCGTGTGTGATGCACTCTGCTGTGTCACTGGTGAGAATTGAGGGATGCACTAATTTTCTCTGTGACCTCCATTCCATGTGTACAGGTCCAACTGCGGATGCATCTCCCAGGATTAGGCATCTTTTTGCCTCCACTGGACTGGTTTGTGACCATGTCTCATTGAATGATGTGGGAAAGCCAAGCCCAGGTGGATGGTGCCACCCATGGACAGGTTGATCTGTACTGGACAAGAAAGCAGGCTGGGCATGGACCAGGGGAGCAAGCTAGTAAGCAGCGTTCCTCCACGGACTGTGCTTCAGCTCTTGCCTCCAGGTTTCTGCCCTGAGTTCCTACCGTGAACTCCCTCTGCGAAGAAATATTATCCAGGAGATGTAAAACAAATAAACCCTTTCCTCCCCAAGTTGGTATTGGTCAGTCTTTTGTCTCAACAATTGAAGACAAACTAGGACGGATGAACATAAAAAGTTAGTTTAGTAAAGACTGTCCAGAGAAGCACAGCTGGTGTGCTTTGTGGAACGGAGTAGGGGCAGTAAAAGGAACCCTGGCAAAGGAGAATCAAGGACAAACTTCCTCCTGAGCAGTTCACTTACAACATTAATGTCATCTTCTAGATGAGAGCTCAAATGAAACCAAGCCACAGAATAAAAATTAGCTATCATTTATCTAAAATGCGTCTATTCCTGTTTTTTTTTTAATTTGAAGATTGTCTAAATTGCTATGTCACACTTTCACTTTTCCTTTTCTTTATTCAAACAGTAATTCCTTTATCTCCAATGGCATGTATCTGCTCTTGCTTAAGGCAATAAATTTAGCCAGTTTTAGAAAAGCTTTGATAGAGGAAAGAAAACTATGCTGAGTGTGTTATTCTCTTAAGTTTCTAATTCTCAAGATGTGTTTTTCTATTCTGCTTCAAGTACCATAGTGTAAGTTGTGCCTTCCTTTCCCTTTGTATCTTCTTTACTATAACAATATTGTTATCCCCTACTAACCTACTTACTTATGAGGACAAAATGTAATGGCTCAATCAGTAATGTGATTAATCCAGATTTCTTGTCCATGCAATACATATGTTCAATAAAGTTTAAAACAAGCTAGGTAAAAATCACATCTTTGAAAAATTGATTTGGTGTTTGATATTTAGATTTTATAAAACAGTTTCATGTTATTCCGAAGTATCACACAGCAATTAAGGACTGCTCTCTGAGCAAGGCTGTACCAGCTGCTGAACAGTTTATGAAATTTGAATAGCTCAATGCAGGAGGATTCTGATTTGCAAAGAAACAATCTGGCTGCTCATCTTCCCAGGCAGGGATACACCCCTTTATTTATCTCACTGTATTAGGCTAGACAGGATGATTTTTTTTTTTATGTTGAGTGGCTGCCTTTTAGAAGATTATAAACTCCGAGTGAAAGAGTTCCACACATCAAGCCACTCTGAGTCACAATCATCAGCAGTGGAGGTGGTGACTGAAAGAAAACTCTGATTCTTCCTGTCTTCTTAATGTCACATTTGAAACCCAAATCAGAACCAGACACTCCCTGGCTTAGGCCCACAGTTCAGAATTAAAGCAACTTGGTTTGGGTTTTATTTTGAATACTTTTTTATAACCAAGAACTGAACTTTAGGAAACATTTGAGAAAAAATGTGACTTACTGTAACTGTTAGGAAAACATGTAGAAGTTTTTAAAATCATTGTCACTTATCTAAATGAAGACTCTGTTTCTGCAGAAGAATAGCCTGCAATTAAGATTTCTTTTGAGTTGTCTGTGAAACAGCTTTGTTTGAATTTAAATTCCCAGATGTTTTCACTGGATGGTGGGGCTGTGGGGGTTTGGACACAACAGCCTGTAGATTGGTTTTGCACGAAGGATGCTTGTACTCATGGATTATCACTTATAGCTAAAAAAGGAAAAAAAAAAACAGAGAAAGATGCAAGACAGTTATGGCAGAATACATGATCTGGGATGGGGTGGGGGTGGGGGGGGGAAGGGAAAGGGAAAAATGCCTGATCTGAATTGGAAAATGATGTACGAAATGCACAAAGCATCAATAAAAAAAATTAAATTAAAAAAAAAAATGGATTCAGCTTCCACTCTCAGCATCTTCATTAGGTCAGAATTTATACTCGCATTTCATGTTGATAGGTCCTTTTTACTTGCCAGTGTTAATTTATAAAATCCTTGATATTCTTTCAAATATTTAAATGTATTCATGATATGTGTTGTATCACACAGTTTTAGGTATATAATATACATATATATATACAAAAAAAAAAGAAGGTAGTAAAACACTAAAAAGGTGGGAACTGTGTGCAGCTTTTAAATACCAAGTCTAGTCATGTTCATTGGCTGTAGCAACGACCATGGTGCAACCATTAAAATGCCTCTGTGATGTTCAGGTAGCTATGTAGCCATCTCTTATTGCAGAAAAATGTTAACACTAACTCTATCTCTCTCCACTGGACTCTCTGAAGCAGCTCTGGGAAATAGCTATACCGAGAGAGGTATAGAAAGCTGTGTTCTAACAAAATGTTCTTTACAAAACTCATTGTGATTAATACTATTGGCTGCCAACCTAGAATCACCCAGGAGATGATGAATCTCTGTGAGGGAGTTTCCATATTGGGTTAGCTGTGGAAGGAAGACCTTCCAACTCCCTAACTGTGGGTAGCACTGTCCATAGACTGAGCTCTGGTAAAAAGATGGAAGTGGGCTGAGTACCAGAGTCACTGCTGCTTGACTGCAGATTGAGGTCACCAGCTGCCTCTGCTCCCGCTTCCCTGCCCTCTCTGCTAAGAAGAAATATGTCTTCAAACTGAGAGCTTAATAACCCTTCCTTTCTTAAGTTGTTTTTTGTCAGGTATTTTGTCATACTAAGGAGATCAGAAACTAGTGTACCAGTTGACTGGCTGGGTTTAGTCTGTCTTCCATTGTTCCCCAGTTTTAAAATATTGCTTTAAGAGTTCTTTAAGAGATCAAGTTAAGAAAAAGAACTCTGTTAAATTCAAGAAGTTCATTAGTAGATAGAAATAAAGTAAGTTTATACATAAGCACTCAAATAAGTAAACCATGCATGTGTAGAAGAGAGTATGGTTTTCATTGTTTTGTATAAGTGTCCAAAGGGCCACTGTGAATAGAAGAGACTATGATAGCTTAAGGACAGTGAAGTAAGGCAGCCTCTAGAAGCTCAGAGGCAACATCTGGATGGCTGAAAACAACCTTGCAGAGATAATAGCATAATGGAACATACATAGCCATGTTCTCCCCACACTTGTCATTCACTGTCTCTGAGCCACCTCTCCATTTTCAGATTACAGAGTCGGTATTGATATTCTACTCTTAAAGTGGGAGACACTGATAATGAATATTGGGCAAATGAGCAGATTTTCTTTGATTTTACTCAATTTCCTGCTGTAACCTACCAACATATGTTGAATTACCTTTCCATGGATGTAAACTTAAACACTTATCTTGTTACAGTAAGTGTCAATAAAGACTAAAAGTGCTGCCTTCAAGTACATACTTGGAAGTATTGAATACAAAGATGTTTGAGTTTCACTTACAAAGAAGAGGATTCTGAAAAAGCTTTGACAGTAAAGCGAGGGAGATGGCTCCATGGGAAAAGCACTTGGCGTGCAAGCATTAGACAAGAGTGCGCATCCCCAGAGTCCAAGGAAGCAGGAGGCAGTTGCGCTCACCTGTAATCCCAGCACAAGATGGAAAAGAGAAACGGAAGGACAGGCTGAAAGCTGATATCACAACAGTGAACCACAGGAGACACTATCTCAACAAAGTGGACGCCAAGAACCAACACCTGGGATTGTCCTTAGCATGCCACATATCTGCTGTGGTTTACATGCCTCCCACAAGCATTCATGCCCTCTAAAAGCAAGCTTGAACATAAACACCATACACATACATCATACACATACACACATAAATGAAAAAGCTGAAAATAAAATAAAATGATAAAAATGATGATGGGGGGGTTTGGTGAGATGGCTCAGTGGTTAGGAACATTCGCTATTCTTCCGAAGGACCCGGGTTTGATTTCTAGCACCTACATGGCAGCCAACAACTCTCTGTAATTCCAATCCAGAGAATCCGATGCCCTCTTCTGGCCTCTGCTGGCATTACATGAATGTGGTATACTTGCATTCATGCAACCAAAACACTCATACACATAAAATAATAGAGACATTGATGATTTGGGCAAAGAATCTGCTTTGTTCCGAACCATCACACAGTGTTTGAACAAATTTTATTCAGATGAAAAATGATTAAGAAACAATTAGAAAAACAATTGCACCAGGTACATTGAGGGACCTATAACTTTGAGCACAAATTCAGTGCCATTTGCATGAATACACATACTGTAATGATCTTAGAAAGCATGGGCTGGACCAGCCTTCATTCTCCCAAGAACCTCCATCAAAATATTGCCAAGTTTCTTCAAAGAATAATCTCTTAAATCAGTTCTTATTCTCATGAACCATCAGGCATTCCTTTTTTACAATATCTTGTCTTACATTGATTATAGATGTTTAGCAAGAAGTTCAAAAGTACTCAAATGAGATATATTTTACATTGAATCTTGGATTCTTTTTAAGCTGTACTTAAAGGAAGCTAAAAGCTTCTGCCTGGTTGTGGCTACAGATTTTCCTCACTGATTTTCTTCTCTGTTGTCAGACCCTCGGGAGACACTATTGTGTGATTATCAATAGAAGGCTAAAGGTCTCCAACATGCAATCGTGGCAGCTGCTAGTACGGGAGAAACTCGTCACAGATCCCTTTCATGTTTCTTAATCTTCTACAGACTGAAAAATTGCTTGCTTATCTGATATGCATTGTGTTCATCAAATAGAGGCCAACAAGTCTGTATTGAGTAAAAATTTTGCCTAAATTGTGACAAAATTCTTTATCAATTGTGCATGGGGAAGAGGCTTTAACAGAGCAATGGGGGGAAGCATATCTCTAGGGAAGAGGTATGCATAGGGGCGGGTCATTCCTTTGTATGTCAAACACTGTGCTAGATTCCAGGGACATAGTCATGGGTACAATAAGCCTCTTCTCCAATCCAAAAACTCTTAAATTGATGTTCTAATTTCCAACATAGTGAAGCTGACAAGTAAACAAAAGGGGAGCAAGTTATTAGGGAGGTGCTGTAAGTGGATATGGGGGCAGGATATATGAGAATGCCACTTAAGGCTATGCCGAAGGACTCCTTTGATATCTAGACACTTAAGGGTATGCCTTTTACATCTGGATAGATGAGCTTCATCTACCTGGCAGCCAAAACCCATTGAATAGCATGCTTCATTGTCTGAAGGAGTAGTGAGTAGACATAGAGATTTTAGATAGAGCTCAAGAAAGAAATGATGGAATGTGGTAACTGGTCACATTGTGTAGTTGCCTTGTAATATTTGTGTTTGTATCCTTAGACCTGTAGACCTGGGCTGCTCTCAGCCTCGGCCACAGAAGTTTCAGATTGCAGTGGGCAGCAGTCAGTGCTGACATGTAGAACCAGGCAAAGTGCAGAGAAGAGACTGAGCGCTCAACCCTGAGCCAGTATTTTCTTAACACACACACACCCAACACCACCAAAGCTCAGGGAACAGAGAAGAGGAGGCGGGGAGAGGATGGGGAGGAGTGTTGTGAAATGCCAGCTTCTGGACAGGACATGGCGGCCACACACCCCTCTTCAGGGGCAGCACCAATTGGACTTAATGGGCTGGCTATTGGCTCTCCCCTTGGAGAAATAACCCATGGCTGATGCCACAAGCTTACATCCTCTACAGGTTAGGAGATGTTATAAGCCACAGTAAGACCCTGTCATATTTAACAGGGGGGAAAATTGTAATTCATGGATTAACATATCCAAACATGTGTCTATGCTAAAGTAACCTACCATAACTATTAGTGCTGCTTAAATACCTATATATCTAATTGCTTGTTCTTCATTAGTAGGATCGAAAGGTTATTCCTGGACAAACTGTCAGCCCATGAAAGGAAACAGCCAGAATTGACCAGAGTCCAAGTCAACAGCTCCAGAGAGAGTGGACTGTTTTACCTCTCATCCACCTGTGCCCCTTTTCTAAGCCTAGGGAACAACCTGCGGAAGAGGGGGCGTGGTAGAATGTAAGGGCTGCGATTGGGGTGAATGGTGAAACTACAGCAATGTAGTCTGGACACTCATTTGATCAACTTGATTGAACAAACAACCTGTCACCCCCCACTGGATGGTGGGACTGTAGGTGTTTGGGCACAACAGCCTGCAGATAGGTTTTGCATGAAGGATGCTTGTACTCATGGATTATCACTTATAGCTAAAAATGAAAAAAAAAAAAAAACTGAGAGAAAGATGCAGGACAGTTATGGCAGAATGCATGATCTGGGATGGGGGGGGGGGGGGAAGGGAAATAAGCCTGAACTGAATTGGAAAAAATGTATGAAATGCACAAAGCATCAATAAAAACTAATTTAAAAAAAAAACATGGCTTAGTCCATTTGGACTTCTAAAACAAAATGCTTGTGACTGAGTAGCTCTGATGCAGCAATGTGCTTCTTTTGGTTGGCTGGTCTAAGATCACGGTGCCAACATGCTCTTGATTGGGTGGGACTCCTCTGGGGAGGATCCAGCTACAGTCTGCCAACTTCCTGTTGCAGCTCCCCCCCCCCCGCCAGAGGGCAATGCACAAGGCACGAGGTGTCTCTCCCCAACCAAGTTTAAAAGGGCATTCCTCTCACGCATGAGGGTTCTGCCTTCATGAACTAGACTTTCAATTAATGAATCCATTAGTGTTGAGACAAGAAGAGGCTGTGGAACTTGCCTTGTGGTGGAGGGGTGTTCTGCCTCAGTCTTCAAATATTCA
This sequence comes from Rhizomys pruinosus, assembly GCA_009823505.1. NCBI lineage: Eukaryota > Metazoa > Chordata > Mammalia > Rodentia > Spalacidae > Rhizomys > Rhizomys pruinosus. The sequence continues at coordinate 291,603 of VZQC01001732.1, read as the reverse complement.
TGTCACCCTCCCATTTTGATGTTATCTCAAATCTAATCTAAACATTGTGAACTCCATGCCATTCCTAAATACACTGCTTAACTCTACCTGTGTTTGAACTTGCTCAGTGTATAGGTTTGCCACCAAGCTTGCTGAGGGGAACACTTGCTGTTTGGATAATCTAACACTGACAATTATGAAAGGCAGTAGCTAATTATCTCCAAGGAATTAACACACAGCATATTTAAAGCCAAACTCCAAGTTAACAAATACGAATTCATTCTCTGTGTAATAATCTGAATGGTTTTATTGATATAGAGTTTAGTACTGATATTATACACTATGTGCATATTCAAGGAGCCTATATATTTCATTTTTAACAGAATTATGTTCTGGAATTAAAGTCGATATGAAAGAATGCTTATCTTCCTAAAATATTATTATTGCATGAAAGCTTAATTTAAATACAAATTTAACCATTTGTCTTATCTTTTAATTAACATTTACATTTCCAATATATTTCATATTTACAAAATGAAAATCGTCAGACAACAGTACCATTTATTGGCCCTCTATCAACCATTTCAGCATCAATGACTATGCAAAGCAACTGATAGGAACTATTGATCTACACAACATTCAGTGAGATTGCCATTTTTTCTGTATACAAAGTTGTGGTAGATTCAGAGTGTGCCTCTGCCTGTGTCAGAGCTAATGCCAGAGAGGGTTTCTAAATATTCAACCACCATGAGTCATTTATCCTTGGCCTAGGAGCTAAACAGGTGACATTTCGAGAGTCCTTGAAAGAGTCATCACTTCTGAAAACCTTTCACTAATGAATGAACTTGAAAATGGTTACATTGTATCAGCATATAAAAGAAAAACCAACTTGCTTAATTTTCCTGCCACATCTGTTCTGGAGTTAGTAAAAACAGATACCTAACCCAGATAGAGCAATGAATTAAGAGTACATTGCTTCCTGGAGCGCTTGTTTGACCCACTAGCAACAAGTCACATGTGGTTGTTTATATGTAAATTAAAAAATTAAATGAAATTAAATTTTTGTTTTCTCACTCAGGTCATATATCAAGTGCTCAGTAGCTACATGTGATTAACATTAAAGCAGAGGCAGGGAAGACATGCACAGAGTAGCCTTCCTTTGTCATTAAAAGCTCCTAGGCAGGGTAAAGTGACTTATATTTAGTCAAAGAGCAGTAAAATGCGACGAAGAGTCGTTATAGAAGCATCTGTTTTATAATAATCTAAAATCACCAAGAGAGGAAGCTTCCAAGAGAGGAAGCCTGTTAATGTTTTCATGATTTGATCAATAACCTTATGAGCAATATTCACAGAACCCACTATGAGAGACTTAATGGAAACTCTAATTCTGTTTTTAAAGGTATGATATCTGGGAACAGTGGTGTGCTCTTGGTTTCTCAGGTTCTTGGGAAGCTGAGGCAGGAGGATTACTTATGCTCCTAGTTTGCAATCAGCCTAGGTCACACTGTGCAATTGAAGAAGAATTTGTTGTTTTATATATACCCCGTAGCCTCATTGAAATTTCCTTTAATAGTTATGGTGGTGTGTAGTGGCAGACGTGATGAGTTAATTTCCTGTGTCCTTCTCATCTCCCCAGTTGACGTCATTCTTTCCATTTCCGGATGATTGTTTTCAACTGTATCTCTGACCTAAGGCTCCCTCCTCCTAAAACCTCCTCATAAACCCAGCCTCCCCCCCACCACCAGGATGGAGTCATGAACATACATTCCACTCAGGATGGAATCTACCTGAGTCACACCCCTGCCAGGCACCCAGTGACTCACAGGCACAGGCCTGATTAGATTTATACAAAGGGAATATCAACCACTCTTTAAGAGTTCCATATGTCCTGTGGTGTGGACTAAGGTCCAAAACCAATATGATCATTTTGCTACCATGAAAAATGACAACTTAAGGATGGAAACAACTCAACACTGGACAAGAGAGACTCAGAAAAATTGCCCTTGTCTGGCAAAAGCCTCACATTAAACCCATACCACCACTCGATACTACAGAGTCACTTATGTCAATTTTCACTCATACATCTCAGATTGGGTTTTTTAATAAGTAATGCTAGGGGCTGGAGAGATGGCCTAGCGGTTAAGAGCACCAACTGCTCTTGCAGAGGACCCGGGTTCGATCCCCAGCACTCACATGATGGCTGAGAACCATCTTTAGCTCCAGTTCCAGGGGAATCCGACGCCCCCTTCTGATCTCCACGGCATTGCACGACACAGGTGCACCAACCTACATGCAGACAGTACATTCATACTCATGAAAAATAATAAAAAAAAATGCCAAACTTATTGTGATACTTTTAGTTATTTCTGGACTTCTCTTTTTGCAAATAGGCAATGAATGACATTACTTGAATTTGTAGTAAAGGTAGGTAGAATTTTCTACACTTAAACAATGAATTACGAATCACTGTAAAATAGATTCTTAAAGAGCAGGAGAAGACAGTATAGATTAACAGAAGTTTATTTGGTGCTTTGGGTTTGAGATTCAGCCTACGACTTTGCATAACATCTGGGAGATGGATTAGAATCAAATCATAAGAGGAATTAACCCAGAGTATAGAATATAATAGACCGGAAATCATAAAATTCACATAGGTGTTACTTTCAGCCTGTTCTGTACTCTTGAGAGGGCAACTTGATGGTGAGAGCAAGATTATGTTTGGAATTGGGGTCCTTATTTGTTTTTGAGGCCCCCACTACAATGATCATATTTATCTTGACTCATTTACTTGTATGCATATTTTACTACAATCAGAGCCATTCAGTCATGTCATTGGGTGTCCTTATCTTCTGAGATATTGCCATGCCTACCTGCGCCACCCTTCCCTCCTCCATCTCCCCGCACTGCTCTCTTTCTTGACTTACCCTTCCATTCTCTCTGCCTTTTTTTGCATCATTTATTTTAAAATTGACTTGTAATTTAGATTTCTAATTTTTGGCATCAAGAGATCTAAGAGAAGAAAGAAGACATGGGTAGTTATCAATCTTTTTGTGTCTGACTTATTTTCCTTCTGCATTCTCTGCAGAAACGTTCTGATTGGTGTGAAAGAGAATGTCAAGTAGTTTGTTTTGCTTTTGTTTGTTTCCTGGCTTTGCAGTGTGTGTGGGGGTGTATGAGTCTGTGCATATGCGGGTGAGGTTGCATGTGGAAAGTCATGATTCCCCTTGTTAGGTCAAGATACACTCAGTACTAAGACAAACCTTAGAGTGGTGAACCAAGTCACAGAAGACACAGTCGTGGTTCCCTGTGTTAGGTCAAGGTGGACACAGTACTGAGAACAATGCTGAGAGTTCTGAGCACCAAGCCATAGAAGTCAGTCGTGATTCACCTCAGTTTATTTAAAAATCAGACCATAGATGATACGCATTGCAGAATGGAAGTTTAAGTGGATAGCTTTCATTAATAATTCATGTTACATTTATAATTTTTCATTCATTTTCCTTTTAATTTTCTTTTCAAACTTTTATATCATCGCTTTATTTCCAAAAACATATGTCTTTTTCTCTTTTGACCATCATGAGAGCATTGTTTGCATGCACAAAGATAAAGTCCAAATTTTCTGGTACAACACTCTAGAAGACATTTTATTTATGTGTATCTGTCTTAAATGTCAAACAATGCTTCATTTAATTTCTGTCTGTTGCCACTTGGGTATAGTCATTCTTTTCTTCAGGTGTTTGTAGTGCTTTATATATTCTCTGAAGGACTGTTTTTCTGGACATCCATTTGTGCTTATTTATATGGCATGTCTTTAATTTGGGAATTTTTATTCTACAGTCCTGTTGAAGATCTGGTCAGCATCATTATCCTGAGATTCGCCTCCCTCCTCTGTGCTGTGATGCATACATTTTGTCTTTGCATGCCATCCCAAATTTCCTGCATCTTGCATTCCTGTGTTTTAAATGTGTTTCATAATCTTTGCTGGAGTGGTCCAATTCTTCAACTTAATAATCCAGTTTTCCATTTCATTCATTCTATTGCTGAGGCTTTCTCCTGTTATTCAAATTGGCTTATAGAGTGCTTCACTTCCTTCTTCATTTCAGCCAGAGTTTTCTTCAATATATCTTTTTTTCTTTTTTTTTTTACTTTTTGAGACAGGGTATCCTTTTAGTCCCAGCTGTCCTGGAACTTGCTATGTAGACCAGGCTGGCCTTGAACTCACAGAGATCCACCTTGCTTCTGCCTCCCAAGCACTGGGATTAAAAGTGTGCACCACCATGCCTGGTTTCTTCGATATTTCTATCTCTTTTGTGAATTCAGTCAGAAGTTTATCCATATCTTCTTTTAATTCTTTGATCGTGTTTATGATTATTGTTTTAAATTCTGTGTTACTCTACAGGTTTCTCATTGTAGAACTTTTCTATAGGACTAGAGGTGTTTGTTGGGGACATATTATTTGGGTTTTTCATATTATTGTTTTTACATTGGTATTTTGGCATGGCATGTAGAATTTTTTGTTGTTATTTGTGATTCTGGTGTGAAAGTCAAGCATTCCTTTGTTGAGTTGCAGTCTGACTCTGTTCATATACTTGATGTGCCTTGGCTGTTTTCTTCTTGGGCGTGAAAAAAAATGCTGGTTGGTTTAGCTTAAGTTTGTCTTTTTATTTCACATTGGAGGGACCAGATGCCTCTAGTTCAGCTACTCAGTTCATACAAAGGCCCAAGTCAGTTATCAGTTAGACACTCACAGTCTTCCTCCTAAGGTCTGGGTCCCTGCTATTCAGCAGAAATAGGCCCATTTAGGCAGCTTGCTGGGTGGAGGCTGGATTCAGGTGTTCTCAGGCAGTCTGCAAAGATTTGGGCCCTTACTAATGGGCAGAGAAAAGTCTAACCCTTCAGCGGTGGGAGGCACTTAAGATTGTCCCAATGGAGAGGGACGGGCATGATGCCATTTGGAGAAATCATGGCCATGGAGAGTTTAGAGGATAGTTCCGGGGTTCGGGGTCCAAGGCAGGGAAGAAGAACGGTCTAGGAAATCCAAGGCAGGGTGGGCATGGCCAGTGCATAGACAGAAGCTGCTCTTCAAGGTCCAAAGGCAAGAAGGGAGGTGGAAATCACCTGTGAAGGGTCTAGCCAGCCAGACTGGAGAACTGAGCATGGTGAGTCAAGGGTGCAGTGGAGAGGAGAGTGGTACAGAGCCTGAGCTGCTAAGAGAAAAGGCCACCGTTTCTTTTAATTCTTTTTTTTTTTTTTTTTTTTTTTTTTTTTTTTGTCTTTTCAAGACAGGGTCTCCCTGTAGCCCCAGCTGTCCTGGAACTCACTGTGTAGACCAGGCTGGCCTTGAACTCACAAAGATCCGCCTGCCTCTGCCTAACAAGTGCTAGGATTAAAGGCGTGCACCACCATGCCCGGCGTCTTTTTAAATTTACTTATTGTTCTAGTTTGCTTTCAGTTGCTGTGACATACTATTCTGACCAGTACCAAATTGGAGAGGAAAGGATTTGCTCATCTTACATCTCCCAGGTCACAGTTCATCACTGAGGGAGCCCACGTTAGGAACTCAGAGCAGGAACCTTGGAGCAGGACCTGAATGAAGCACAGGTCATGGAGGAACACTGCTTACTGGCTTCCTTCCTGACCCATGTTCAGCCTGCTTTCTTATACAGCACAAAACAAACTGCCCAGGGGTGGCACCACCTACAGTGGGCTGGGCCCTCCCACATCACTCAACAATTAAGGACATACCCCACAGTCAGGACCACAACCAATCCAATGAAGTTAATTCCCCAGTTGAGGCTCCCTCAACCTAGGCGTGTCAAGTTAATATTAAAGCTATACAGCACAGGAAGGCCGCAGTTGCCGGTGCTACTGAGGGACTTGCCTTCTCTCTATGGCCAGTGTTTTAGAGCTTCTAAAGTTCACGAGTGCTCCCGTGGAATTGTGTGGGTTGATGTGGGAGAGAGATAAGTAAATATAACTCCAGTGTAAAGATTTGTGTGATGCCACACGCATGAGGCTTTTTAAAGAAGAGATTGAACACTGTGCAAAGAAATTGGTTTTTTAAGGAGATAAGATAGGAGTAAATATAGAAAAGGCTGTAAACGACTTAAGGCACTGAAGCAAAACGTGCATTCCCTTTGCTGTTTCTTCCTGTAGAACAGCAACTCGGACCAGGGTAGTGGCCACCCACAGGGGCCTTTTGTATCTCAACAAATGATTTATTGGTATTTGACTTCTTTCTACTTAGGAACCCAGAATTGTCTTGGAAAAACCTGGAGAACTTGATTGTACAGACTGAGTTATCTTTGCCCTCTCCAAGGGAGCTTGGCTCTGTGGCAAGATTTCTACTTCAACCATCTGTCAACAGCTGCCCACAGCCAGGGAAGGTCGTGCTCGGCAGACTTCAATCGGTCCAACACTAGCCCAGTCTGCACACTGAGGTCACAGGCTGTATGGCACCAGCTGGAGATGTCTTTCCAGTGATACCAGGACAGCCAGACCTGTTTTCAGACATGATACTTCCAAGAGTAGGAGAGCCTGGGAAGAGTTTTCTATACATAGACTAATTTTAGACTACGTGGTCTTCAAAGTTCTTTTATGTGAAATATAAGGACCATGACTCTAACTGTACTCTTGGGAGCACACTAATAAAAAGAGGACAGGGCTTACATAGTGCTCACCATGTAAACTGTATATGCTTGCATACTATAAAAGTATCTGTATTACATGTATGTATATATACCTTAAAAGCTGCTAATTCATTAGTAGTAGTAGTAGTAGTAGTAGTAGTAGTAGTATTGAGACAGGGTCTCCCTTTTAGTCCCAGCTGGCCTGGGGCTTGCTCTGTAGACCAGGCTGGCCTTGAACTCACAGAGATCCACCTGCCTCTGCCTCCCGAGTGCTGGGACTAAAGGCATGCACCACCACGCCTGGCCCTAATTCATTATTATTTATCCACTGAATGAGTCACAAGTTCTTCTTTAATGACACAAGTTGATCTTGACTCTAGAACAGATGAAACAGACTCTAACTTTTCAAACAGCCCTCAGTGCCTCTGGGAAAGTAAGGAAAAGTGAATTACACTATGGTATTAATACAAAGGTATAATAATTAGAAAAATAGAGAATTACTCCCAAAATTCTGGTACGTGGCCTAAAGTTTATTGATAGACATACAACCCATGAATGTTCTGAAAACTTTAATGCTTTCCTGGATCCAGAGACGCCATCAGTGTGTGTCCCTTCCAACTACTGTGATTTACTAAAGCCAGGGGTAAAGATGTGAAGGTCTCACCCACATCTGATCGCCAGCTGGCTGCCCATCACCATGCTGTACCCTATATTTAGAATATCTAAATTTTAAATTCCTCCCCACCACAGCCCCCATTCTGTCTCTGGCTTCTTTGTATACCATCCTGCACTTCCATCCTACATCACAACAGTCTTCCTCTTTCAGACGAAAGTGTGTGCATTTGTAGTTTGTTTCCCTTCTCTCTGGCATATTGCTCCCATCACTGCGTGGGGATTCCTACTCTTTCTATTTTTATCCTGGAGAGAATTTACCTGAGAACCAATCGCAGAGCATGCCTTTGCCCCAGGATGATAAATTACATCTTCTTTGCTTTTGTCTCAGTCTGAAATTCTTTCATGAGTCTCTCATGTCTTCCTCTTCTTGAAGTAGTTTCCATCCTCTGTAGAGTGATGCTCTATTTGGAGCTGGAGAGATGGCCTAGCGGTTAAGAGCACCGACTACTCTTACAGAGGACCCGGGTTCGATCCCCAACACCCACATGGCGGCTGAGAACCGTCTGTAACTCCAATTCCAGGAGAACTTCAGTTCCAGGGGAATCTGACGCCCTCTTCTGACTTCCGCTGCATTGCACAACACGGGCGCACAGACCTACATGCAGACAGTACATTCATACACATAAATAAATAAAATATTTTTAAAAATCATTAATATGTTTTTATTGAACAAGTAAACAATTCTTATTCCCATAAGCCAACTGTAAAGCAAAATCTAACTAGATGGTGCAACTAGAAGGTTCCAAGGAAGATGTATTTGTAGAAGGAAGGAAGCACTGTCGCTGTAAGCCGGAACCTCCTTTATGACATTTGAAGACATCAGTCAAATCAAGAAGACATAAAATTTCACTCATTTTCTCTTCATTTCAAAATAGTTTAACCAAAGCATTAACAAAATGTTTTTTCAAAATAGTTTAAACAAAGCATTAACAAAATGTCACCTGGCTCTGAATGAAGGTCTTCAGCAATTTATAATTGTTCTCCCAGAAGACTGGAAGTGGTCATTGTCACCCACGGAAAGGAAATGGTCTTAGACAAGAGTCTTTGCAGACATGAATTCTGAAACAGAACAGATGGCCAAGGAAGATGAAATGCAGAATACAGGAGTCTTAGAAAGCAAGCGAAGATATATAAATGAGAAATTTCAGAGCAGATCAAACAACTGTATATGCTTTAGGACAATAACAGGGCTTTGTTCACGCTTTAACTTGAGCATCAAAGACATAGGTGATAGATATTTATACCATTGCAATTCATACTGAGTTTACAAATAAATCCTTAAGTCATACTGGTTTGCACAATGGAATTTATTTGTCACTCTCAAAACAGCCTAAAGCAGGCTTACTAGGTGACAGTTGGGTTTCCTTGAAGTAACCCAGGAGTGAGGCTCCCTTCTGCTTTTGTCCCATTCAGTCCAGGGCTCCGAGGTCCTAGACAGTCAGCGAACATGGTAAAGAGTTGAGATATGTCAGATTTTAAATGCCCTTATCAAAAAAAAAATCAAACATATCTCTTCTGCCTACCTATGATTTACAGGAAATTAGTCATCAGGTCCTGAGTCTATGAGAGATCCAAAACTGTCATCAATGGATGGATAGTTGGTTCCTGGAATTAACTCTATGGATATACACAGATGATGATGGAAACAGTCCATTTTCTAAGATGATGGTGGCATTTATGCAATGTTCTTTTCATTTCATGTTTACTGATGAATCATCTAGAAATACAAGGGCCACATCATATGTTAATTCTATTCTCAAAAGGCATACTTTATTAGAAGTGACAGGACTTTCATATAAATAATGCCAGTCTAAAGGCTTTTTTTCTTCTGATTTAGCAGCATACATTTTGTGACAATTCCAGATGGTTCAGTGAATAAAAGCAGTTGACCCATGAGCCTCAGCTGGACCTAAGTTAAACACAGGAACCTATGTAAAAAGTCAGATTGAGCAGGAAGCATTTATACTCCCAGCTCTCTTAAAATGAGATGTGAAGAAGAGACAAGATACTAACCCTGAATCAAACAGGGCAGCTCACCTGGAATATGTAGCACAAAGGAAACAGCAAGCAAGATCTGCTCCATCAAGGTGGGAGGAAAGAAGCAATGCCTTTACAGTTGTTCTCTGACCTCCATGTTATGTCCCATGGCACAGGCACACACACACACACACACACACACACACACACACACTAATGGAAAATATTTTTTTCAAGTAAATAGATGTGAAAAATGGAAAGTTAGTCACTGTATGTGACTTTACTGGAGAAAATGGAAACTTCTTGTGTGAATGGTTCTTGTCCTCCATGTCCAATGACACATAGTTGCCATGACAAACAGGTATTATATAGCCTGTGGTGATGGCATCATATAGGAATGCACCTTAGTGTGAAATCTAGCCCTTAAAAGCCTGGTGTGCTTTTTACAGTTAGATGTGTAATATTCCCCATTTGGATTGCTTCTACAATTTTTAATCTAGAGAGCACATTTCTCACTTTCATTACATGATTAGTGCGTGCCGTGGCTCAGTACACTCTATAACAAAAATAATTTCAGCAAAGGTTGCAGGTAGAGAAAGAGCCAGGACTATACCTGTATAAGTGATTGGGTAGAATTAACATGGGCTGGCCAACAATGTGGATCAGAGGGGAAAACAGCTTGTGGCCAAACCTGATGAAGTGAGCTTGATCATAGGGACCTCCATGGCGGAATGAGAGATCTCTGCCCCATAAGCTGCCTTCTGACCTCCACACACATGCTGTAGCACACAAGCAAATAATATAGTTTTAAAATAATATAGCTTTAAAAAGAATTAAAATATGAAAGAGAATATGCCTAAAAGAAGGCTCTAAACAAGACTATTAGTAATAATTCAAGTAATTCTACCTAAACTGACACAGACTAACATGAAGAGCTAGCAAATATCTTGTTAAAAGTGCCAGAGAGTAAATCTTTGAAAATTGGTGGGCCAACATGAACTCTGTCAAAACTAGAGATTTAAACACCAACTGCTTCTATAGAATATTAGTACCTGATACTGAAAAATGAATTTCATAGAATTTCAAGTTTGGTAATATTGCTTTCCTTTGGAATTTTTGCAACCGTTTAAAATAAAAATGGTAGCCAGGCCTGATGGCACATGCTTTTAATTCCAACACTTGGGAAGCAGAGGCAGGCAGATCTCTGTGAAATCAATGCCTTCCTGCTCTACATAGTAAGTTTCAGGACAGTGAAAACTTGTCTCAAAAAGACCAAAAGAATAAATCCAGTAGGATTATTTAAAAGCTATACATTTGCTCAGTCCTGTTATCTAGACCATTTGAAATGAAAGCACCATTCAGAACTAAGTTACACATACTAATTGAGGATATAAATTAATATAATACAGTTTTGAATTACATTAAATATACTATACAATATTTTTCGTGTAAACATGGTTTGGTTTGGTTTTATTTAGTTTGCTGTTTTTTCTATTATTCATCCTAATAAAGCTATAAGAAATTATCCCAGAGCAGTTCAAGGACAGAAGCATGTTGAGACCTACTATTGTTTAGGTCTCTTTGAAACCTTTAATGCTCAATTAAGCAATTTAGCCACCAGAAGAAGGGCATTTCTTCATGCGTGAATATGTCCGCACGGGGATGTGGCTGGGACTATGGGACAATGCTGTGCCGTGTGTGTGTGTGTGTGTGTGTGTGTGTGTGTGTGTGTGTGTGTGTGTGTCAGACCTCTTGGTGTTCCTTTAGATGCCACTAGCTCAATATCTGCAGGCAATGGACCATGAGATGATTATGTATCCTCTGCTTGGCTTCATGCTTGATGCATCTGATCAGACACCGGGTTTCAGTTCCAATATCACAGATGACAGAGTCAAATGCGGGATGTGTCGCTGCAAATGTCAAAAGGTTCTGAGAAGAAAAGACAGCTCTACCTCTGTGTTTAGATTAAAAATTGAAACTAAATGTCCATTTCCAATTACTTGGTCTTCTTTAAGTTGTCTGCTTGACATCTGTTTGTCATAATCTACAGGTATCCAAGGATAATTTGCATAGGACACAAAAACATCATAACTAACAAAAGAGGCCACTAATGGTTTAATTCATCTTCTTGGCTAAACCATAGCATTAAAAATTGACTGTTAACATAATGTACACTAGTAGTTCTCCTTGATAAGTACCCACTTGAAATAAGAGTTGGATTAAAAATTGTTACAATACAGGGGCTGGAGAGAAGGCACAGCAGTTAAGAGCAGTGGCTCTTCTTGCAGAAGACCGGGATTTGAATCCCACCACCCACATGGCAGCTAACAACTATGATTCCAGTTCTAAGAGATCTGATGTCCTCTTCTGTCTTCCTTGGGCATGTTACAACTTGGGTGCACTTATACACTTGCTGAAAATACACTTCATACTCAAATAATAGTATTAAGTTTTTAAAATAAATTTTTCAAAAGTCACAATATAGATGTCTCAATCTCTAACATCATCCTAATATTCCACAATTAGGAATTGATCATTTGAGGACAGATAAACTACTGGATATGTCTCATAAAACTGTGCTTACTTGTGTTGGAGCTATGGCTTAGCAGTTAAGAGTACTGGCTGCTCTAGCACAGGACCTGGGTTCAATTCCCAGCACCCACATGGTGACTAACAACTCTCCATAACTCCAGTTCCAAGTGAATCTGACACCTTATTTTGACTCTACAGGCAATGCACAACACAGTGGACTTATACCTATGTAGGCAATACACTCTCGAACATAAAATAAAAATAATAAATAAAATATTTTTAAACTGTTTTCTTTGAAAAGATCAGACTACACTGACCTAGTTCATTGATGCACAGAAAACAATACCTGTGCTTTACACATTTGGTTGAGCAGCATCGGATGGGCCGTCATACCCAGAGAGGACTTCTCATGCCTTTTCCCAATTAACTAGGCCAACTGCACACATTTTCCAATCTGTATTTACAAAAAGTAGTAGCAATCACAGATAAGGCCTGTGGAGACAATGTAAACTGTTCTTGCCAAGGACACAAGTTTGGTTCCAAGCCCCCACATTAGGCAACTTATAACTACCCATAATTTTAGCTCCATGGGATCAAATACTCATATAGTCATATACACATATACATATAAGTAATTCCAGCACTTGCGAGGAAGAGGCAGGTGGATCTTTCTGAATTCAAGGCTAGCCTGCTCTACAGAGTGAGTTCCAGGACAGCTGGGGCTATGGGGAGACCCTGTCTAAAAAGACCAAAAAAAATTAATAAAAGAAATCACAGATGAAATAAATAATTTAAAATGAAAGGAAAATAAGATACAATTGTATGAATAGAGCGAAAATTATCCCAGAATTGTCTCATTTCCTCCAGACATTTCCCCACCTAGTAACCTTACACATATCTCATATCTCCCTTCAACCCTGTGCACTCTCCAGCTCTATAGCTGGATTTCCTCTCCAGCTCCAGTATGTATATGTATATACATATATGTTATGGGCATATATATATATATATATATATATATATATATATATGGTGTGTCCATAACAAGTGTAAAACTTCAGTTATTTTTCCCCTTTGGGACATTGACAACTGCCTTTGACAGGTTGAAAAGTGCGACATGTTCGAGTTTGCTAGAACAAATTTGCTCCTGAGCAGCGGAAGGGCAGGAATGGGAATGTGTTTACCTTCTGTGATACACAGTAAAGAAGCTGATTAACAGCTAAAAATAACTGACAAATAATAGTTGTCTCTCAAATATTGTAAGTGCCCATCGTGTACACTATCTGCCTGGAGTTCCTTTCTCTGATGGTCATTGTTTTTGTTCAACAAAAGGAGGAATCATGAATAATTAGCACATGATACATAGAAACAGGCTGCTTCATTGTTTGTTGTTCTTATTGTCTCTCGTTTTACCTCTCTGTGTTTGTAATTTGCTTTTTTTTCTCCTCTTATTTGTTTACCTTTTCCTTTCTCTGGATCTCTATACTTTTTCTACTTCTCTTTTCTATTCTCCCTCCATTTACCTGCTTATTTGTTTATTCCCATTGAGATGGGCTTTTACTATCCAGCCCAAGGTGGCCTGGTTTCTATGCTTTTTCCAGTCTTCCTTGTTATTTTGGCCAACTCCTCACCTGCCTTAGAAAAATGGCTTGTGATTGAGGGACATGAGGATGAGATCCTGAAGACTGCAAAGCTCAGTTTCTGTTGTCACCTTGATGAGATCCAAAATTCACTGGGCATGCCTGTGGGAGATTATCTTGAATAGGAGAACTGAGGTCACAAGCTTTCATTTCTCTCTGTTGACTGTGACATCATGTAAGCAGCTCGCTGGAGCATCTGCTGCTGTGAATTCCCCACTGTGAAGGACTGTAACCTTGTGAGAGCCAAAATAAACCATTCGGTTGCTTTCTTCAGAGTATTTTATTACAACGACAGGAAAAGTAATTCAGGCAGAGGCCTAACAACATAGCCTGACACTAACAAGATATAATAGTACCAGAGGGATTGGTGCCCTGTGGTTCCATAGCTGGCATTTCTCCCTTCTCCCAATGGTGTGATTTGAATAGCTCTGTGATCTCATTAACTTCATTTCTTTGTGTGTTCCCTTCACTTCATTGTATTTCGTCTTCATGAAATGACCCAGCTTCCTTGGAGTCCCCCTGGTTTTCCTATTCTCCCCAACATTGGCCAGCAGTGGAAGTCCTATAAATCAGTATTACTTTCCGACAATTGTGTATGCCATCAGCTAAATGCAATCCTTTTGAAACACAAGCACAATTCTTTTAAAGTAGGCATTTAATTTTAGTGGAATTTGCATTTGACAGTCTCAATTCCAACATCTGAGGGAAACTGCCCTCTTTGAGCTCTAATGGAATGAATATAGCAAAATTAACCTTTTGCCATAAAAATACACTATCGGAGACAAAAGCTTTCACACTGTTTTGAATCAGTTCATGCAGATATAATAGACTGAGTACTCCTACATTAATTTCCAGTGATGAAAGCAGTTATGAAAAGAGAATATAAACACCAGGCTCCCTTAATTATTCTGTGATGTGCTGTCAGTACGTTGACCTGGAACTTCAGCTCATTATTACATTTAATANATATAAATTGTATATCACAAATTCACAAAGCACCTAAAATATACAAGTGCTTCTGAGGAATGCTTGAAATGTTCCATTATGATTATTCTTCTCTTGTAATATTCAGCCAATTGGTGCATTCAAACACTTGTCTTCAATAAAGTTCACCACCAGCAGAGGCAACCAGTTATTCATGAGTATTTCCCTTTTGTCTTTGAAATTGTGAGACATAGTAAGGAGAATTAAGATATATAAATTTTAATTATTTAATATTTTGAAAAGTATTAAGCAATGACATTCACCAAACATCAATGGTTAAGATTATACAAAACTTTGATCATTAAAAATTAATTATACACATAAATCTTTTTTTCCACCAATCACCCAAATATTTAAAGTCACTTTGAAATATCTAGAGTGGTTCTTTTTTAGATATTTTTTTCTTGAATTTCTTGGGGTTTTCTCTTTCCTTCCTTCCTTCATTTCTTTTTCTTTCTTTCTTTCTTTCTTTCTTTCTTTCTTTCTTTCTTTCTTTCTTTCTTTCTTTCTTTCCATAGCATCTCTTATATTCCAGGCTATTCCTAAACTTGCTTCTGAGCTGAGGGGGGCCTTGAACTTCTTTCCCAGCATCCTATCTGTGTACCCAGATCCTGGGATGGGTTCCACTATACCTGATCATAAGAGAGGGGTTCATATGGCACTCCACACTTCCTTCATGTGAGGAAAGCCCTTTCTCAGCCAACTGAGCTTCATCCCTGTCCATGCAATGTTTTAATAAAATAAGTTTTAGAGATACTTTTAGTGGCCATTACATCATTCTTATGATCAGCTTTCATTAGCAATTGACAAAGCAATCTTTTTATATGAAGTTTTATTTGTCTTTTTTTTTGTTTTGTTTTTTGAGACAGAGTCTCTCATCCCAGCTGGCCTGAAGCTCACTATGTAGACCAGACTGGACTTGAACTCATAGAGATCTGTCTACCTCTGCCTCCCCAGTGCTGGAATTAAAGGCAAGCACCACCATGCCCAGTGTAATGAAGTTCTTTTGTTGAAGAAAAAAAAAACTGCAGAGAAATCTTAGATTGAAGAAAACTCTCAATAATGAAAAAATAGCATGTAAGTTATGAAACAGTGTTTCTTTTCTATAGTTCAGAATGTTTAGAAGTATCACAAAGAACAGGAGACAGATTCCTGGTGCACAGTTCCCTGGCATCAATGCTTGGAAGACCTGATTTACTAGGCTAGGAGGACAGTGATTGCACCTTTTGATTCCAGGGATGCTGAAGGAGTCCATTGTGGTGGGAGGCATGGTGGCAGAATCTGGGGTAGAAAACCAAGGTTCACATCTCCAATAAACACAGGAAGTCAAGAGAGAAAGACTTCAGGACTTGTTAAACTCACCAAGCCCACCCCCAATGACATACTTCCTCCAGCATGGCCACACCTTCTAAGTCCTCCCAGAACAGTGCTACCAACTGGGGACAAAATGTTTGAATACTTGAAGCCTATGGGGAACACTCTCATTCAAACCACCACATTCCACTCCCTGGCCCCCATAGGCTCATGATCATATAAAATGCAAAATGCAATTAGTCCAAACTTTAAAAGTCCCCATAGTCTTTACCAGTCTCAATTCCATTCAAAAGTCCACAGTCCAAAGCCTTTTCTGAGACTCAGGCTAATCTCTTAACTATAAGCTCCTGTAAAATAAAAAAAAATAAAAAAAAAAAAACTAATTTATACTCCCAACATACTGTGGAACTGAATACACATTCCCATTCCAAAAGGGAGGAATAGAGGCATAGTGAGGAAATACTGGACCAAAACAAGACCAAAAACCAGCAGGGCAAACACCAAGTCCAGTAGCTCCATGTGCGACTTCTGGGAATTTACTTCAAAAAGGCTTAGATGTCTCAGCAGTTCCAGCTTTGCTTGCAACATACATCTCTTCCTTAGGCTGGTACCACTCCCTATATGCAGCTCTCCTTGGCAAATATCTCACAACTCTGGCACTTCGAATGTCTTGTTGGGGTCTCTGCTGCCAACCAGGATTCACATTCAGGGCTTCAGGCAATGGCCTATCAGGGCCTTCTTTATTCGGGGATGCCCCTGCTGCACTCTGCCTGGCCTCTGTGGCTCTCTGAAACCTCGGAGGAAGAACGGATGACCCCTTCACTCTTGCATCCTTCATGCCTCTAAAGCCAGCACCACATGAATGAAACTGCTGAGTTTGGCTGCAAGTTCAACCACATTTGCAACTTTTCTCTGCCCTTTCAGTATTTTCCTTTCAAAAGCTGGTGGCTTAGATGGGTGTGGTCTTGCCCTAAAAGTACTGCTTCTGTTGTTTACTTGAAATTTCTAGGCCTCTTCTTAATCACTTTCATCTCTTTTTCCATTGTTTATGTGTAAATAGGTAGGCTTCTCCTTAATCACTTTAATCTCCTTATCAAAAGGAGTCTCTCTTTCACATGCCTTGGCCCCACCATTAATCTTCCTAGTGCACTTTTCAAATCCAAACTGTACATTCCGCATTTCTTTCTGCCCCTTTTGTTCTTTTTCATTGTAGATCTGTATAATATTCACCATTTGTTCTGGATAGCTTTAGTGTCAACTTGACACACCTGGGTTGAGGGAACCTCAATTGAGGAATTGGCTCCATTGGATTGGCCTATAGCCACATCTATGGAGTATTGTCTTGATTTTTGAGCAATGTGGGAGGGCCCAGCCAACTATAGGTGGTGCCACCTCTGGGCAGGTTGTTGTGTACCGTATAAGAGGTCAGGCTGAGCATGGGCTAGGGGAGCAAGCCAGAAAGCAGCATTCTTCCATGGCCTGTGCTTCAGCTCCTGCCTCCAAGTTCCTGCCCTGAGTTCCTGCCTTAGGCTCCCTAAGTGATGAAATATGACCCAGGAGATGTGAGCTGAATAAACCCTTTCCTCCCCAAGTTGGTGTTGGCCAGAGTGTTTTGTCACAGTAATGGAAGACAAACTAGAACACCATTAATAGCCACACCACCATTTCTACATTAGGCTGTCTTGAAATATCCTCCACCAAAGAAATTAGTCCATTATTTTTCAACTTAGCATCAGGCAAGTATTTGGGCTGTGGGCAAACTGTGACCAGACTCTTTGCCAAAATATCCTAGTTTCTCCCTAAGTCTTTATTTTCCTCCAGAACTACAGTTTTTGGAACAATGCTTTCTTCCAGGCTTCTACTAGAATGGCTTGTTAAGCTCTGCTTACAGTAGTCAACAGCTTTTCTAGCTCAAAGTGCCAAAGTCTTCCACATTTCTCCAAACACCCACATGGTCAGGTTCTTCACAGCCCACAGCCCACTCTCTGGTACCAAATAACTGTATTAGTCACTTTTCTGTTGCTGTGATAAAACCACCATGAGCAAGGGAACTTATAAAAAGAAGAGTTTCTTTGAGCTTACAATTGACAGTTCCAGGGAATTAGAGTCCATTGTGGTGGGAGATATCGTGGCAGAAGCTGGAGCAGAAAGTGGAGGTTCACATCTCCAATGAGCACAGGAGATCAAGAGAGAGAGAGACTGGAGACTGCAAGACTTGCTAAATTCACTAAGCCCACCCCCAATGACGTACTTCCTCCAGCATGGCCACACATAACATCTCCCAGAATAGTGCCACCAACTGGGGACGAAATGTCTGAATACTTAAAGCCTATGGGGGTACTTTCATTTAAACCACTACACTATGTATCATGGAGACACACCCAGTAGATTTCTTAGAACAGTTTGTTGAGGGTATTGAGGGTACCGAAGTCAAATATTTGGGAATGGATATTTTAATTCATTAGCTGTAGACTGCTGCAAATTGCTACACCACAGTAGGTTTCAGCATTTAATATACTAGGTGTAGTATGTTTGCCTATTAGGAAATTATTTTAGACAATTGTATAGATAATATTTACTAAATTTTTGACAGGATGTCTGGCATATAGAAAATATTAGTAAATTAATTCAATCAAGATAACAATTTTGGTGTTAAGCATAACAAAAGTTTAAATACTAGGTATAACTATTTTTTTTTTTGGGTCTTTTAGAGACAGGGTCTCCTTGTAGCTCCAGCTGTCCCGGAACTCACTCTGTAGACCAGGCTGGCCTTGAACTCACAAAGATCCACCTGCCTCTGCCTCCCAAGTGCTAGGATTAAAGGCGTGCACCACCATACCAATTTTAGGTATGCTATGAGTTAATAAAACCTCTCAAAATGTTTGCTTCTAAGAATGTTGTTACAAATTCATGTTTTTTATTTATGATTTTTTTTGTTAATGATGACTTTTTCACTTATTTTATTTTACCATTATTTATTATTACAAAATGCATTACTCAACACTGATTACATATGTTTCTGTTCTGTCAGGGAGAATAAAAGTTGCTATGCTTTATAGTCAAAGGTAACTACCAGTAAATGAAACTAACAATATTTGTCCTTAACCATATCACATTCTTGTTGACCTTTCATATACTATGAGATTAATCAAAAAGTGATAACAGCAATAATAAAGCTGGGATAAATGAAATGATGCCTTGAATTAGATGACTTTGAATAACTTGAGACTTCTTCTCAAATGGAGAAATATTTCTTGCTTCATACTCTCCTTGTAGATCTTTGTGGATAGACACATTGAGTCACTGTGATATTGCGGTGGAAATAAATTGATCCATTTTGTGTATTTCTCAACTTGGTTTTTCAAAATATATCATTAGAGTTTATGATCCTTTAAGTACTTAACTTCTTTTCATCTCTATTTTATGATTTAGTACACTAGATAAGCACAAAATGGTGATGATCATCTTATAAAAATGGAACTACTATAACATTTTAATTAGATAGCCTTTAATTAAAGAATAAAGTACAGTGCAGTGACAGATATGTAGACGGCACTCCTACATTCTAGGACTTGCCTGAATGCACCAGAGGGTACATTGTCCCAAGGTCTCCATTTCCTTCCTCACCAAAGTCTTCTCATTTCCTGCAATTCTATTTTTAAATTTTTCTTTGGTTAGGTTTATTATTGTATGTATGAATGTTATAGTAAGGACATAGTCATGATGTGCTTGGAGCAGGGGACCAGAAGGCTGCTCCCTGCAACTGGCTTTCTCCTTTTGCTTTTGAGCTCTTGTCTCTGGGCTTGTACATCAAACACTTTTGCCCACTGAGGCATACAGCCACTCAACTATTTGTTGGGTGGCACATTAATGACTGGAGTTTGAGCCTGCCATCTCATGCATACAAGGCCAGAGTTCTTCCACTGAGCTATAACCACAGGCCTCTGAATTTTTCTTCTTGATTAGCATTTATTTCAACTAATGTTAAGCAAATGAAATTAACAAATTTAACATATCTTCTCTGGAGTTTACTTTCTAATATACAGTCTGATAAGAGCCCATGGGAGAAATTTCTTTGAAAATATAAAACTAAAATCCATAGTCACCCTCTGTCCTAGTTTGTCTTCCATTGCTGTGACAAAATACTATGACCAACACCAACTTGGGGAGGAAAGGGTTTATTCAGCTTACATCTCCTGGGTCACAGTTCTCATTGAGGGAGTCCAAGGCAGGAACCTGGAGGCAGGAGCTGAAGCACAGACCATGGAGGAATGCTGTTCAGTGGCTTGCTCCCCTGGCCCAAGCCCAGCCTGACCTCTTATACAGTACACAACAACCTGCCCAGGGTGGCACCATCCATAGTGGGATAGGCCCTCCTACATTGCTCAACAATCAAGACAATACTCCACAGACATGGCCACAGGCCAGTCCAATGGAGCCAATTCCCCAGTTGAGGCTCCCTCAACCCAGGTGTGTCAAGTTGACACTAAAGCTATCCAGCATAATTGACCCCTTGTCAACTTGACACACAAAACACATCACTATTAAACCACCACCTTTCTGGTTCTTATCCCCAAAGTATGATGTTAACATTAATCACAACCTAAGACAGTACAACCTTAAAAGCCCCACAGTCCTTAAAATGTCCATATACTTAAAAGTTCACAGTCTGTTAAAAGTCTCTTAACTGTGGGCTGCTGTAAAATCCTGAGCAAGTACTGTCTTATTTCAAAGGGAAGAATCAGGCACACTCAAACAAAACCTAAGTCCAGCAAGTAGCTCAAGGCTGGACACCTGGGATTCACTCAAAATCTTCTGGGCTCCAAAGGGTTTTGGCAGCTCCCCTTCTCGGACTCTGCCATCCATGGCACACACAGCTCATCTTGAAGGCCCAGTCCGACTCCATTCCATGCTTGCCACTGCTCTTGGTGGTTGTCCCATGGTCCCGGCATCTCCAAAACGCTGGGGTCACCACTGAAACTGAGGCAGCACCTTCACCAATGGTCTCTTCTGACCTCTCCTGGTGCAAAGCCTCAGCTTCTCTCCATGACCCCTGCAATCCTGGGGTCTTCACTGCAACCGAGGTGCACTTCCACCAATGGTCTTTCCTGACCTCTCACAGTGCCAAGCCTCGGCTGCTCTCTGTGACCCCCTCAAATTTCAACACTGGAACCATATAGGAGACTCTTACATGTTACCAAGTCCTGCTTCTGGCTTGAGATGGAGGCTCAGGCCCCTTCTGGAACATAGCTTCTGTGTGCTGACCCTGAAGAAATTCTTCCCAGAAGATCTCACCACAGTGATGCTGGTCTCTTGTTACTTACAGCTGACTTTTCAGCCCCAGCTAACCAGCATCAATTGTCCCAGTACAACAAAGTTTTCACTTCAGGTTCTGGTCTCTTGTTACTTACAGCTGATTCTTCGGCCCCAGCTGACCAGAACCCACAGATTACACAGTCCTGATGATCTCTGCTCTCCTTTGAAACTAGAAACTTCACAAGCCAGGCCTCCATCTTCTACAAATCCTTCATCAAAACTGTTCAAAGCTCCACAGCAACAATCTTTAGGCATTCAATGATCTTCCCAGCCCAAAGTTCCAAACACCTCCACAATCCTTCCCCAAAACACCAAGGTCAGGTCTGTCATAGCAATATCCCACTCCTAGTAACAATTTCTGTCCTAGTTTGTCTTCCATTGCTGTGACAAAACACTATGACCAACACAAACTTGGGAAGGAAAGGGTTTATTCAGCTTACATCTCCTGGGTCACAGTTCTCATTGAGGGAGTCCAAGGCAGGAACCTGGAGGCAGGAACCTGGAGGCAGGAGCTGAAGCACAGACCATGGAGGAATGCTGCTCACTGGCTTGCTCCCCTGGCCCATGCCCAGCCTGACCTCTTTTTTTTTTTTTAATTTTTTTTTATTATTTATTTTTGTATGTGTATGAATGTATTGTCTGCATGCAGGTCTGTGCACCCGTGTCGTGCAATGCCGCGGAGGTCAGAAGAGGGTCTCGGATTCCCCTGGAACTGGAGTTCTCCTGGAATTGGAGTTACAGACGGTTCTTAGCCGCCATGTGGGCGCTGGGGATCGAACCCGGGTCCTCTGTAAGAGCGTCGGTGCTCTTAACCGCTAGGCTATCTCTCCAGCCCCCAGCCTGACCTCTTATACAGTACACAACAACCTTCCCAGGGTGGCACCACCCATAGTGGGCTAGGCCCTCCCACGTTGCTCAACAATCAAGACAATTCTCCATAGACATGGCCACAGGCCAGTCCAATGGAGCCAATTCCCCAATTGAGGCTCCTTCAACCCAGGTGTGTCCAGTTGACACTAAAGCTATCCAGCACACCCTCCATGAATGATACTTTCATGTATAATATAATAGTTTTGAGTTCTGGTAGTCAAGCAATGGGGGGATCCAATCCAGGCTGAAATGGCTTTGAGAAGTAGGTAAAATAGGAAAACTGCTGTGATACTTACATGTATATTAGGTTATGCTTTCTATGTATTTAGAAAGTCATAGTTAGCTACCATTTAGGGTCCATTTTCCACAGTTAAGAAAAAAACAAAAATATATAAAATCACTCCCAAAAGATGTACAAGCCTGATAAGTGTATAGAATTTGAAAAACTTGAACTTGGTTTTAAAAGTCAAGATGTCACTTCACTAAGTCCTATATTGTTATTGGTGAAAGTAACTTCTTTGGGTGGGAGTATTTCTTATCTCATTGGAAGCTTTCTAAAGAAGCGGTTATTGGTATTTTGAGCTGATGAAATGGCTTAACGTTGTGCAAAACTTGTCCAAGATATTGATCTAAATCTTCAGCCAGTCCTTTTGAACACGTAGCTAATATGCAGACCAAAGAGAATTCAGTTGAAAAGAAATCTTATCAGGAACCATGTAATGGATCTCAGACTATTTGGATTTTATCAAAGAATAGTAAAAGCAATGACAGCACCAAGGCAGCTCAGAGTAGGAGTCGAAGGTTCTTCTCTATGTGGAGGATGATGCATCTGCATCTACTGCTGTGAATGCACATCCAACTCTGAGCCCTCTGTGTGTGAAGCCAGCTGGGTATTACTACTCTACCCCAACTGGCCTCTGGAAAGCACTCTTCCTTTATTCTTCTCTGTATTCTGGGTTCCCTGGCTCTTCTTTGCCCTGTCAGATGTTTTGGGGGCTCGTCACATCAAACAAGTCCTTTTTCGTCAAGACTAGGTGCCAGGAACTATTTTTGATTATGTTACTGTGTCTCACTGAGTCTTAGCTTAGCATGAAGAATGTGGTGGTCACATAGACTCAAGTATTTGAAAACTTGGTCAGTTGGTGGCGCTGTTTTAGGAGGATCACTGAATCCCTAGGCAAGGCAGCTTACCTGAGGAAACATGTCACTGGGCGCAGGCTCTGAGAGCTCTTACTTGGCAATGGACTAAGCCACACTTCACCCCTGTGGTCCCACTGCTTCAGCAGAGCTGCCCCTTTCCAGCATTATTAATTCCTGTCTCTTTTTCCTGAGAGCTACATTGAAAAAAGTGTTTCTAAGTCTGTTCTTCAGTTTTCCAACCTAAAGTGAAATATATTTACTTGGCCTATTTTGAATGTATTCACAGAGATCTTATATACAATTAAAGTTCACTTAATATGATTTTACTAAGGGATTCTAAGGAGGAGGAAGGCAGTGGTAGTGATGTGAATGAATCATGTTTACTGTGATCTGATGCTTAATGCTACTTGTACTTCCTTGGGTTCATTTGCTTCCATGGTTAAACTTTTATAATTTTTAATCTATGTCAGATCAAAATTTTGGCATTATGTCAAGACAATTCTGTTAGTAGTTTGCTTAAGATACTTGGTTCAGAGATTACAGTAGGACAAAAAGCTTTACAGAACATTCTCCTCCAGATCTGAAGCTTTCTATGTATTGCATAAACATTTGTTGTCTTGGTGGAATTCTGGTTGTGTTCTCACATTGTAAGAACATGGAATGTTCTCACATTGTAAGAACATGGAATGTTCTCCAGGTTTAAGTTCGTTCACACTTTCTTTTCTCAGCTTATTGTTCATGACTGTAATGTGTATCTAATTTTGCTTAACTTTTTCCCTGGTTTATTTTATTGAAAAATATCTCTCCTCTGTGGTTGACTTTTTTCCCTTTTCTGTAATGTTGATATTCTCCATCCCCCTAGGCCCCAACTATTATTTTCCAAGGAATCAGTCTTTATACATAAACATCTCCCAACCCTGACTAGAACCCTGAGAGAAACTGAAATTTCAAAAATATAATGGGGTTCAGCCACACTGTTAGTTTTAGTTTATGATTGACAAACACGTTGGTGCCCAGTGATATTTTGATTTTAAACTTTTAATAAGAAATTTCATTGACAAATCAAAAGGAAAGTGGCAGTTTCATGTAGTTTCATACCTCTAAGAAGGAGCAAAACTAGGTGAGAAAAGACACTGACACTTTGGCTCAGCAGAGTGTGACACCCATCCAAAGCATTCTGAGCATAAGTTATGGACTTAACCTTTCCTTCACATGTACTTACTCTCCCATTATTTGCATTTTATAGGCAAATTTCCAGTGCCCCATGAGAACAAATGGCGAATGTTTATATCCCTAGAGGAGAGAAGCATAACATGATCAAGTAAGGTTATCATTATCATTAAAAAAATAAAAGAAAAACAGGCCCAAGAAATAACTAAAAGCATTCAGTAAAACAAAACATTAGATCAAATGAGAATTGAACTGAGCAATAATTGTAGCCAAAATCTGATCAGGACAGTCCTGAATATATGTGTATCAGTCATAGTCATTTACTTTGACTATCATTAATTTTAAAATATGTTGGAACTGGAAACCAGCTCATAATCTAACTAGATAATTTAATCTAAATGTAAAAGAAAGGACATTTGTTATGCGGTTAGCATTTTAATGCCATTAAATGTAGAGGTCAGGACAAAGACAAAGAAGGAGAGGTGACTTCATGGGACCCACTGAAGTGGTAACGTTTAGGCAGGGCACCCCCAACGTGGCCAGAACGTAACTGTCCAGGAAGGAGCAGCTGGAAGTCAAATGAAAAATTTCAAGGTTGTCAGGGAATAAAGAGGAAAGGAGCAGAAAACCTGTCATCAAATTCACAGTTTGCAATAAGGTTTTAAAGACAATAAGGGAACAGATTCAGAAATTTGGGGGATACCTACATCCCTCCAGAGACTTAGCCGAGGTTTCTTTGTTTAAGAAGAAAGCATAAGACAATGGTGAAAATATTCAGTTTGGCTCCCAGGAACAATCAGGCACATATCGAATCAGCAAAAAATGTTGAGATGCTTGAACAACAAATTCAGAATGATCATATTTCTTCACTTTCCATGTTGTTATGGTGATTTGTGCATTCAGAGCCTAACAATGTGGATGACATGAGGGATAAGTGATTATGCATTGTTCAACGCCTTTATAAGAGTTCACTAGGAAGAAATTACTGCTTCAGAATAAACTCATTGTTACTGGGTGAATGATGATAGCTGTGTGTTTGTCTCTTTTTTTTTTTCCCACTCAGCAAACACTATTCATTTTAAGGTTTTGGTGTTACATCAAGCAAAAGACTCCAACTGAGAAATGGTACTGTTGTGTGCACACACAACTCCACTGGAAACGTCTCTGCCATGAATTGATATTATGAAGGGCTGTGCAGCACAAACAGCCGATGGTGTCTTTTAGATAAGCATATTTCATATCACGAATGGCTTTATGTATGTATTATGTGGTCATGTTTAAGAATGCAAAAAGAAGAGTGCCTAAATTTTTAATTGTAGGATGACACATCTCTCCCAAAAGCATTTGCAAAGAAAAGAAAGAATACTTTTTTTTAATATAGTGGGACTGCTTCTTTTTAAACATTTTTTCTTTATTTTTATTTCATGTGTATGAGGGTTATGTCTGCATGTGTTTAAGTGCACCCACATCATGCAATGTCTGAGAAGGACAGAAGGGTTACAGACAGTTGTTAGCTGCCATGTGGGTGCTCGATTTGAACCCGGGTCTTCTGTAAGAACAACCAGTGCTCTTAACCACTAAGCCATCTCTCCAGTCCTGAAAACAAAGAATATCTTTACATTCTGGATTTCTCATGTTCCCAGGCCAGACTGTGAAACGCCAGGCTTATGAACAAAGTGTGGTTCTCATGCAATCTTTTGCTAGAATCATCTGCCCTAGCAAGAATGCCAATGACTTGATGCAAAATCACCCAGCACAATTATGACATAGACTACTTAAGTTCATGGTAGAATTTTGTTGTTTGCAATTTTGAGATACTTTAAAATAAATATTACTACTTTATTCTTAGGGAATATTCCTCACAGTGTTTCAAGTCATTTACCAGAGTTATTAAAACTAAGATTGAATTTCCATGCTCAATTCTTTTCTTACATATTTTAGTATACCACACTGCACTGACTCATATAACTGTGGTGATTGTTTCATAGACAAATGACAATCTGCAGATACATCTTTGTATGCATGTCATATCTCAATGTACTATGAAAATTTGTTATTTTGTCTTTGTTCATACTCTCTTGGAGGACAAAATTACATTCACTTTATAAAAGGAGAAAAAGTCACTGAACTTTTCCAGAAATATTTAATATTTTCCAGGTCTACTTATTATTTTCTGGACATTATAAACATTTAATTGAACATTTATTTCTCAGACAGATAATCCAATCTATATTATCAATATATATTATCATCATTAAGGCTAAGCAGACACTACATTGCATAGACACTTCCTGTAAAAGTCTAACAATACAAAACAATGCTAATCATCTAAAAACTATGTCAATTTATATTAGTTTATTTCCAGTTGTTCTAATGAAATACTGGGAAGGAGACATTTTGTTTAGAAAAGATGAAGAGGGGTTGGTTCCAGCTCTTCGCTATTGTTAAGAGAGCTGCAATAAACATGGATGTGCATGTATCTTTGTGGTAGGATGAGTCTTGTGGGTATATACCCAGGAGTGGTATGACTGGATAAGGTGGTAAGCTCATTTTGAGTCTTTTAAGACTTCTCCACACTGCTTTCCATAGTGATTGTACCAGTGTACATTCCCACCAACAGTGACTAGTGGATGACAAAAATGTGGTACACAATGGAGTACTATTCAGGAATAAAGAACGATGACATCAATAATACATTTAAGCTAATTGGAAATATATAAAAAAAAGAAAGATGACATCATGAACTTTGCAGATAAATGGATGGAACTCGAAACCATTATGCTAAGTGAAGTAACACAGTCCCAGAAAAGCAAAGGGTGAATTGTTTGCCTCATTTGTGAATGCTAGCACCAAAATCCCCAGATGAAAGGCAAGCTGAACATTATTGTTATATTTCTGTTTATCTGAAAGCAACTATGTTGTTACTATTAAATCTCTTAACGGGCTCTAGAAATGATCCACCACTTACTTTCAGAATCTGTAATTACTGTATATGAGTGGAAAGTATATGAGTGGAAAGTATGCATGAATATTTTAGAGTAATATAAAATTAAAGGAAGAAAATGCAAATTCCTAAACATAAAAAAAAGACTGAGAGAAAAATGCAGGACAGTTATAGCAGAGTGCATTATCTGGGGAGGGGTGGGGGGAAGAGAAAGGTGAATATGTCTAAACTGAACTGAGAAATAGTGTCTGAAATACACAAAACATCAATAAAAGCATTGTAAAAAATAAAGAGGGAGATTTATTTAGCTCCCAGTTTAGAGACTAATGGTTTAAGATTGGGTGGCCCCATGAAATCAGTGTCTGTTGAGGACATATAACACGTATCTTCATTGAAGGTGTGTAGGCAAAATGATCACACAGCAAGACAGACAGCCAGAGAGATAAGGAAGAGCCCAGGTTTAAACTTTCACAGACAGGATAAATAACAACTGTCTCAAGAGAACAACCACAGCTCCTGTCCAGTAAGATACCCCCAATAACTAAATCCACTCCAGGGTCCACCTCTGACAGTTCCTACCATTTCTCATATTGCTACAGTGAGGACCAAGCTCCCAATACAAGGACCCTCAGAGATGTAAGCTACATAAAACTCATAGAAATTATGGATCTCATTGTTGACTACCTCAAGTAAGTAAGGTAACCGGGTTTTGATTTGATCTTTTTTTAACATTTTTATTGAAATTTTGTGCAATTCATACAAAATTTCTCAGTCCAATTTTAGGTTCATTCCCCTTTCCATGCCCCCCACCCCACCTGAGTTCATGCATTTTGCCATACATGCTTGCATTTTTTTTTCATTCTTTTTAAAGTTTTTTTCTATGCAGAGGTTTATTGTTTGGGGCTGAAGTTTACTGTTTTAGTTAGTTCTTTGATCCAGTCCTTTTGTTGTTGTTCCCTCCCATTTGTATTGCTCCAAAATATGCATATATGCTTTTCAAATTTATATCAAAATTATGAAATCTGAAAGTAAACTGTACATTAATTACAAAACATATTTAGGAATTCACATTCTTCCCCTTTAATTTTATATTACTTTAAAATATATATATATATACATACCCTCCCCCCCATATACTACAACTACAAATTCTGAAAATAAGTGGTAGGTTAATTCTATATCATATTAAGGTATTCACACTATAATGGTACAGTTGCTCTCAGGTAAAAGAATATATATATTTGCCTTACTACTAGGTATTTGGTTCTAGCATCCACAGATGAGGGATACCATTTGTCATTTGTTTTTCTGGGACTGCATTATTTCACTTAGCATAATGTCTTCTAGTTCAATCCATTTACCTGCCTGCAAAGTTCCTAATGTCATCTTTCTTTTCTGCTGCATAGAACTCCATTGTGTAGATGTACCACATGCTCTCTATACACACATTAGTTGAGGGGTACTTGGGTTGGTTCCAGATCTTCCCTGTTGTGAAGACAGCTGCAATAAACATAGATGTGCATATATCCTTGTAGTAGGAGGTAGGATGAGTTTTGTGGGTATATACCAAGGAGTGGTATGACTGGGATAGGTGGTAGACTCATTTTGAGTCTTTTAAGGGTTCTCCACACTGCTTTCCATAGTGGCTGTGTGAGTTTACATTCCCACCAGCAGTTGATGAATGTTCCCCTTTCCCCACAACCTCTCCAGCATTTGGTTTCTTTTGTTTTTGTGATCTTAGCCAGTCTTATTGGAATGATATGATATCTTAAAGTGCTTTTAATTTGCATTTCTTTAATTATTCACTTTTTACAATGTTTCTCATCCATCTTTATGTCCTCATTTGTGAAGTCTCTGTTCAGCTCTTTACTCCATCTCTTGAGTGGGTCATTTGGTTTTTGAGTAGTTTATATATTCTGGATGCTAATGCTCTGTCAGATGTATCACTAGTGAAGGTTTCCTCCCATTCCGTGGGTTTTCTCTTCACTTAATTGATTATTTCTTTCACTGTACAGAAGCTTTTGAGTTTAATTAGATCCCACTTGTCAATTATTGACCTTATTTCCTGTGCAGCTGCTTTTTGATTTAGAAAGTCTTTTCCTATGCCAATGTCTTGTAGGTTGCTGCCAAAGTTTTCTGCTATCACCTTCAGACTTTTGGGTTTCTCATTGAGGTCTTTGATCCATTTGGAGTTGATTTTTGTACAGGGTGAGAGGTAGGGGTTTAACTTTATTCTTCTGCAAGAGCAATAAGTGTTCTTAACCACTGAGCCATCTCTCCAGCTCCTTCTTTAAAGAATGTTTAATTATGTGTATGGGGGGGGGGGAGGTGTGCACCTGAGTGCAGGAGCCTGTGGAGGTCAGAAGAGGACATTGGATTCTCTAGAGCTGGAGTTACAGGCAAGTTCTTGAGCTGTCAGATGTGGGTGCTGGGAACTGAACTTGGTCCCCTGCAGCACCACTAGACAGTCTTAATAGTTAAACCATTCCTCTAGCCCCTTGATTTTGTTAAAATATCATTCTTCTAATGCTTAAGTGATTTTTCTCAAGCAAAATCTTATTATTGGGGCCTCTCCTATGGCCCTCTTCTTCCCTTTGCCTAAAGGAACTTTGTGATGCGTTGTGTTGAAGGCAAGCTCCAAGTCACTGTTCATATTTTGAGTATGCCTGCTGTATTTCTTTTAGAGCTCTCGTTTCCTTTTCAAATCTGTAATTTTAAGGAGTTGATGAATTCTCAAGAATAATTTTGAGATAATTAGGGAAACAATTTTTTCTAGCTGGATACAATTTAAGTGTTATACTGACAGTTACATGAAAAATGGAAATATACTTTGCAGCAAATTTTGGGGATGATTTCTGCTAAATGTGTAACTCACTCAACATGATTTTGGCTTCTTCGATTTCATGGTTTTTGTGTTTGCTCTATGCAGCTGCGTTCTTCCATACCAAGAATATAGTTAGTGATTTTTTTTTGCTTCCTTTCTTCAGGTACTCTATTTTGAAATATAAATTTTATATATTTTAAGATATGTGAAACCTTCACAATTGTGTTAATGGAATCTGTATGCTTTATGAATGATAATATGGTATTTATGTTATATAGATGATTTATATTATATAGATGATTTATATTTATAGATTATTTTTTACTGATTATTTGTTGACTACCAGTATCTTTTACATATGTCTATATGTCTCTCTCTCTCTCCATACATTTTATCTCCAGATAGAACTTTTTCATGGATCTAGGCATCAGTTGCCAAGCTGTAGTCAACAGAGGACTGTGTGACCTCATTGTCCCACTAGAAGAGTTGTAAAGATTATGAGGTTCACGCTACCCTGCAAGAAGTTATCTGAAGGCTTGTAACATTGATTAAAAAGCAGCAAACTAACAAAGGAAATGAAAAAATAAGCAAAAGAGCTTAGATGAGATGGAAAATGTACAGGGGAGGATTCTAAATATACATAATATTTCCAAATAAGAAAAAAGTAATTTATTCAATAATAAGAATGAGCTTCTAAGTATTTCATTATTTGATACATACATAAATTAATTTTAGGATCAAAATTATTTCAGTTTTTAAATTTATGTGTATTTGTGTGTGTGTGTGTGTGTGTGTGTTTGTCTGTACACGTGTATGTAGGTGTCAACAGAGGCCAGAAGTGGCATTGGATTCCCAGTACCTGGAGTTACAAGCAGTTGTGAGCTACCCAATATGGGTGCAAGGGAAAAAAGAACTCTTAAAGAGCAACAACTGCTTTAAATGCTGAGTAATCTCTCCAGCCCCAGGATCACATTTTTTTTTTTCATCTCAACTTGAGTAGCAGGAGACAGAAACAGATTTTCCACATTCAGACCACATTCAGCAATGTGACAGAGAGTTCAGGTCTTCAATACCATCTTCCACCAAAACAAAGAAAGCAGTGATAAAGTACTTAGGAAAAGCTCAGTCAACCACAGTTGTGTTTATTCTGCAGCTTGCTGTCTCTGCCTTCCCCACTGATAAAAATCTTGAGGCTCAGACCTTCTCCTCTTAGGACACTGGGGAGACACAAACAAGAGATTTCCTTTATGTAAATTAAGTATTATATCTGCCTTTCCAGCTTCTCTAAGTAATAAGCTCAAAATATTACCTTTGCCAAAGAGGCATATTTAGGGCATATTTAGGGTGTTGTATTGTTATATTCTGGTCTCAGATAGCATCAGTGAAGCCTCTATGCACAGGACGAATGCTTCTCTCAACTCTCACCAGAGAAGTTTTCTTTTTTTTTTCTATTACTTCTTTATTTTTTTTCATTTTTTAACAATAAGTAATAATTTATGAGTACAAGTATCCTTCATGTAAAACAAATTTGCAAGCAGCTGTGCCCAAACCCACACAGCCCAAGGATCCCACCTTCCAGCTGGGGGAGCTTGTATGTTCAATCAAGTTGATCAAATAAGTGTCCAGAATATATTGCTGTAGTTTCACCATTCACCCCAATCGCAGCCCTTACATTCTACCATGCCCCCTCTTCCACAGATTGTTCCCTAGGCTTAGAAAAGAGGCACAGGTGGATGAGAAGCAAAACAGTCTACTTTCTCTGGAGCTGCTGTCTTGAACTCTGGCCAATTCTGGCTGTTTCCTTTCATAGGCTGACAGTTTGTCCAGGAATAACATTTCAATCCTACTAAGTGAAGCACAAGCAATTAGATACATAGGTATTTAAACAGTACTAATTGTTATGGTAGGTCACTTTGGTATAGACACAGATGTTTGGATGGTATGTTAATCCATGAATTAAGTTTTTTCTGTAAAATATGACAGGGTCTTACTGTGGCTTATAGCATCTCCTAACCACTAGAGGATGTAAGCTTGTGGCATCAGCCATGGGTTATTCCTCCAAGGAGAGAGCTAATAGCCAATTAGATTTGGGATATACAGGCATATGGCTGCCACTGTTGCACAGTATTTCCAGGCAGGTGAGGTATTGCTGGTGCTGATGGAAGAGTCTTGCTTGACTCAAGGAGAACTATATTTGCTTTATTGGTTTAGTGGTCTTTGTTAACAATCTCTGGTATTCCAGAGACCAACTGTCCACTTGCAAGTGTGGTCTCAATACACCTTTCCCATGCTTACATCAGGTCTTTGACATCAGGGCCTTATCGCCTCTCTTCTTGCTGGTATCCCAGTTTACAGGCAAGAAGCCTTTACCTTTTGTGGGGGGCTTGGATCCCCTGGCCAACATCTCTTTGGTAGAATAATCCATTGCTGATGTCAGAGCTCTCCTGTATTAATATATTTTGCTTAGAGTGCACAGCATAAGGAGACTTTAGTATTATATTTGGTTCTGAATAGAAAATAATCCTTTTCACAGTTCCTATGTCTATTAGTCAATTAAAGAAGGCAGTTTTACCAGTTTTATAAGAGATTACCTCTATAACAGTTGGCTCCAATTTACAGTTAGAGAACAACCTCATCATCATCATATTCCTCCTTGTTCTATGAAGGGGAGGTAAGAAAGTCTGTCATATTAAAACTTTGCGGCACCTAGAAGGTAAGTTTCATTAGGACTCATTATAAATAAGTGTTACAAGTAGGATCCACAGAGGGGTTTGATGCCTGTAGCAGTCTGAGGCTTTTCTTCCTTTCAATGTTCAGATGGGCCAAACTTTCTGCTGGCACTTCCTGGTACATCCTACTCAATGCAAAGCTGTATCTTTTCTTTCTCAGCCATTAAGTTGGTGACATTTTGACCTGTTGGAACATACAAACTTTTCCCGTAGTTAGTTTTAAGATTTGAATTGCAAAGTTTTTGACAAAAAGGTTTCATATATATCTGTATCCCCCCTTTTTATTTTAGGTTTTTGTTTTTTGTCCCATGAGTCTCAAAAAGGCAATTGTAGTACACATACCCATAGGCAGAAATCAAAGCTCAGATTTCATCAAATTCACCCAAGCTGTTTTGGGTGACTGTATGTCATTAACTTGGGAAGCAAACTTAATTTTTTAAGTTAAATCATCCTACAGGTAAAAGGAATGCTATAAGATGATACTGTACAACAGAAAAATTATAGAGAACATTTGTATGTGCCAATCCCAAAATTATTGTTATACAGATTTTAAGTAAAACAAATGTGGACAATTTATATTTCCAATTAACTCAGGTGCATTATGGTTTTTATCAGAACCTTTAAACCAATATTGTTTAATATACACATATTTACTTTTACTAAGTCCTAAAACACCATGTAACCTGTGGACAGAGACTGGGCAAAATTGGATACTTGTTGAACTCACATCAATTAAATATACATTAATCGAATATAGACCTGTGTCCCTGTCCCGCCCCTCCCGCCCCTCCCGATTCACCATTTCAATCGGTTTCTGATGCAGTCTTTCTGTTGTTGTTCAGAGAAGTTTTCTTATGCAGCAGATAGTGATTAACACAGAAACCCACGGCTGGCTAATATGCAGAGAACAGAAGTCTGCAGAGCGCTCACTCCTGAACAGGACATCTATGTCAAACTTCTATCTCCCAAAGTTCAGGAATCATCGCGGAAAAGTAGGCAGAAAGATTGTAAGAGCCAAAGGTGGTAGATGCCCAAAGGAAACAGTTTTCCAGGCTGCTTGTCTGTTACACATATGAACTCACAGCAGTGGTCACAGCATCTGAGTCCCATGCAAGATCAAACCAGACAAATTCCCAGCATAGACATCGGGACTTGAGTAAGAAACCCCAACCCAACCTAGGGAACCTTTGGCAAATGATGGCTGCTAGGAGGGGAGAGACAGTCTCTTACAGGACCGGACTCTTGGTAGGTTGAGCAGGCTTCCGTGGATGGATCCACACTGAGGGACGTGTGGGAACCCCAATCAGATTCTCACAGACCATATTATATTTAGAGTGGAGTCCATTGAATTGAGCAGGGGAGGACAGCAGTGGGGAGAGGAGTGAATGAAAGAAGGGATCTAAATACTATCAAATTACAGTGTATGAAAATCTCAGAAATTCGATGAGTTTTTACATTTAAAAATATGTCATCTTATCAAGTTATTTACATAAGAAATTTTAATAATTTTTCATGAGATATAAAATAATTAGAAAATCTATCTTATTTATATTTACTTTATGTTGTTTGTGTCTCCATATATGGGGGTGCGCCTGTGGATGTGCCACTGGATCCCCTAGTGTTCGAAGCAAAGGCTGCTGTCAGCTGCCCTGGCTGGGTTCTTGGAACCAAACTCAGGTCGTCTGCAAAACCAGAAAATGCTCTTTACCTCTGATCCATCCCTCCAGGTTCTGAAAATCATTTTATTTTCTATCTTTTCCCATAATTGGAAAGGGATGACTAAGTTATATGTAATTAATCTGATGAAGCTTATGGCATTCAATAATTTGAATAATATACATTTAGCTTTCATAAATATTATATATCTTATATTATTTGACCACATTTAGTTTCTACTTTCTAACTTAAGCACCTCCTGAACTATTCTTCATCATACTAATAAAGGAGAGAACCAGGATCATTCTCCAATGAGTAAATTTCATTAAAATAATTATTATCTTCAAATACTTTAGAGAAAATAAAGTACACTGTAATAAAATAAATATGCTTCTCTCCCATCATTAATTGAAAGAAAATAATTGGGCATTCACTTTCCTGCTTCTTATTAAAACTAATTAATATGAAAGGTGTCTATTAAATATTTAATGGTAGCAAGGTCAAGCCAATATTGCTATTGCTCGCCAAGTATAGGACCTAAGGTCAAGTAGCCTCACCATTTAAAGAGGTCCAATTATGCTCACCCATAACTTTCTATTATCCATTCTTACCTAGTGTCTATCAGAACAGCATTCTAAATATTCTTTCCTCCTAACAGTAAGGAAGGAATGTTACTTGCTAATCCTGAAGATAAGCTTCAGGATTAGCAAGTAACTGAAATAAAGAATAAAACAAAGTAAAGAACCAGGTGGCTTTAAATCTTCAAATTATTTCTAATATATAATGAAGACTTTACTAGAATTTCAGGGACTTTATCTGAAATGAATAGAAAGAAGAATAGGCTATGTGATGGATTTATAGTCAACATTTATAGTTGAATCTTTATTGATTGGGGGTAGATATATTCACTGTACATAATATTGGGTTTTGCAAGGACAATTTCTTTCAATTGCCATACTGCTCTTGTCTCCTGTTAAGCATTCTTCTCCTTTTCTGCCCCTACCAGCTTCCTTCCTCCTTTAAAAATTCCACCACATTTGATGTTAGAAACTGTAAGTGCTTCACAGTCTCAAGTGTTTGTAATTGTGGGAGGCAAATCTTGTTCTTCTGAATTTATTTTAGGTTCATTGACTGGAGCATGTTAATTAGATCGATACTATATCAATAAGAGAAAACAAACAGAAATATACCAACACCTACATCATCCTGTTATGCATACCTCAGAGATGTGGACAGTGTGAACCATGGTCCCAGTGTTCTAAAGTTCCTCCATTTTGGTAAAACAATGACGATTCCCAAAATGATAGTAATTGGACTCTAAAAATAAAGTACCTTATTTTTCACAGGTTCAGGGCCTTCCTGCTCTATTGACTCAGTAATGGAAGGCCAGAAGAGATGTGAATTTTACTTTATTTTTGAAGATTTATTTATTTGTGTTTGTGTGTGTGTGTGTGTGTGTGTGTGTGTGTGTGTGTGTGTGTTTGCCTGCTTACATATATACCACCTACATGCACACTCCTGGGCCTGAAGAAGAAAAGAGGATGTCATATCTCCTGAAACTGGAGCTTGTAAGCTCCCGTGAATGTGTGTGTGGGGGGGGGGGGCTACAAACCAGGGTCTTCTTTAAGAACAGCGAGTGCTCTTAACTGCTGATGAGCCATCTCTCCAGCTTCCGGAGATGGTAATTGATGCCTCACCATTCACTTCTTTTCCTCAGTTCCGCTTAGTACAGTCCAACTCCTGATCACAAAAAGAAGCTTTTCAGTCATCTTTGCCCTCCCTTTTGTTATGCTGTAACTACCCCACCCTCCAAGTGCACATCAGGCTGTCTGGTTTCTTGGACTAGGGATTTCCCCTCTGCAGGTTTGTGCTGACAGTAGCCACTTGTCTGTTTGTCCTTCTTATAAGCTTACAGTTAGAACATGGGTTTATATACTAAGAACATGGGCTTGCCGGGCATGGCGGTGCACACCTTTAATCCTAGCACTTGGGAGACAGAGGCAGGTGGATCATTGTGAGTTCAAGGCCAGCCTGGTCTACACAGTGAGTTCCAAGACTGCTGGGGCTATAGGGAGACCCTGTCTTGAAAAGACCAAAAATAAAAAAAATAAAAAAAGAACATGGGCTTATATACTATATTAACAAAGAAAATAATTGTGCAGATAATTGACAAGACCAAAGGAAATAACTGTGAGATTCTAGGACAGCAAGTCATGGAAATGAAAATCTGTAGGGAAACCAATGTTGGGTAAGGGCTGTGCATTAACAGTTATTTACAATGACTCTTTCATCACAATGACTCTTTCTCAGTGTGGTCTAGTGTCTTGTAATACAGTTAATGTCATTTCCTGGCATATGAATTGGAAGAATGTTGTATAGAAAAGGACATACCTTCCTGGGGGGAATTTATTATCTGTTTACAAGTATATAGGAGTAGGGAAAATGACAAAAATATTCAAATATATTCTATAAAATGTACATTATAAGTATGTAGGAGACCTATACATCTACACACACACAAACATATATACATTATATATGTATATGTATATATATATGTGTGTGTGTGTGTGTGTGTGTGTGTGTGTGTGTATTCCTAAGGAGACAAGAATTGGTGGGAGAGAAATGAGGTTTATCCAGAGCCGGCACCCAGAGATCAGGGAAGTTGCCGTTTCAGAACCCCCACCTGTGATGGCAGTATTAACTGTCAATTTGGCATGGTCTGCAATAATCTAGGAACAATCCTCCAGGTACATCGGAGAGATTGTTTAGCCTCTGAGGATGCCTGTGAGGAGCTATGTTGACTAGGCAGATTGAGGTGGGAAGACTCATTAACAGTAGTCAGCCTCACGCACCGGGACGGAGGTCCTTCTGATTGAGTGCAGGCATTCATCTTCCTCTGCTTCCTGATTGTGGACGTGCCGTGACTAGGTGCTTCAACCTCCTTGACATCCCTGTGTGATGGACTGTGAAATGAAACAAACCCTTTCTTTTTTGAGTTGTTTTTTTTTTTTTTCACGTTATTCTTATCACAGCAATAGGAAAAGAAACAAAGTTACCATCTTAGGGAATGTGAATATAACAAAAGGCTTTTATTGTTATGAATTGTGGATTGGGTTCAGTGCAGAAGACAGGAGAGTTGCATGCAGAGTCACCCATTTAAGCTGAGTAACCTTCTCTATCCTTCGGGTTGCTTTATTTTCTTTCTCTTTTTTCTGCTGTCATATGCTTAGCAACCATTCTTCCTCTCTTAGGCCAGTCTCTGTAATTATTCAGATGAACACTTTAGTTTTTCTTCAAGCAAAGCATCACTCTATTAATTAAAGCACAGGGTTAGTAACTACTTGTCCCACATGCTGATCTTGTCAGACTTCATGTACTTCCGGTTCTGAAAAATCTAAAGAAAGGTAACTAATTAACTGGTCTTAAGGCAATAGCTGTCTCCAATAGTCTCACTCATATAATCCTGCATTTTCTTTAGAACTAGAACACTGCATATAGGGGGAAATGCAGAATCCAGAAGATAGAACTAACCTAAACTACTTGGCAGACTGCATGTAGCATAGCCATCATCACTGCTGTAAGCCTTTACAACTTAAGATAGATCACTTACCATTCAATAATGGGAAAAGCTCAACTACATTTTGATGGTCATAAATGGCTTTTCTTATTATGCTTATAAAACATCAGATTTTGCAAAATCA
This sequence comes from Rhizomys pruinosus, assembly GCA_009823505.1. Classification (NCBI taxonomy): domain Eukaryota; kingdom Metazoa; phylum Chordata; class Mammalia; order Rodentia; family Spalacidae; genus Rhizomys; species Rhizomys pruinosus. The sequence goes on along the minus strand of VZQC01001732.1, from coordinate 253,520 downwards.
TAATGACTAATTGAGGACTGCTCTGATTTTTTTTTCTTAAAAATCAAACCATGTATTTTCTCACAAAATTGGTGCTTATCCTATTGCAGAATTTGGATGAAGGACAATTTTTGAGAAGCCTTCTTCCAGCATGCCCTTACCTTGGCTGCAGAACTAGGCATTTATTTCCCTTGGAGGTTTGCTGAATTAATAACTTTTCTTTGAAAGTGTGTCATTTGTAGCTAGTGGACTTTCCAGTCTGTGTTTTTCTTGAATTTGCAATTCAATTGAATGGAAGAAAATATATTTGAATATGGATTGCTTCAGTTAAAAAACAAGGCTCTTGTTTTAGTGGGGAGAATAGACTATAGAATAGGTTGGCTCAACATCTAACATATTATCAGTCCCATTCTATGCATTAATGAGAGCTTTAAATAAAAGCAAAATCTCTACCCTTCCAGCATCTAATTTTAGGACATGAGATAAAGAGAGCATCAGCCTGAAATTGAGGATGCAACTTTCATGATAATACTACAAAACCAATTGGGATTTCTCCACAGAAGCTCTCTACTTTTCAGATTGCAATGAACCTAGAGGAATAATAAAGAATCTGCTGATGCAAATGTTTTTATAGCTCTGTCCAGTGGAAAGGACTGGGATTAATGGGCTGCAATAGCACTGACCACACCAGACAGATAGATCCTGGTTTCTAAGGTCCTTCCGCATGAGTGGATAATGGTACCTTAAAACAGAGCTTCCATTTAGGGTCGTCATGAGAAAAGTACTTCATGAGTCTGAGGTATCTGCACCAGCAAGCGAGCAAGTGCTGGAAAGAGATGCCAGAAAATGCAGAAGTTTGTGTCAAGGATAGCTCATGGGCCAAATCCAAAACGATTAGAATGTGAAAAGAATGACAAAGTCGTGGCACAGGCCTTTAATCCCAGCACTTGGGAGGCAGAGGCAGGTGGATCTCTGTGAGTTCAAGGCCAGCCTGGCATACTACAGAGTGAGTTCCAGGCTAGCTGGGGCTACAGGGAGACCCTGTCTTGAAAAGACCAAAAAATAGAAGAAGAAGAAGAAGAAGAAGAAGAAGAAGAAGAAGAAGAAGAAGAAGAAGAAGAAGAAGAAGAAGAAGAAGAACAAGAAGAAGAATAATTAGACCAATAAAAATATAAGCCTTTTTTTCTTGAGACAGAGTCTTGCCATGAAGGTCTGGCTGTTTACCTTCTAACTTATATCAGTTCTTCCACAACCCCCTGGGGTTATGGTGTGTGCCACCTTGCTAGGCAGAGGAAGCTGTGCTTTGTTACTATATTGTGTGTATGTGCTTCTGTGTGTTTGTGCGTGCGTGTGTGTGTGTGTATGTGTGTGTGTGTGTGTTTGTGTGTGTGTGTGTGTGTGTTGTGCTGTGTAGGTACCACAGAACACATGCAAAGATTAGAGGACAACTTGAGAAATTTAGTTCTCTCCTTCTACCGTGTAGGTCCTTAAGATCAAACTCTGGTTACTAGGTTGATTGGCAGATGCCTTTACCAATTGAACCATCTCAGTGGTCCAAAAAAGCCTTACTTGAAAAGCTAATTTTTGTAAACTAAGCACTGTAGGAATAATGATGGAATAAGAAATTCTGTATGAGAAACATTGTAGCAAAAAGCAATCCTTCCAAGAAAGATAATAAATTCTACCGGGTGTGGTGGCACATGCCTTTAATCCCAGCACTTGGGCGGTAGAGGCAGGTGGATCTCTGTGAGTTCAAGGCCAGCCTGGTCTACAGAGTGAGCTCCAGGCCAGCTGGGACTAAAAGGGAGACCCTGACACACACACACACACACACACACACACACACACACACACACGCACTAAAATAAAATAAAATAAAACAAAATAAAAATAATAAGTTCAAAAATGATTGAAATTTTAATGAAAATTTAAAGAATTTGAATGTTCCTCCCCTCAAAATAGCCATTGATTACATCATCAGAAACTAGTAACTTTGAGACAGAGAAGCATGTAATTAGCCAGTGTTAGTATCACCGAGAGTAGTATAGATCAATATCATGTACCCTCTGATGGGATGTTGATCAATATCATTTACCTTCTGATGGGATGCTTCATCTCTGTGCGATTTTTCTGATAAGATTCCTAATCTAAATTTCATCCTGGAGACTCATTGGTGAAACTACAACAATATAGACTGGACACTCATTTGATCAACTTGATTGAACATACAAGCCCCCCCTTTCAGGATGGTGGGACCCATGAGCTGTGTGGGTTTGGGCACAACTGCTTGCAAATTGGTTTTACATGAAGGATGCTTGTACTCACAAATTATCACCTATTGTTAAAAAAAATGAAAACAAAACAAAACAAAGCAGAGAAAGATGCAGAAAACTTACGGCAGAATGCACGATCTGCGATGGGTAGGGGTGGGGTGGGGGGGAAGGGAAGGGGATATATGCCTGAACTGAATTGGAAAATGATGTATGAAATACACAAAGCATCAATAAAAATAAATTAAAAAAATGGACATATAGAGTTGTCAAGTTGATAGATGATAGAGGCCAAGTTCAGAAGGTTCTGGTTGGAAACAGGAAGAGTATTCATTGCAACATGCTTCTGAAGTATCTCTTTTACTACCAAATATGTAGTAGCATATTCCATGAAACCTAAATAAAATCATTGATTTAGGTATTGGCAATGAGTATAAATGTTATGATTCTGAGGGTTTCCTGATGGCAGAACAATGCACTGTCTTGTAGAAATTATACAATAAAATATTGAGGGTGATGGACTCTACGAGTGGTTTACTTTCAAGGTCTTTGGAATAGATACTTGAAATTTTTCTATAAATTCACAGTTATCTTGAAATAAGAAAACAGAAGGAGGAAGAAGACATAATCTTGAAAACAAGAGCTGTAATCTTGCACAAAACAATATAAGTGTAACTATGGTAGAATTTGTGATTTTTTTCCACTGTGTAGAAGCAATGCAAAGCTGCTTGTGTTGATCTTGAAAAGCAAAATTAAAATGTGAAATTCAAGTTTGTAGATTATTGGGAGCTCATATGCTATAAAAACTAAGTTAGTGAATTAGTATTTTTTTATTAGAAACATTTTTGACAAAAATGATAAACAAACATAAATACGTAGAACAAAATAATTTTATATTTTCTAAAATATACCCCGTTGTATGGATTACATATAAGACATAGACTATGTGGTCGTCAAAACTGATTTTCTAAAGTCATTTTCTAATGTCTTTCCTTTTTATCTTATTTTGACTTTTTTTGGTGTTTTAGGATTTTGAATTTGTTTGCTTGTCTTGAGACAGTGTCTCAATCAGTCCAAGCCCATCTCAACCTCTCTGTCTGGCTGAGGATGACCTTGAACTCCTAACCCTCTTTCCTTTCCCCATCCAACTTCTATGAACTGACATGCCCACCTTTATTAGTCCTAATTTATTAAATATTTCATTTATTAATTGGTCATAATTCTTAATGGATATGCAAAGTTCAAAACGATTTATATAGAAAAAACGATTTATGTAGAATGAGTCAGGCATTTTCCAAGTTGCTGGGAGATGTCCTCGGGATAGTCTTTGTAGTTTTTGTTATCCAATCTCAAGAGAAATATTCTAGAAATACAGAAAACTGGGAAACCCTCCAAGTCCACTTGTCTTCAGTATAAGGATAAAACTGTAACTCTGCCTACCTAGAGCTCTTCATTCACAACTTTCTACCTCCTGCAAAAACTACAGCACATGTGATTAGTATCACCAATTCAGCTCCTAATACTTGCTTGAGATATCATGGGGTTTTTAACTAACTATTCAATTCTACCTATACTGACTTAGTACCTGCCAACCCGTCGATATTTTTTCTCCTTCAATATATTTTGTATTTAAGTGAGATTTTGCAAAATTTCAAATGCATTTTAGCTAATTTGGCATTTTAGAAGGAAAGTGTTTTAAGAATGAAAAACTGTGACTAAGGAAGCACAATAATACCATTCAAACAAGAAAGAGTTGCTACTGTTTTCTCATACTATACCTTAAATATACATGTTATCTTTGCTTTTCTAGTGTTAATTATTCTACATTCCTAACTAAATACATTTTCAAGCAGAAATTTAAATTTCAGTATATCATAGCACAGTCTTTATCATCCTAATTTCAAATAGTATAATTTTTATATGAGTTATATATAATACATGATTTTCTAAAGCAGCACCCATAATTTGCATTTTTTTTTGGAAAGAAAACAGTTATCAAGCTTGTTCTTTGATAATTTCATGCATATATAGCATGTTCTGTGATTATTCTAACCTCTCAATCTCTCTTTGACTCTTCTTAAACCCTCTTCTTTCATTAAAGGCAGTTTCCCACACAGATGAGTTGGTTGTTGTCGCTGTTGCTATGATTATTGTTTTGAGACTACTGAGCTTAACCAGGATCATCTCAGTGACTATAGGTTGGGAATCTCCTGCTTCATATTCACAGGTATAAAAATATCAGTAAACATAGATACCACTTTGCTCAACAATAACTGAGTAGGCTAAATACAGACAAATATTAAAAGACAACATTATTTATTTAGCTAAAGTTGAATAAAAGAGTATGATCCAATAATCTGCATTACTTCTTGGCTCAACTTCACGCTCAGTTCTTAAAGCCCAGCTTTCCTGCTTAGACCCTTCACTCCATGTAGCTGCCAACTGGCTGAGCTGAGTGGACTGATTTAACATCCACATCGCTCAGCTCCCCTGCCAATCTTTGGTGGAAGGAGGGTTAATCGGCAGTGAAACTTCTCAGGTATTAGCAACAGGAAACTAAATAGAAAAAGGCCTCAGTGTTTTACTCTTTTCTGTATCAGGTCCTTGGAGTTTCCTTATCCCTTTGATATAGTGTTTAGGTAACTGTACACGCAGGTTATACTTTTATATTAATACCTTCAATTGATTTTTGATAAATTGATGTATGCTTTTGCATAACTAATGCTAAACTGATTATAAAAATCCTTAGTATGTGATGTCATATGAAAGTAATTTGTAAACATTAAGGAATTAATTTCTTAAATCATTTAGGAAAATCTGTTAACTTTCTTTAATAAGATGCTATTGGCCAGTAGGGACTTTTATCCTATGGATTCACCTTTTAGAACTTTAAAAATCAAAAGTCAAGCAACAGTTAATATAGTTAAATTAGTCTAATTTGAAGTTTAGAGGAAGAGAGGAATGCTTTGCTCTCAAAGCGTCTCGTCTCTGGGTACACTGTCAGAACACTCTGGCTTGCTTGGGTAAATTGGGCCTAATATGTTTCTGGAATGACTGAAGAAACATGCAGTTCTCAAGTCATTACTAACACTCATAATTTAAATTATATTTGGTTCTTTTGTCTTAAAGTTACAGATAATGTTTCCTTTAGTCGACTCTGAAAATCTGAGCATTAACAAAGAGACTAAATCCTATTTCTAAAAACTGTCTACTTGCAAACATTGTGCCCTATAACATTGAAATTGTCACTTTATTTTGCAAGAAGTAACGGGAATAGCTGGGTGTGGTGGTGCATGCCTTTAATCCTAGCACTCGGGAGGCAGAGGCAGGCAGATCTTTGTGAGTTCAAGGCCAGCCTGGTCTACAGAGTGAGTTCCAGGCCAGCTGGAGCTACAGGAAGATCCTGTCTAAAAAGACCAAAAAAAAAAAAAAAAGTAATGGGGATAATATAATTTCTCTAGATGTGACAGTTAGAGGAGACATTCACAGTAATGAACAGGTTGAGACAATTCTTGGATTTCTAATTATACATCTTTGATCACAGAATGGTGCTTGGGCTATTGTAGTTCACTGTTTTTTTTTTTAATTTTATTTTATTTCTGTATGTGTATAAATGTACTGTCTGCATGCAAGTCTGTGCACCCGTGTCGTGCAATGCCGCGGAGGTCAGAAGAGGGTGTCGGATTCCCCTGGAACTGGAGTTCTCCTGGAATTGGAGTTTCAGACGGTTCTCAGCCGCCATGTGGGTGCTGGGGATCGAACCCGGGTCCTCTGCAAGAGCGGTCGGCACTCTTAACCGCTAGGCAATCTCTCCAGCCCCTATTGAGTCACTTTTACCTCCATATTTATGTCACATGGTTCTTGAGTCACTTTTACCTCCATATTTATGTCACATGGTTCTTTGATTTTGAACATGTTCTTTCGAATTTTAGAAAAGTTAAAACAACAGAGAACAACTGCCCAATATAGAGAGAATAAGAGGCAGAATTCCTTCTCTGAATAGGACACGTCTATCAGATGTTTGCCCCACCCCTACAGGCTCAGGGATCAATGGTGAACAGGGGGCAGAAAGGTGCAAGAGACAGAAGTGGTAGATGACGACAGAGAAACAGAGTTTATGGACAACTGGTTGGTTAGTCATATGAACTCACAGAAATGGTGACATCATACCCAAGTCCCAAGTAAGCTCAAGCAGAAAAAAATCCCGTCATAGACATGGGGAAGTAGGGAAGAAACCCTAATCCTACCTGTTGAACTATTGGCCACAAAGGGAGGCTGGGAAGGAGAGATGTACTCTCCTTTAAGGCTGGGAAGGAGAGATGTACTCTCCTTTAAGGGTGAGACTCTTAAAAGGTTGACCAGGCTTCAGTGGATGAACCCACACTGAAGGGTATTTGAGAATACAACCAGACTCTCTCTCTCTCTCTCTCTCTCTCTCTCTCTCTCTCTCTCTCTCTTTCTCTCTCTCTCTTCTCCCCTCTCTCTTCCTCTCCTATCTCTCTATTATCTGTCATCTATCTAATCTATTTATCTATCTTTTATCATTTATATATATCTATCATCTACCTATGTATCTCTTATCTATCTAATCTATCTTCTATCATCTGTATCTATCATCTATATCTATCTAACATCTATCATCTAGCTATCAATCTATCTAACATCTATCATCTAGCTATCAATCTATCATCTATCGATCTATCATTTGTCTATCTATCATCTATCTCTCTATTACATATCTATCTATCTATCTATCTATCCATCATCTATCTTTATGCTAGTAAAGGGTAAGTGGTGGGGTACCAATATTGGAGGGGATCTAAATCCAATCAAAATATATTTCATTAAATTCCCAAAAGTTCAATATAAAATTATTTTTTTAAAAAGGAAATATAAAACACTAGAAATACTATAAAAAGAAGTCTTAGGAGACTCATAAAATACCTTCCTTCACTTTCGCCATCGTTAAACTTAAATTCTAACTCAAGTGTATTCTACTGTCCTGTGAGGTTCCACAGTAAGAGCTGAGTAGGTCCTGCGTTGAATCTTGACTAATTTAATTTTTCTCAGGACAATGCAATTGTAACTCTACTGTGTAGGGGAAGATCTACACGCAAAGTGCAAGGTTCTACACTATGACTGCTTTCATGGAGCGTTTCAAAGTATTCACTTTCACCTTCATTACTCACTCTATTCACCTCCTGCAAACACTGGAAATTTGACAGTTTTTTTCTAAGATCCAGGATACTGAAAAGAGTGATTATTCAAGAACTTTCTGACACATCAGTGCTAATTTGAACAAATCAGAGATAGTCTCAGGATTGTTGGAGACAGAAGAAACCAGGGAGCAATGAGCTTTTAACATCTACAGTCTGGATGCTTGTCCAGGTATTTTTTGTGAAGGGAAAACTTCTTAAATTTGAGTTCAAACTCTGTGTGCTCCTATTCTTAACAGGCTGAGAATCCTCCACAGAAGAGAGTTGCACGGATTTAAGAGTCTGCTCTTTGGGATTGAAATTCCTCTACTCTCTCCCATTACAGAGTCTGCTAAGGATAATCTGTGAGATAACAGAATTTAAAACCATACAATGAAGTCTATATTTTGAATGATCATAAATCCACATGATCCACTTTTTCTCATGGACTCTTAATAATAATAGGTTCCACATAAAGGGCTCATAGCGCAGACTCTTGAAAGTGTACTGACAATATAAAGAGTATTTTCTCCTGCATTTACTAAAGTGCATAAAATTCAGTTTTCAAATTATTGACTATAAAGTGAATCATCGTTAGAAGGAAGCTTTGAAAAAGTCAATAATTGTTGTATACAGAAAACTTAGATTAATAGCATATACATGGGCTGGAGAGATGGCTCTTGGCAGAGGACCCAGTTTCCATCCCCAGTGATTAGCAAACATCTGTAAATCCACTTCCAGAGGATCCAACACCTTCTTCTGACTCTGTGGGCATTGCATGACACAGGTGCACATACATACTGCAAGCAATATACTCATACACATAAAATTATAATAAAGTATTTTTTAAAAAAATAGTATGACACACAGAGAAACGCAGGTCTTGTTAAGGGGAAGTCTGGAGCAGAGATGCTGAAAACAACAAATGAAAAGTTCTTGGGTTGGGGTTCAAGGAGAACACTGAGGAAGATTTTCCTTTGGGGAAGAAGTTTTTTTACAAGAATTACTGATGCCAGAAACAGGCAGACAGACAGCATGGCAGGGACTCTAAAGGGAGTTGAGGCCCCAGCTCTGCTGAACGTTAACACCCACAAGGCATGGAGGGTGGTTTTCCGTCTCATAGGTCTCAGAGGAAAAGAAAAGGTTCATGGCATGGCGCAAGTCTGTAGCCAGACTGGCTTTTGATTCCTAGGGACAAGGGAGGTGAGAGACTTCCCCAGTAAGGCTGCAACTCTGAGGAGAGGAGGGATGGAGGAGAGGCGCATCTACTTGAGCTGTGACCACTGAACAGATGGAGGGGCGTGGCCCTGCTCTGATGTCCTAGCAATCTGGAAACAGGAAATATGTGAAATTTCTTGGAGAAGAAAAAGTTGAGCCTGCAATTCTCCTGGAATCCTGGAATTAGGGGATTCACAGACAGGCTCTTGGTGGGAGGTTTGCCATCTCTTTACTGATGAGAAGTCTGGTCTGGATTCTAATGGAGAGATTGGCATTAAAGATTCTCAAGAAAAGTCATATTATATTTAATTATGTATTGGCAATATAACCTAGAATACATATAAAAATTAATTAAAAATACTTGCTGCCTTCATTTCTGAGATTATAATTAATTTTGGATTGACATACTTTAAAAAGTGGGATGCTTCTCCTTTCTGCCTCCGTTTCTACCTTGGTCTTCCTCCTCTTCTTCCTCCTCCTTCCATCACTTTAAAATATTTTTTTAATTTTATTTATTTCTGTATGTGTATGAATGTACTGTCTGCATGTAGGTTTGTGCACCCGTGTCGTGCAATGCCTCGGAGGTCAGAAGAGGGTCGCCGATTCCCCTGGAACTGGAGTTCTCCTGGAATTGGAGTTACAGACGGTTCTCAGCCACCATGTGGGTGCTGGGGATCGAACCCGGGTCCTCTGCAAGAGCAGTTGGTGCTCTCAACCGCTCGGCCATCTCTCCAGCCCCCTTCCATCACTTTAATCCATATTATATTCTCCCACAGTATTATGTGTTAATGAAATGGGAAGTGTAGCAACTTTAGTCATTTCTTGAAATGTAATGTTAATGGGATGCACTTTCTTGTAAAACAGCATTTACAAATACTTTCTATACTGAGAGTTTTGCCCTAGTTATTGTAATGATTTTTATTATATGTTTTCCTGATTATACTGTAACAACCCACTTTGTATGCAAAATACTTAAATACCTAAGTACTTTGCTGTATATAAAATACTTAAAATCACTTCAAGTAAAGTTTAGGTTAGAATTAAATTATCTTTAACATTTTGGCATTCCTAAGTCAATTTTATTTTTAAATATGACTATACTTTTTTCTATGGTGCAAGTTTTGCATATTTCATGATAGTGTGTTAAATAAAGGCATTTCATGCAAGTATATATTGCATTTCCAAAGGCTATTCCTTCAAGTATAAATTTAATACTATCGAAGACGTAAGAAACTATAAGAAAGCATTCACCAACTAATTTTTTCTGAACAATTCTCACTATATAAATTCGAAAATATTTTTAAAACACGATTCTTTTATCACTAGAAATTATATATTAAATATTTGTTTAAATTCTTAGTGTCAAAACCAATTGTATGCAAGTAGTTTTAAAAGTAGTGGTAGGAGGGAATATTGTTGATGATCAATGAAATAACTATTGTTGACATAGATTGATAAGTTAGATGCAAAACTGGATAATGTTCTATAAAACAAACATCTATAATGGGTAGAAATAAAATTTTAACTTGCCCCCTTTTCCTATATGAGGTGTTCCATGATTCCATCATGCCATGTGACCTCAATATGCCCCCCCCATTGTAGGTTTATGTGCTTGAAATTAATATATGGGTTCTCAGTACCTGTTACATGGGTTCTCAGTACCTGTTACAGGGTTTGCTAGAGCTTTAATTAGAGGACACTTTTGAATGAGAAGAAACTAAAAGAAATGTTTCCCTCACCCATTCCAGAGATATTTATGATTAGAAATAGAAAATTAAAAAACAAAATAGAGGGGGCTGGAGAGGTGGCCTAGTGGTTAAGAGCTCCGACTGCTCTTGCAGAGGACCTGGGTTCAATCCCCAGCACCCACATGGTGGTGGGGAACTGTCTTTAACTCCAGTTCCAGGGGAATCCAATTGCCCTCTTCTGACCTCCGAGGCATTGCATGACACAGGTGCACAAACCTACATGCAGACAGTACATACATACACATAAAATAAATAAATAAATAAAATAATAATTTTTTTAAAAAAATTTAAAAAATGTAATCTAGAAGAAGAGCAACCATTAAAAAAAAGAAAGAAAAGAAAACAGAAAATATATTCACATGAATGAGGAGTGTGGGGGGTCCATTACTCCAAAAACATGGCCATGAAAATCCTTGGAATTATACATTGAAGGTCACATACAATGTGCAAGTTTCTTTCTTAAAAAATTGACTTTCTGAGCCAATTAAAGTAACTGCCACATGTGTGGATAAAAGGAAGTAAAGCAAGGGTCAGAGGCTTTGTCAGTTCTGATATGCCAAAGACAAGTATGAAGGAAGATTCTCTAGTTCTGGTGATCCACAGGCTTCCCCTCTAAAAACAGCTCATCTCTGGTCTCGAGAGTCATAGGTAAGAGAAAATGCACATTATGGCTCCACGGGCGATTTGTAGAATTACCTATTGAAGATCAGCAGTCTTCTATTTTTTTTTTTCTTTTTGTTATATGACTTAATGTTATCTTTATCTCTATACAAATATTCTCAGTATTACCAAACTTACTTCTGAATCAAGAATTTATAACAACAGTAATGCTATAATGTACAATATAATACTGTTTAATATGTATGCAAATCTTCATCTGTTGTTACAATAACCCCTGTATTTTCTGAAGAGTACTAATCATTTGTTGACCATTTACAAATTTATTTTTTAATCCCTCACAGATCTTAAAAACGTGCCAGTAAGGACATAGTTATTTTCATTCAAGGTAGCAGGTTAAGTTGAGGCTCAAAACACATCTTAAACATAAAAAAAAAAGAAAGAAACACTGAAAGAAAGATGCAGGACAGTTATGGAAGAATGCATCATCTGGGGGTGGAGTAGGGGGAAGGGAAAAGGGAATATGCCTAAATTGAACTGAAAAAATGATGTCCGAAATACACAAAACATCAAAAAAAGCATTATATTAAAAAAAATGTTAACATTCTCTGTGCAGTGATGGCTCCTTAGACTTAGATGCTATTGTTGACCTTCTAGACCATCTAACACTCAACAAAGGCAGATAGCAGTTGGTTGAATGTGACATAACAGTGAAGGCTCTGGCTCTGTTCTCAACCTATCTGACAACTTGGGAGTGTGATAAAAAATAATTCACAATGAAATCCATAACAAAGATAAAATGAACTCCAAAAATAATTATTTGCATCAGTATCTATGTGAATTTTCTTGAAAGGATTTCCTAAATGTTAAATTTCAACTGCGTTTGGTATAAAAGCCAAAGTTGCCAGTATTAGAATAGTCTCATGATGTTGGTATTATCTTATTATTTATCAATATATTATTAATTTATTTTATGGTCAATGACCAATTTCACTGTCATGAGTAAGGTGCAGCTTAGAATGAATGACTAGAAATGTAGTTTATCTTGGGGCTGGAAAGAGGGCTCAGCGGTTAAGATCACTGACTGATCTTCTGGAAGACCCAGATTTGATTCCCAACACCTACATGGTGGCTAACAACTGTCCTTAACTCCAGTTCCAGGCAATCTGATGCCCTCTTCTGGCTTCTGTGGGCTCTGCATGACATCGGTGCACATACATACATGTAGGCAAAACACTCATAAAATAAAATAAATACATTTATTTTTTATTTTATTATTTTATTTTTTAAGGGATTCTACAATTTAAGAGCATAGTTGTTTTCAGATCACATTAACATTGCTCAGTTTGCCATCCAATTAGGTAATTGGTGCTAGCATCTGCACATGAGGGATACCACTCGTCATTTGTTTTTCTGGGACTGTGTTACTTCACTTAGCATGATATCTTCTAGCTCCATCCATTTACCTGCAACGTTCATGATGTCATATTTCTTTACCACTGCCTAGAACTTCATTGTGGAGATGTACCACATTTTCTCTGTCCACTTGTTCAATTGAGGGAAACTTGGGTTGGTTCCAGCTCCTTGCTATTGTGAAGAGACCTGAAATAAACATGGCTGTGCATGTATCTCTGTGGTAAGATGAGTCTTGTGGGTACATACCCAGGAGCGGTATGGCTGGGTCAGGTGGCAAGTTCATTCCAAGTCTTCCAAGGGTTCTCCACACTGCTTTCCATAGTGGCTGTATGAGTTTACATTCCCACCAGCAGTGGATGAGTGTTCCTTTTTCCCCACAACCTCCCCAGCATTTGTTTTCTTGATCCTAGCCAGTCTTATTGGAGTGAGATGATATCTTAAAGTGGTTTTAACTTGCATTTCCTTAATTATTAGTGATGTTGAACACTTTTTAAGATGTTTCTCAGCCATCTCTAATTCCTGACTTTTGAAGTCTCTGTTGAGCTCTTTGCTCCATCTTATGAGTGGGTCATTTGTTTTCTTTCTTTTTTGTTTTTTGAGTAGTTTATATATTCTGGAAACCAATACTTTGTCAGATGTATCTGCAGTGAAGGTTTCCTCCCACTCTGTGGGTTTTCTCTTTACTTCCTTGATTATTTCTTTTGATATACAGTAGCTTTTGAGTTTAATGAGGTCCCATTTGTCAATTGTTGACCTTAATTCTTGTGCAGCTGCTGTCTGATTTAGAAAGGCTTTTTCTTATGCCTATGTCTTGTAGTCTGCTGCCAACTTTTTCTTCTATTGCTTTCAGAGTTTGGGGTTCACGTTGATGTCTTTGATCCATCTGGAGTTGACTTTTATACAGGGTGAGAGGTAGGGGATTAATTTCATTCTACAAGTGGTGATCCAGTTTTGCCAACACCATTTGCTGAAATATAGTTTATCTCTACTTGATATTGTTTAAATATATTACAAAAATAAGGTAAATATGCCTTTTTTAGTACAGCAGGAGATACTAGATGTAATCAAAACCTCACAACTAATCCTAGCTCTAGTAGTGTCTAAAACAAGGTACTCATTGGTATAGATCTTCAGCGACTATGAGGATTCAGTAGCAAAGGATCTGGTTATTATAAAAGTACTAAATGAAGATCATATGAGACACATAGTGCTTACAGATGATGGTAAATGGTAAATGGGGAGAAACAGGTTTTCCCACATCAGGATGAGTTTTATCATATCTGATGAATTCAGCAACCAGAGAAGGACTTTAAATATTTATATAGAACTGGGATGGTTGTGGTGGTGGGTGAAAGCTTAGTCAGTAAACTTGCTTCCTAAGCATAAGGACTTGGATTTGGATCCCTGGAAACCATGAAAAAGCCAAGTATAGAACTTGTATCCATAATACCATCACTGTGTGGAGACAGGTGGATCCCTGAAGCACATGGAATAGCCAGTCTAGCCAAAGTGATGAGCTTTAGGTTTACAGAAAGACTGTGACTCATGAGCAAAGGTAGAGAGGGATGGAAGACAATACCAAACATTGAGTTCTGCTTTCTACATGTATGCACACACATACATGTGCACCTACACACATGTACACACACACTTTCACTAACAAGTACATGTACCATACATACAATGTAACACACATGAAAAAATCATAACCTTACATTCTAAATGTTTACATAAACGGTTTAGAAGATTTATGTGAGCTATTTTAGAATAATTTCAAATTATTCTGTATATTTTATTGAAACAACATAAAGCAGAAGTTTAAATGTCTAATTAGGATGACAAAAGCAGCACAGAAAATCTAACATGTCTAAAGTCATCTGTCCTGGAATGGCAGAGGTGAGCAGGATACAGTGTGACATAAGTAACTGGCTGGAGCACTGTTCTCACAGAACCACTTGGCTGGGTTTCTTGGTACACAAAGTGCTCATATATTTGAGTTGATTAATTAAATCTGTCACCTGAAGACTTCAGGAGACAAATCCCAATATGCTTATCACATTTCTTTGGGATTCCTACATAGCTGAAGAGCCTCAGTTTGTGGGGAATGTAGAGAGCAGTCAGCACAAGTACAATTCTTGTTCCTTAACACAAGAATTCTGAGCCACTAATAGCAATTTTTATAAGCAATGTTGCCTTTAAAATATGTCTTTTAGCTGTGCCAGGTCTGGGAAATAGAACCTCCCCTCAGAGCACATACACCCTTGCTGTGGTGTTGATTACATGGTCTGTAATTACAAGTTTTGACAGTTATTAAAGAGGATTCTACATATTTGTTACTCTTATTTTTTTTTTTTTTTTTTGCCTTTGAGTGTAATTTTTTTTTTTTTTTTTTTTTTTTGTTTTTTTCG